>BKCH01000091.1:0-600000 GCA_008635985.1 Ficus erecta
CATCCCACTTTGTAAATATTTTTGTCAAACCGTAGGCAAATAAGCCACAACGAAATTAACCAGGTGGTTATTATGAAATGACCGTTGCTTTAAAAGTACCAAATTTGAGGAAAATATTTTTTATTTTATTTTTTATTTTTTATTTTTATACTTTAGACCCAAAGTGTTAACTCTTATGTATATTTTAGAACACCTGTTGTTACACATCACTTTGTAAATATTTTTTTCAACCGTAAGTACAGAGGTCACAACGAAATTGACTAGGTGATCACAATTGAAATGACCTTTCCTGTAAAAGTCCCAAATGTTAGTCAAATTAATTTTTTATTTAATATTTTTATTTTACCCCTTTACACACCAAGTGCGTTAACTCCTATGTGTATTTTAGAACATCTGTTGCTCCATCACTTTGTAAATATATTTTTCAACCCGTAGGCACAGACAGTCACAACGAAATTTACCAGGTAGTCATTATGAAAATGACCGTTCCTGCAAAAGTACCAAATTTGAGGAAAATTAATTTTTATTTAATTTTTTTTTTAATTTTACACTTTAGACACAAAGTGTGTTGACCCTTATGTATATTTTAGAACACCTATTATTCCCATCACTTTGTAAATATTTTTTTTCAAAACCGTATGTACGGAAGGGTCACAACAAAATTGATAAGATGGTTATTATGAAATGTCCGTTCCTTTAAAAGTACCAAATTTGAGGAAAATTATTTTTTTTATTTAATTATTTTTTTATTTTTACAACTTTAGACACAAAGTGTGTTAACTCTTATGAGTATTTTAGAACACCTGTTGCTCCTTCACTTTGTAAATTTGTTGTCAAAACGTAGACACAGAGGGTTAGAACAAAACTGATTAGATGGTCATTATGAAATGATTGTTCCGGTAAAAGTACTAAATTTGAGGAAAGTTAATTTTTTATTTCTTTTGCACTTTAGACACAAAGTGTGTTAACTCTTATGTATATTTTAGAACACCTATTGTTCTATCACTTTTGTAAATATTTTTTTCAAACCGTAAGTACAGAGATCACAACAAAATTGACCAGGTGATCATAATTGAAATGATCGTTCCTGTAAAAGTCCCAATTGTTAGTTAAATTAAGTTTTATTTATTTTTTTTATTTTTCCATTTTCCCACAAAGTGCGTTAACTCATATATGTATTTTAGAGCACCTGCTGCTCCATCACTTTTGTAAATATTTTTGACAAACCGTAGGCACAGAAATCACAACGAAATTAACCAGGTGGTCATTATGAAAATGATCGTTCCAGTAAAAGTACCAAATTTGAGGAAAATTAATTTTTATTTAATTTTTTTTTCTTTTGCACTTTAGACACAAAGTGTGTTAACTATTCTGTATATTTTAGAACACCTGTTGTTCTAACACTTTGTAAATATTTTTTTCAAACCGTAAGTACAGAGGTCATAACGAAATTGACTAGGTGATCATATTTGAAATGGCCATTCTTGTAAAAGTCCCAAATGTTAGTCAAATTAATTTTTTACTTAATTTTTTTTGTTTTTACCCTTTACACACAAAGTGAGTGAACTCCTATATGTATTTTAGAACACCTGTTGTTCCATCACTTTATAAATTTTTTTGTCAAACTGTAGACACAGAGGTCATAATAAAATTGATCAGATGGTCATTATGAAAATTACCGTTCCTGTAAAGTACCAAATTTGAGGAAAATTAATTTTTTATTTAATTTTTTTTTATTTTTACACTTTAGACACAAAGTGTGTTAACTCCATTGTGTTTTTAAGAACATATGTTACTCCATCACTTTGTAAATATTTTTGTCAAACCGTAGGCAAATAAGCCACAACGAAATTAACCAGGTGGTTATTATGAAAATGACCGTTTGCTTTAAAAGTACCAAATTAACCAGGTGGTCATTATGAAAATGACCGTTCCTGCAAAAGTACCAAATTTGAGGAAAATTAATTTTTATTTAATTTTTTTTTTAATTTTTACACTTTAGACACAAAGTGTGTTGACCCTTATGTATATTTTAGAACACCTATTATTCCATCACTTTGTAACATATTTTTTTCAAACCGTATGTACGGAGGTCACAACAAAATTGATAAGATGGTTATTATGAAAATGAATTGTTTCCGGTAAAAGTAATAAATTTGAGGAAAATTAATTTTTTATTTAATTTTTTTTTTCTTTTGCACTTTAGACACTAAGTGTGTTAACCTCTTATGGATATTTTAGATCACCTGTTGTTCAATCACTTTGTAAATAATTTTTTCAAACCGTAAGTACAGAGGTCACAACGAAATTGACTAGGTGATCACAATTGAAAATGACATTTCCTGTAAAAGTCCCAAATGTTAGTCAAATTAATTTTTTATTTAATATTTTTATTTTTACCCTTTACACACCAAGTGCGTTAACTCCTACATGTATTTTAGAACACCTGTTGTTCCATCACTTTATAAATATTTTTGTCAAACCGTAGACACAGAAATCACAACGAAATTAACCAGGTGGTCATTATGAAATTGATCGTTCCGGTAAAAGTATCAAATTTGAGGAAAATTAATTTTTATTTAATTTTTTTTTTCTTTTGCACTTTCGACGCAAAGTGTGTTAACCCTTTTGTATATTTAGAACACCTGTTGTTCCATCACTTTGTAAATATTTTTTCAAACCGTAAGTACGGAGGTCACAACGAAATTGACCAGGGATCATAATTGTACTGACCAATCCAGTAAAGTCCCTAATGTTAGTTTAATTAATTTTTTATTTAATTTTTTTTTATTTTTACCCTTTACACACAAAGTTCGTTAACTCCTATATGTATTTTTGAACAACTGTTGTTCCATCACTTTGTAAATATTTTTTTCAAACCGTGGACACAAAGGTCACAACAAAATTGATAAGATGGTCTTTATGAAAATGAACGTTCCTGTAAAAGTACCAAATTTGAGGAAAATTAATTTTTTATTTAAATTTTTTTTTTATTTTACACTTTAGACACAAAGTGTGTTAACTCCAACGTGTATTTTTGAACACCTGTTGCTCCATCACTTTGTAAATATTTTTTTCAAACCGTAGGCATAGAAATCACAACGAAATTAACCAGGTGGTCATTTTGAAAATGATCGTTACGGTAAAAGTACCAAATTGAGGAAAATTAATTTTTTATTTAATTTTTTTTCTTTTTGCACTTTAGACATAAAGTCTGTTAACTCTTATGCATATTTTGGAACACCTTTTGTTCTATCACTTTTTAAAAAATTTTCAACCGTAAGTACGAGGTCACAACAAAATTGACCAGGTGATCATAATTGAAATGACCGTTCCTGTAAAAGTCCCAAATGTTATTTAAATTAATTTTTTACTTAATTTTTTTTTATTTTAATCCTTTACACACAAAGTGCGTTAACTCCTATATGTATTTAGTACACCTGCTGTTCCATCACTTTATAAATATTTTTGTCAAACCGTAGACACAGAAATCACAACAAAATTAACCAGGTGGTCATTATGAAAATGATCGTTCCGGTAAAAGCACTAAATTTGAGGAAAATTATTTTTTTTATTTAATTTTTTTTTTCTTTTGCACTTTAGACACAAGTGCGTTAACTCTTTTGTATATTTTAGAACACCTGTTGTTCCAACACTTTGTAAATATTTATTACAAACCGTAAGTTCAGAGGTCACAATGAAATTGACCAGGTGATCATAATTGAAATGACGTTCCTGTAAAAGTCCAAAATGTTAGTTAAATTAATTTTTTATTTAATTTTTTTTTATTTCAATCTTTTACACACAAAGTTCGTTAACTCCTATATGTATTTTGAACAACTGTTGTTCCATCACTTTGTAAATATTTTTGTCAAACCGTAGACACAGAGGTCACAACAAAATTGATCAAATGGTCATTATGAAAATGACCGTTCCTGTAAAAGTACCAAATTTGAGGAAAATTAATTTTTATTGAATTTTTTTTTAGTTTTTCACTTTCGACACAAAGTGTGTTAACTCTTATGTATATTTTAGAACACATGTTGTTCCATCACTTTGTAAATATTTTTTTCAAACCGTAAGTACAGAGGTCACAACGAAATTGACTAGGTGATCATAATTGAAATGACCTTTCCTGTAAAAGTCCCAAATGTTAGTCAAATAAATTTTTATTTAATATTTTTATTTTTATCCTTTACACACAAATTGAGTTTAACTCCTATATGTATTTTAGAAACCACCTGTTGTTCCATCACTTTGTAAATATTTCTGTCAAACTGTGGACACAGAGTTCACAACAAAATTGATAAGATGGTTATTATGAATATGTCCGTTCCTTTAAAAGTACCAAATTTGAGGAAAATTATTTTTTTATTCAATTATTTTTTTATTTTTACACTTTAGACACAAAGTTTGTTAACTCCTATGTGTATTTTAGAACACCTGTTGCTCCTTCACTTTGTAAATTTGTTTGTCAAAACGTAGATACAGAGGTCAGAACAAAATTGATTAGATGTTCATTAGAAAATGATTGTTCCGGTGGTAAAAGTACTAAATTGAGGAAAATTAATTTTTTATTTAATTTTTTTTTTCTTTTGCACTTTAGACACTAAGTGTGTTAACTCTTATGTATATTTTAGATCACCTGTTGTTCAATCACTTTGTAAATAATTTTTTCAAACCGTAAGTACAGAGGTCACAACGAAATTGACTAGGTGATCACAATTGAAATGACATTTCCTGTAAAAGTCCCAAATGTTAGTCAAATTAATTTTTATTTAATATTTTTATTTGTACCCTTTACACACAAAGTGCGTTAACTCCTACATGTATTTTAGAACACCTGTTGTTCCATCACTTTATAAATATTTTTGTCAAAACCGTAGACACAGAAAATCACAACGAAATTAACCAGGTGGTCATTATGAAATTGATCGTTCCGGTAAAAGTATCAATTTGAGGAAATTAATTTTTTATTTAATTTTTTTTTTCTTTTGCACTTTCGACGCAAAGTGTGTTAACCCTTTTGTATATTTTAGAACACCTGTTGTTCCATCACTTTGTAAATATTTTTTCAAACCGTAAGTACAGAGGTCACAACGAAATTGACCAGGGGATCATAATTGTACTGACCAATCCTTTAAAAGTCCCAAATGTTAGTTTAATTAATTTTTTATTTAATTTTTTTTTTATTTTTACCCTTTACACACAAAGTTCGTTAACTCCTATATGTATTTTTGAACAACTGTTGTTCCATCACTTTGTAAATATTTTGTCAAACCGTAGACACAAAGTTCACAACAAAATTGATAAGATGGTCTTTATGAAAATGAACGTTCCTGTAAAAGTACCAAATTTGAGGAAAATTAATTTTTTATTTAAATTTTTTTTTTATTTTTTACACTTTAGACACAAAGTGTGTTAACTCCAACGTGTATTTTTGAACACCTGTTGCTCCCATCACTTTGTAAATATTTTTTTTTCAAACCGTAGGCATAGAAATCACAACGAAATTAACCAGGTGGTCATTTTGAAAATGATCGTTACGGTAAAAGTACCCAATTTGAGGAAAATTAATTTTTTATTTAATTTTTTTTTCTTTTTGCACTTTAGACATAAAGTCTGTTAACTCTTATGCATATTTTGGAACACCTGTTGTTCTATCACTTTGTAAATATTTTTTTCAAACCGTAAGTACAGAGGTCACAACAAAATTGACCAGGTGATCATAATTGAAATGACCGTTCCTGTAAAAGTCCCAAATGTTATTTAAATTAATTTTTTTACTTAATTTTTTTTTATTTCAATCCTTTACACACAAAGTGCGTTAACTCCTATATGTATTTTAGTACACCTGCTGTTCCATCACTCTATAAATATTTTTGTCAAACCGTAGACACAGAAATCACAACAAAATTAACCAGGTGGTCATTATGAAAATGATCGTTCCGGTAAAAGCACTAAATTGAGGAAAATTATTTTTTTATTTAATTTTTTTTTCTTTTGCACTTTAGACACAAAGTGCGTTAACTCTTTTGTATATTTTAGAACACCTGTTGTTCCAACACTTTGTAAATATTTATTACAAACCGTAAGTCAGAGGTAACAATGAATTGACCAGGTGATCATAATTTGAAATGACCGTTCCTGTAAAAGTCCCAAATGTTAGTTAAATTAATTTTTTATTTAATTTTTTTTATTTTTACCTTTTACACACAATGTTCGTTAACTCTTATATGTATTTTTGAACAACTGTTGTTCCATCACTTGTAAATATTTTGTCAAACCGTAAACACAGAGGTCACAACAAAATTGATCAGATGGTCATTATGAAAATGACCGTTCCTGTAAAAGTTACCAAATTTGAGGAAAATTACTTTTTATTGAATTTTTTTTTTAGTTTTTCACTTTCGACACACAGTGTGTTAACTCTTATGTATATTTAGAACACCTGTTGTTCCATCACTTTGTAAATATATTTTTCAAACCGTAAGTACAGAGGTCACAACGGAAATTGACTAGGTGATCACAATTGAAATGACCTTTCCTGTAATAAGTCCCAGATGTTAGTCAAATTAATTTTTTGTTAAATATTTTTATTTTTATCCTACACACAAAGTGAGTTAACTCATATATGTATTTAGAACACCTGTTGTTCCATCACTTGGTAAATATTTCTGTCAAACTGTAGAAACAGAGGTCACAACGAAATTAACCCGGTGGTCATTATGAAAATGACCGTTCCATGTAAAAGTACCAAATTTGGGGAAAACTAATTTTTTATTTAATTTTTTTTATTTTTACACTTTAGATACAAAGTGTGTTAACTCCTTTGTGTATTTTAGAACACATGTTACTCCATCACTTTGTAAATATTTTTGTCAAACCGTAGGCACATAAATCACAACGAAATTAACCAGGTGGTTATTATAAAATTGACCGTTCTTTAAAAGTACCAAATTTGAGGAAAATTATTATTTTTATTTAATTATTTTTTTATATATATTTTTACACTTTAGACAGCAAACTGTGTTAACTCCTATGTGTATTTTAGAACACTGTTACTCCATCACTTTGTAAATATGTTTGTCAAAACGTAGACACAGAGGTCACAATAAAATTGATTAGATGGTCATCATGAAAATGATTATTCCGGTAAAAGTACTAAATAGGAGGAAAATTAATTTTTTATTTAATTTTTTTTTTCTTTTACACTTTAGACACAAAGTGTGTTAACTCTTATGTTTGTTTTACAACCCCTGTTATTTCATCACTTTGTAAATATTTTTTTGAAACCGTAAGTACAGAGGTCACAACTAAATTGACCAGGTGATCATAATTGAAATGACCGTTGCTCTGTAAAAGTCCCGAATGTTAGTCAAATTAATTTTTTATTAAATATTTTTATTTTTATCCTTTACACACAAAGTGAGCTAACTCCTATATGTATTTTAGAACACCTGTTTGTTCCATCACTTTGTAAATATTTCTGTCAAACGGTAGGACACAAAGTTCACAACAAAATTGATAAGATGGTCATTATGAAAATGACCGTTCCTGTAAAGGTGCCAAATTTGAGGAAAATAAATTTTTTATTTAAATTTTTTTTTTATTTTTACCCTTTAGACACAAAGTGTGTTAACTCATTTGTGTATTTTATAACACCTGTTGCTCCATCACTTTGTTACTAATTTTTGTCAACCGTAGGCACAGAAGTCACAACGAATTTAACCATGTGGTCATTATGAAAATGATCGTTCCAGTAAAAGTACCAATTTGAGGAAAAATTAATTTTTTATGTAATTTTTTTTTTCTTTTACACTTTAGACACAAAGTGTGTTAAACTCTTATGTTATAGTTTAGAACACCTGTTTATTCCATCACTTTGTAAATATTTTTTTCAAACCGTAAGTACAGAGGTCACAAAGAAATTGACTAGGTGATTATAATTGAAATGGCCATTCCTGTAAAAGTCCCAAATGTTAGTCAAATTAATTTTTTATTTAATTTTTTTTTATTTTTACCCTTTACACACAAAGTGAGTTAACTCCTATAAGTATTTTAGAACACCTGTTGTTCCATTACTTTATAAATATTTTTGTCAAACTGTAGACACAGAGGTCCAACAAAATTGATCAGATAGTCATTATGAAAATGACCGTTCCTGTAAAAGTACCAAATTTGAGGAAAATTAATTTTTTATTTTATTTTTACACTTTAGATACAAAGTGTGGTTAACTCCTATGTGTATTTTAGAACACATGTTACTCCATCACTTTGTAAATATTTTTGTCAAACCGTAGGCACATAAATCCCAACGAAATTAACCAGGTGGTTATTATGAAAATGACCGTTCCTTTTAAAAGTACCAAATTGAGGATCTATATTATTATTTTTTATTTATTTTTTATTTTTACACTTTAGACACAAGTGTGTTCACTCCTATGTGTATTTTAGAACACTTGTTGTTTCCATCACTTTGTAAATATATGTGGGGGGGTAACAGACTATTTGTCAACCTGTAGGCACAGAGGTAACAACGAAATTAACCAGTGGTTCATATGAAAATGACCGTTCCTGTAAAAGTGCCAAATTTGAGGAAAATTAATTTTTATTTAATATTTTTTTTTAGTTTTACACTTTACACACGAAGTGTGTTAACTCTTATGTTTATTTTAGAACACCTGTTGTTCCATCACTTTGTAAATATTTTTTCCAAACCATAGTTTACTACGGTCAGAACGAAATTGATCAGGTGATCATAATTGAAATGATCGTTCCTTGTAAAAGTCCCAAATTGTTATTTTATGAGTTTTTTTGTTTTTTTAATTTTACAAACCCCTTTAAAAATAAACACGTGTTAATTCCAGTGTTTAATTTAGAATACTTGTTATTCCAACCAAATTTTTAATTCTTTTGGTTTGACCGTAGGCAGTGAGGTCCAAATGGAAATGACCAGGTGACTATAATTGCAATGATCGTTCCTGTAAAAGTCCCAAATGTTAGTCAAATTAATTTTTTATTTAATTTTTTTATTTATACCCATTACACACAAAGTGAATTAACTCCTATATGTATTTTAGAACACTTGTTGTTCCAATCACTTTGTAAATATTTTTATCAAAATGTAAACACAGAGGCTACAACAAAACTGATCAGATGGTCATTATGAAAATGACCGATCCTGTAAAAGTACCAAATTAGAGGAAAATTTAATTTTTTATTTAATTTTTTTTTTTTATTTTTCCCTTTACAAAAACAAAGTGTGATAACTGCTATGTATATTTTAGAACGCCTATTGTTCATCACTTTGTAATATTTTTTCAAACCGTAAGTACAGAGGTCACAACGAAATTGACCAGGTGATCATAATTGAAATGACATTTCCTGTAAAAGTCCCAAATGTTAGTCAAATTAATTTTTTATTTAATATTTTTCTTTTACCCCGTTACACGCAAAGTGAGTTAACTCCTATATATATTTTTAGAACACATGTTAATCCATCACTTTGAAAATATTTTCTGTCAAACTGTAGACACAGAGTTCGCAACGAAATTGATAAGATGGTCATTATGAAAATGACCGTTCCTGTAAAAGTACCAAATTTGAGAAAAATAAATTTTTTATTTTTTATTTTTTTTTTATTTTTACACTTTAGACACAAAGTGTGTTAAACTACTACGTGTATTTTAGAAACACATGTTGCTCCATTCACTTTTGCTAAATATTTTTGTCAAACCGTAGGCACAAAAATCACAACTAAATTAACTAGGTGGTTATTTGAAAATGACAGTTCCTGTAAAGCAACCAAATTTGACGAAAATTATTTTTTTATTAATTATTTTTTTATTTTACTTTTAGACGCAAAGTGTGTTAACTCCTATGTGTAGTTTAGAACACCTGTTTGCTCCATCACTTTTTTAAATATGTTTGTCAACCGTAGACACAGAGGTCACAACAAATTGATTTGATGGTCATTATGAAAATGACCGTTCCTGTAAAAGTACCAAATTTGAGGAAAATTAATTTTTTTAGTTAATTTTTTTTTTTTTATTTTTACACTTTATACACAAAAGTGTGTTAACTCTTATGTGTATTTAGAGCAACCTGTTGCTCTATAACTTTGTAAATATGTTTGTCAAACCGTAGGCACAAGAGTCCCAACGAAATTAACCAGGTGGTCATTATGAAATAACCGTTCCTGTAAAGTACCAAATTTGAGGAAAATTATTTTTTATTTAACTTTTATTTTTTTATTTTTACACTTTAGACACAAAGTGTTTTAACTCTTATGTATATTTAGAACACCTGTTGTTACATCACTTTGTAAAATTTTTTATCAAACCGTAGGCACAGAGGTCAGAACGAAATTGACCAGGTGATCATAATTCAAATGACCATTCCCGTAAAAGTCCCAAATGTGAGTTAAATTAATTTTTTACTTTAACTTTTTTATTTTACCCTTTACACACAAAGTGCGTTAACTCCTATATGTATTTTAGAACACCTGTTGTTCCATCACTTTATAAATATTTTTTTCAAAACCGTAGGCACATAAGTCACAAGGAAATTAACCAGGTGGTTATTATGAAATGACCGTTCCTGTAAATGTACCAAATTGAGGAAAAATAATTTTTTCATTTAATTTTTTTTTTTATTTTTACACTTTACACACAAAGTGTGTTAACTCCTATGTTGTATTTTAGAACTCCTGTTGCTCCATCACTTTTTAAATATGTTGTCAAACCGTAGACACAGAGGTCACAACAAAATTGATTTGATGGTCATTATGAAAATGACCGTTCCTGTAAAAGTACAAATTTGAGGAAAATTAATTTTTTAGTTACTTTGTTTTTTATTCTTACACTTTATACACAAAAGTGTGTAACTCTTATGTGTATTTTAGAGCACCTGTTGCTCTATAACTTTGTAAATATGTTTGTCAAACCGTAGGCAACAGAAGTCCCAACGAAATTAACCATGTGGTCATTATGAAAATAACCGTCCTGTAAAAGTACCAAATTGAGGAAAATTATTTTTTATTAACTTTTTTTTTTTATTTTTACACTTTAGACACAAAGTGTTTTAACTCTTATGTATATTTTAGAACACCTGTTGTTACATCACTTTGTAAAAATTTTTATCAAACCGTAGGCACAGAGGTCAGAACGAAATTGACCAGGTGATCATAATTCAAATGACCATTCCCGTAAAAGTCCCAAATGTGAGTTAAATTAATTTTTTATTTATTTATTTTTATTTTTACCCTTTACTGACATAGTGCGTTAACTCCTATATGTATTTTAGAACACCTGTTGTTCCATCATTTTATAAATATTTTTTTCAAACCGTAGACATAGAAATCACAACGAAATTAATCAGGGTGGTCATTGTGAAAATGATCGTTCCGGTAAAGTACTAAATTTAAGGAAAATTAATTTTTATTTAATTTTTTTTTTCTTTCTGCACTTTAGACACAAAGTGTTTTAACTCTTATGTATATTTTAGAACACCTTTTGTTCCATCACTTTGTAAATATTTTTTCCAAACCGTTGTTACAACGGTCAGAACGAAATTGATCAGGTGATCATAATTGAAATGAACGTTCCTGGAAAAGTCCCAAATTGTTATTTTATGAGTTTTTTTGTTTTTTTATTTTTAAACCCCTTTAAAAATAAACACGTGTTAATTCCAGTGTTTAATTTAGAATACTTGTTATTCCAACCATATTTTTAATTCTTTTGGTTTGACCGTAGGCAGTGAGGTCAAAATGGAATGACCAGGTGACTATAATTGAAATGACCGTTCCTGTAAAAGTCCCCAATGTTAGTCAAATTAATTTTTTATTTAATTTTTTATTTATACCCATTACACACAAAGTGAATTAACTCCTATATGTATTTTAAAACACTTGTTGTTTCATCACTTTGTAAATATTTTTGTCAAACTGTAGTCACAGAGGCTACAACAAAATTGATCAGATGGTCATTATGAAAATGACCGTTCCTGTAAAAGTACCAATTTGAGGAATATTAAATTTTTTTTTTAATTTTTTTTTTTAATTTTTACCATTTACACACAAAGTGTGTTAACTCCTATGTATATTTTAGAACACCTAGTGTTCCATCACTTTGTAAATATTTTTTTCAAACCGTAAGTACAGAGGTCACAACGAAATTGACCAGGTGATCATAATTGAAATGACATTTCCTGTAAAAGTCCCAAATGTTAGTCAAATTAATTTTTATTTAATATTTTTATTTTACCCGTACACGCAAAGTGAGTTAACTCCTACATGTATTTTAGAACACATGTTGTTCCATTACTTTGAAAAATATTTCTGTCAAAATGTAGACACAGAGTTCACAACAAAATTGATAAGATGGTCATTATGAAAATGACCGTTCCTGTAAAAGTACCAAATTTGAGAAAAATTAATTTTTTACTTAATTTTTTTTATTTTTACCCTTTACACACAAAGTGCGTTAACTCCTATATGTATTTTAGAACACCTGTTGTTCCATCACTTTATAAATATTTTTGTCAAACCGTAGGCACATAAGTCACAAGGAAATTAACCAGGTGGTTATTATGAAAATGACCGTTCCTGTAAAAGTACCAAATTTGAGGAAAATTATTTTTTCATTTAAATTTTTTTTTTTATTTTTACACTTTAGACACAAAGTGTGTTAACTCCTCTGTGTATTTTAGAACACCTGTGCTCCATCACTTTTTAAATATGTTAGTCAAACCGTAGACACAGAGGTCACAACAAAATTGATTTGATGGTCATTATGAAATGACCGTTCCTGTAAAAGTACCAAATTTGAGGAAATTAATTTTTTAGTTAATTTTTTTTTTTATTTTTACACTTTATACACAAAAGTGTGTTAACTCTTATGTGTATTTTAGAGCACATGTTGCCTCTATAACTTTGTAAATATGTTTGTCAAACCGTAGGCACAGAAGTCCCAACGAAATTAACCAGGTGGTCATTATGAAAATAACCGTTCCTGTAAAAGTACCAAATTTGAGGAAAATTATTTTTTATTTAACTTTTTTTTTATTTTTACACTTTAGACACAAAGTGTTTTAACTCTTATGTATATTTTAGAACACCTGTTGTTACATCACTTTGTAAAAAATTTTATCAAACCGTAGGCACAGATGGCAGAACGAAATTGACCAGGTGATCATAATTCAAATGACATTCCGTAAAAGTCCCAAATGTGAGTTAAAGTTAATTTTTTACTAAATTTTTTTTATTTTTACCCTTTACAGACAAAGTGCGTTAACACCTATATGTATTTTAGAACACCTGTTGTTCCCATCACTTTATAAATATTTTTGTCAAACCGTAGACATAGAAATCACAACGAAATTAATCAGGTGGTCATTGTGAAAATGATCGTTCCGGTAAAGTACTAAATTTAAGGAAAATTAATTTCTTATTAATTTTTTTTTCTTTTGCACTTTAGACACAAAGTGTATTAACTCTTATGTATATTTAGAACACCTGTTGTTTCATCACTTTGTAAATATTTTTTCCAAACCGTAGTTACAACGGTCAGAACGAAATTGATCAGGTGATCATAATTAAAATGACCTTTCCTGTAAAAGTCCTAAATGTAGTCAAATTAATTTTTTATTTAATATTTTTATTTTTACCCGTTACACGCAAAGTGAGTTAACTCCTATATGTATTTTAGAACACATGTTGTTCCATCACTTTGAAAATATTTCTGTCAAAATGTAGACACAGAGTTCACAACAAAATTGATAAGATGGTCATTATGAAAATGACCGTTCCTGTAAAAGTACCAAATTTGAGAAAAATTAATTTTTTACTTAATTTTTTTTTATTTTTACCCGTTACACACAAAGTGCGTTAACTCCTATATGTATTTTAGAACACCTGTTGTTCCATCACTTTATAAATATTTTGTCAAACCGTAGACACAGAAATCAAACGAAATTAACCAGGTGGTCATTATGAAAATGATCGTTTTCGGTAAAAGTACCACATTTGATGAAAATTAATTTTTTATTTAAATTTTTTTTTTTTGCACTTTAGACACAAAGTGTGTTAACTCTTATGTATATTTTAGAACACCTGTTGTTCCATCACTTTGAAAATATTTTTTTTCAAACCGTAAGTACAGAGGGTCACAACGAAATTGACCAGGTGATCATAATTGAAATGATCATTCCTGTAAAAGTCCCAAATGTCAGTCAAATTAATTATTTATTTAATTTTTTTATTTTTACACTTTAGACACAAAGTGTGTTAACTCATTTGTGTATTTTAGAACACCTGTTGCTCCATCACTTTGTAAATAATTTTGTCAAACCGTAGCACATAAGTCACAACGAAATTAATCAGGTGGTTATTATGAAAACGACCGGTCGTGTAAAAGTACCAAATTTGAGGTAAATTATTTTTTTATTTAATTTTTTTTTTAATTTTTACACTTTAGACACAAAGTGTGTTAACTCCTATGTGTATTCTAGAACACATGTTGTTCCATAACTTTGTAAATATGTTTGTCAAATCGTAGACTCAGAGGTCACAACAAAATTGATTTGACGGTCATTTTGAAAATGACGGTTCCTGTAAAAGTACCAAATTTGAGGAAATTAATTTTATAGTTAAATTTTAATTTTTATTTTTACACTTTATACACAAAAGTGTGTTAACTCTTATGTGTATTTTAGAGCACCTGTTGCTCCATAATTTTGTAAATATGTTTGTCAAACCGTAGGGACAAAAGTCCCAACGAAATTAACCAGGTGGTCATTATGAAAATGAACGTTCTGGAAAAGTACCAAATTTGAGGAAAATTATTTTTTTATTCAACTTTTTTTTTTTTTTTTTTTTTTCACTTTAGACACAAGTGTGTTAACTCTTATGTATATTTTAGAACACCTGTTGTTACATCACTTTGTAAAATTTTTTATCAAACCGTAGGCACAGAGGTACAGAACGAAATTGAACAGGTGATTATAATTAAAATGACCATTCCAAGAAAAGTCCCAAATGTTAGTTAAATTAATTTTTTTATTTAACTTTTTTTATTTTTATCCTTTACACACATAGTGCGTTAACTCCTATAGTATTTTAGAACACCTGTTGTTCCATCACTTTATAAATATTTTTGTCAAACCGTAGACACAGAAATCACAACGAAATTACCAGGTGGTCATTATGAAAATGATCGTTCCGGTAAAGTACCAAATTTGAGGAAAATTAATTTTTTATTTAATTGTATTTTCTTTTTGCCACTTTAGAAACAAAGTGTATTAACTCTTTTGTATATTTTAGAACACCTGTGGTTCCATCTCTTTGTAAATATGTTTTTCAAACCGTAAGTACAGAGGTCACAACGAAATTGACCAGGTGATCATAATTGAAATGATCATTCCTGTAAAAGTCCCAAATGTCAGTCAAATTAATTATTTATTTAATTTTTTTATTTTTACACTTTAGACACAAAGTGTGTTAACTCATTTGTGTATTTTAGAACACCTGTTGCTCCATCACTTTGTAAATATTTTTTGTCAAACCGTAGGCACATAAGTCACAACGAAATTAACCAGGGGTTATTATGAAAATGATCGGTCCTGTAAAAGTACCAAATTTGAGGTAAATTATTTTTTTATTTAATTTTTTTTTATTTTTACACTTTAGACACAAAGTGTGTTAACTCCTATGTGTATTCTAGAACACATGTTGCTCCATCACTTTGTAAATATGTTTGTCAAACCGTAGACTCAGAGGTCACAATAAAATTGATTTGACGGTCATTTTGAAAATGACCGTTCCTGTAAAAGTACCAAATTTGAGGAAAATTAATTTTATAGTAAAATTTTATTTTATTTTTACACTTTATACACAAAAGTGTGTTAACTCTTATGTGTATTTAGAGCACTTGTTGCTCCATAACTTTGTAAATATGTTTGTCAAACCGTAGGCACAGAAGTCCCAACGAAATTAACCAGGTGGTCATTATGAAAATGACCGTTCTGGAAAAGTACCAAATTTGAGGAAAATTATTTTTTTATTCAACTATTTTTTTTTTTTTTTCACTTTAGACACAAAGTGTGTTAACTCTTATGTATATTTTAGAACACCTGTTGTTACATCACTTTGTAAATTTTTTTATCAAACCGTAGGCACAGAGGTCAGAACGAAATTGAACAGGTGATTATAATTAAAATGACCATTCCAAGAAATGTCCCAAATGTTAGTTAAATTAATTTTTTATTTAACTTTTTTATTTTTATCCTTTACACACATAGTGCGTTAACTCCTATATGTATTTTAGAATACCTGTTGTTCCATCACTTTATAAATATTTTTGTCAAACCGTAGATACAGAAATCACAACGAAATTAACCAGGTGTTCATTATGAAAATGATCGTTCCAGTAAATGTACCAAATTTGAGGAAAATTAATTTTTTATTTATTTTTTTTTTCTTTTTGCACTTTAGACACAAAGTGTATTAACTCTTTTGTATATTTTAGAACACCAGTTGTTCCATCTCTTTGTAATTTTTTATCAAACCGTAGGCACAGAGGTCAGAACGAAATTGACCAGGTGATCATAATTAAAATGACCATTCCAGTAAAAGTCCCAAATGTTAGTTCAATTAATTTTTTTATTTAATTTTTTTATTTTTACATCTTACACACAAAGTGCGTTAACTCCTATATGTATTTTAGAACACCTGTTCTTCCATCACTTTATAAATATTTTTGTCAAACCGTAGACACAGAATCACAACGAATTTAACCAGGTGGTCATTATGAAAATGATCGTTCCGGTAAAAGTACCAAATTTGAGGAAAATTAATTTTTTATTTAATTGTATTTTTCTTTTTGCACTTTAGAAACAAAGTGTATTATCTCTTTTGTATATTTTAGAACACCTGTTGTTCCATCTCTTTGTAAATAGGTTTTTCAAACCGTAAGTACAGAGGTCACAACGAAATTGACCAGGTGATCATAATTGAAATGACCATTCCTGTAAAAGGCCCAAATGTCAGTCAAAATAATTTTTTATTTAATTTTTTTATTTTTTACCGTTTACACACAAAGTGAGTTAACTCCTATATGTGTTATAGAACACCTGTTGTTCCATGACTTTGTAAATATTTGTTAAACTGTAAACACAGAGGTCACAACAAAATTGAACAGATGGCATTATGAAAATGACCGTTCCTGTAAACGTACCAAATTGAGGAGGAAAATTAATTTTTTATTTAAATTTTTTTTTATTTTTACACTTTAGACACAAAGTGTGTTAACTCATTTGTGTATTTTAGAACACCTGCTGCTCCCTCACTTTGTAAATATTTTGTTAAACCGTAGGCACATAAGTCACAACGAAATTAACCTGGTGGTTATTATGAAAATGACCGGTCCTGTAAAAGTACCAAATTTGAGGGAAATTATTTTTTGTTTAATTTTTTTTTTTATTTTTACACTTTAGACACAAAGTATGTTAACTCCTATGTGTATTCTAGAACACATGTTGCTCCATCACTTTGTAAATATGTTTGTCAAACCGTAGACTCGGAGGTCACAACAAAATTGATTTGACAGTCATTTTGAAAATGACCGTTCTTGTAAAAGTACCAAATTTGAGGAAAATTAATTTTAAAGTTAAATTTTATTTTTATTTTTACACTTTATACACAAAAGTGTGTTAACTCTTATGTGTATTTTAGAGCACCTGTTGCTCCATAACTTTTTAAATATGTTTGTCAAACCGTAGGCACAAAGTCCCAACGAAATTAACTAGGTGGTCATTATGAAAATAACCGTTCTGTAAAAGTACCAAATTTGAGGAAAATTATTTTTTTATTTAACTTTGTTTTTTTTAATTTTTCACTTTAGACACAAAGTGTGTTAACTCTTATGTATATTTTAGAACACCTGTTGTTACATCACTTTGTAAAATTTTTTATCAAACCGTAGGCACAGAGGTCAGAACGAAATTGAACAGGTGATCATAATTAAAATAACCATTCCAAGAAAAGTCCCAAATGTTAGTTAAATTAATTTTTTATTTAACTTTTTTTATTTTTATCCTTTACACACATAGTGGGTAACTCCTATATGTATTTTAGAACACCTGTTGTTCCATCACTTTATAAATATTTTGTCAAACCGTAGACACAGAAATCACAACGAAATTAACCAGGTGGTCATTATGAAAATGATCGTTCCGGTTAAAAAGTACCAAATTTGAGAAAAATTAATTTTTTTATTTAATTGTATTTTCTTTTTGCACATTAGAAACAAAGTGTATTAACTCTTTTGTATATTTTAGAACACCTGTTGTTCCATCTCTTTGTAAATAGGTTTTTCAAACCGTAAGTACAGAGGGCACAACGAAATTGACCAGCTGATCATAATTGAAATGACCATTCCTGTAAAAGGCCCAAATGTCAGTCAAAATATTTTTTATTCAACTTTTTTTTTTTTAATTTTTTCACTTTAGACACAATGTGTGTTAACTCTTATGTATATTTTAGAACACCTGTTGTTACATCACTTTGTAAAATTTTTTATCAAAACCGTTGGCACAGAGGTCAGAACGAAATTGAAAAGGTGATTATAATTAAAATGACCATTCCAAGAAAAGTCCCAATGTTAGTTAAATTAATTTTTTATTAACTTTTTTTTATTTTATCCTTTTACACACATAGTGCGTTAACTCCTATATGTATTTTAGAACACCTGTTGTTCCATCACTTTATAAATATTTTGTCAAACCGTAGACACAGAAATCACAACGAATTAACCAGGTGGTCATTATGAAAATGATCGTTCCGGTAAAAGTACCAAATTTGAGGAAAATTAATTTTTTATTTAATTGTATTTTTCTTTTTGCACTTTAGAAACAAAGTGTATTACTCTTTTGTATATTTTAGAACACCTGTTGTTCCATCTCTTGTGTAAATATGTTTTTCAAACCGTAAGTACAGAGGGTCACAACGAAATTGACCAGGTGATCATAATTGAAATGACTATTCCTGTAAAAGGCCCAAATGTCAGTCAAAATAATTTTTATTTAATTTTTTTATTTTTACCCTTTACACACAAAGTGAGTTAACTCCTATATGTGTTATAGAACACCTGTTGTTCCATGACTTTGTAAGTATTTGTCAAACTGTAGACACAGAGGTCAGAACAAAATTGAACAGATGGTCATTATGAAAAATGACCGTTCCTGTAAACGTACCAAATTTGAGGAAAATTAATTTTTTACATAAATTTTTTTTATTTTTACACTTTAGACATAAAGTGTGTTAACTCAATTTGTATATTTTAGAACACCTGTTGTTACAATCACTTTGTAAAAGTTTTTATCAAATCGTAGGCACAGAGGTCAGAACGAAATTGAACAGGTGATTATAATTAAAATGACCATTCCAAGAAAAGTCCCAAATGTTAGTTAAATAAAAATTTTATTTAACTTTTTTATTTTTTATCCTTTACACACATAGTGCCGTTAACTCCTATATGTATTTTAGAACACCTGTTGTTCCATCACTTTATAAATATTTTTGTCAAAACCGTAGACACAGAAATCACAACGAAATTAACCAGGTGGTCATTATGAAAATGATCGTTCCGGTAAAAGTACCAAATTTGAGGAAAATTAATTTTTTATTTAATTGTATTTTTCTTTTGCACTTAGAAACAAAGTGTATTATCTCTTTTGTATATTTTAGAACACCTGTTGTTCCATCTCTTTGTAAATAGGTTTTTCAAACCGTAAGTACAGAGGTCACAACGAAATTGACCAGGTGATCATAATTGAAATGACCATTCCTGTAAAAGGCCCAAATGTCAGTAAAAATAATTTTTTATTTAATTTTTTTATTTTTACCCTTTACACACAAAGTGAGTTAACTCCTATATGTGTTATAGAATACCTGTTGTTCCATGACTTTGTAAATATTTGTTAAACTGTAAACACAGAGGTCACAACAAAATTGAACAGATGGTCATTATGAAAATGACCGTTCCTGTAAACGTACCAAATTTGAGGAAAATTAATTTTTTATTTAAATTTTTTTTTATTTTTACACTTTAGACACAAAGTGTGTTAACTCATTTGTGTATTTTAGAACACCTGTTGCTCCCTCACTTTGTAAATATTTTTGTTAAACCGTAGGCACATAAGTCACAACGAAATTAACCTGGTGGTTATTATGAAAATGACCGGTCCTGTAAAGTATCAAATTTGTGGGAAATTATTTTTTTATTTAATTTTTTTTTTATTTTTACACTTTAGACACAAAGTATGTTAACTCCTATGTGTATTCTAGAACACATGTTGCTCCATCACTTTGTAAATATGTTTGTCAAACCGTAGACTCGGAGGTCACAACAAAATTGATTTGACAGTCATTTTGAAAATGACCGTTCTTGTAAAAGTACCAAATTTGAGGAAAATTAATTTTATAGTTAATTTTTTTTTTATTTTTACACTTTATACACAAAAGTGTGTTAACTCTTATGTGTATTTTAGAGCACCTGTTGCTCCATAACTTTGTAAATATGTTTGTCAAACCGTAGGCACAAAAGTCCCAACGAAATTAACCAAGTGGTCATTATGAAAATGACCGTTCTGTAAAAGTACCAAATTGAGGAAAATTATTTTTTTATTTAACTTTTTTTTTTTTTAATTTTTTCACTTTAGACACAAAGTGTGTTAACTCTTATGTATATTTTAGAATACCTGTTGTTACATCACTTTGTAAAATTTTTTATCAAACCGTAGGCACAGAGGTCAGAACGAAATTGAACAGGTGATCATAATTAAAATGACCATTCCAAGAAAAGTCCCAAATGTTAGTTAAATTAATTTTTTATTTAACTTTTTTTATTTTTATCCTTTACACACATAGTGCGTTAACTCCTATATGTATTTTTAGAACACCTGTTGTTCCATCACTTTATAAATATTTTGTCAAACCGTAGACACAGAAATCACAACGAAATTAACCAGGTGGTCATTATGAAAATGATCGTTCCGGTAAAAGTACCAAATTTGAGGAAAAATTAATTTTTTATTTAATTGTACTTTTCTTTTTGCACTTTAGAAACAAAGTGTATTAACTCTTTGTATATTTTAGAACACCTGTTGTTCCATCTCTTTGTAAATAGGTTTTTCAAACCGTAAGTACAGAGGTCACAACGAAATTGACCAGCTGATCATACACTACTAGAAAAGTAGGATTACACGACGGGCTTTAACCGTCGTGTAAAGTTTGCACGACGGTACCTTAACCGTCGTGTAAGCCAGCGTCGTGGAAGATAACACGACGGTTTCATTACTGTCGTCGTATCTTTGTTTTACACGACGGTTTTCCAACAGTCGTGTAATCCCGGTAAACAGTAATGTGGTGGCGCAAAATAAAGAACATTACACGACGGTTTCGGAATGAACCGTCGTGTAATCTGTCGTAAGCCCATAGATTACACGACGGGCCCATGGGGCCCGTCGTTTAATCTCACCAACATCAATTATATTACACGACGGGCCCATGTGACCCGTCGTGTAATATAATTGATATTACGACGGGCCCATGGGCCGTCGTGTAAGTCGTGGTTTACACGACGGGTCCATGGGGGTCCGTCGTGTAATCTCCACAGATCTGGGGAGATTATACGACGGGCCCCCGTCGTGTAAATCAACGGATTACACGACGGGCGTCTCGTGTAATCGTCAAAAAAAAAAAAATTTCACACGGGTGGCCTAATCTGTATGTTATCCAATACACGATCCAAGTATTATCTTCATTAATCAAACTAAAAATACACTCCAACTATTACATTACAAGTTTATACATCATAATTAATGAAATCCATTACATGGCTAGCCCATTCTCCCTAATCAGATCCAAATCCTCAGAAGTATAAAATTGTTTACTTTCAAGTGCGTCAATTCCATTCATCACTATATCCCTCATAAAACCTAAACAAATAACCACATTCAACACTTCCCTCTTGGAGAGGACAAGGACGGTTCGAGATTTTGGTTTTACAGTCTCGTCTCCTTCTAATCCCTTCTCCGGTCGTAATCTTCCAATCCGTTAGGGCCCTAGCAAATTGGTAAAATTCAAACTAATTAAGATGCATATAATTAAGATTAAAAAAAATATCATGTTCAAATTGACTTACATGTTCATTAGCTCAGTAAAATCGTCGCGTTTCTTCTCCCGAAGAGGATCAAAATAAAGGACGAGGTCCTCCCATGGGTCAATGACACCCAAAACCCAATGTCTCCCTCTGTTATGTGGCACAAGATAAAGCCGTTCTTTGGGTGCGTCACGCAAAAAGTTGATAAGATTGTCGGCTCGCTCTCTCATGCCAGCATCTTCAGTATCTGTTCTCACCGGTGAGATCAAGCTTGGAGACACAAACACAAACTTCTCAGCTTGGCCGTTAATTCTACATAGTTCCTCCAAATATCTGCATAACCATATCAAAAATGTTACTCTACATGAAATATAGAAGATTTTCCAGATAAAAAGAAAATTTAATTAGATAAAGAATGCCGTACCTCATGTAGACTAATATACAATTCGCACTGATTTCTTGTAAATTAAAGAACTCAAAATATCTTCAAAGCTCAGAAAGACAGGCATATTAAAACCCATAATCGTGGCTGGTATTGGGACCTCAATCTGATTACCTTGACGCATGGAACTATGTGTATAATAAGCCAAAGGCTTCATTGCCTTGTTCATGTTATTAAAGTCGAACACGAGTTTTTGTTCTTGCGCACCTTGATGTACCTCAGGTCGAGAGTCGATCGCTTTCTTTCCAGCCATTTTTTTGCCGTTTTTTGTTTGCCAGCTGCTGGGTCGGGAACGGTGACTAGGCCCTCGACTCTCCTTGTTCATACTCATGTCGAGCTCAACTAAACTTTTAGGCCAAGCAACAAACCCATTAACAGCATCCTCCACAGTGGCTGCGTCGTACGTCGGTATAGGTTAATGGTGTTTTTTTTAATTTTGGAACGTTGATTGAAACTCGCACGGTCCCTTTCCCCCAGTGGAATCCCATGCACCGTATCGGTGGGGAAGGCTCTCGAGCCATACTCTTCCAAACGCAACAAGCAACTGTCCACCCTGAACTTCATCGAAGGTATAGAGCTTACACTCCTGACTTTCGACAGGCATGGTTGGCGGCTCAGCAACTCCATGTTTGTTTTTCTTGGGCAGAGCAACTAGCCTTAAAGCTGTTGTGTTGGTCTACGGTGGCACATTCTTGGGATCAACCGACGGCTCCACATCTTTGTTCGCACATAGACCACGCACCAACTCCTTTAATTCTTCTATTTCCCGTTTGCATTGATTGAAAGGCCTCATTGTCTTTCTTCGAACTTCGACTTATGTTAAATGTACTGAGACGGCTTTACGAACTTTGATTGGCCACGGACACGGCCTTTGTGTTCGGGTCTAGATAATGCCTGCGACAATACATCATTATTGCCAACTGACTCGAAAGTGCCTTGGCTCGCCTGTGTGTTGTACTCCATCTACAAGATTATTAACAGAAATCATTTAAGTAAAAGTGTTTGTAAGTGCGTATAGTAGCCATAAAGAAAATATTGTTAGTTAGTAAACTTACTATCATCTCGCTAATTTTTTGACATGCTGGATCTTTCAACTCTCCATCTGCGGCTGTCTGTTGCTGTAGCCACAAACCATCTCTTTTTTCCCATTTCCCAGTCTTATTAAACTGTAATTAACATCGTTAGTATAAATAGGATACGATTTAGTACAAACAAAATTTATTGACATTACCATTTCCTGGTCAAGCTTCCTATATCCGTCTCGGCCTCCTCTTGATGCGTATTCGTTGTTTGTCCTTATTTCGCTTCCACGATCAGATAATTGTTGGAATGCGAGGACGTTCTATACTGAACGAATTTTATCCAATCCTCTTCTTCAATATTGGGGTAGTTGTCAATCACTTTTTGCGGCCGTGTCCACACACTTCTTCATTTCTAAAATCCTCGACAAATGTCTTGTACAGATCATACCGAAAATTCCTTGCAGCCTCACCACATGATTTTAAACAAGCGGTCCGGAAGCTTTCTTCCACGGTGAAAGAAGTAACAGTTTCTTTCCAAATAATATCTTTCAATGCGTCTAAATCACGAGATCTCCAATCTTGAATCCATATTGGAACGTGCTCTCGAGCGAGCACGCCAATCCAGCTCATCAATTAGTCACCGTGCTTCCCTTCCGGTTGTCCTTATCTCGTCAAACGTGACTTGAATTCGTTCACCTCTTTTCCTTGCCATATGGACGAGTTTCATTATTGTTGCCCTTCGCTTGCCCTCAACAGTGGGATCCATCGGGTTTCTCCTTCGTGCTCGTCCCTTTTTGGAATTTTCCATTGTATTTCGTTCACCTACATTTATTGGCAAAAAATATAAAACAAAAATTAAGTTCATGGGTATTCGAACTTCTATTTTTTTTAAATGTTATCATGTTGGCACAAATAAAAAATAATATAAAAAATGTAGTAGGGCGTCTCGGCGGCCCACAGGGCGCCTGGCGCCCCGCAAATGTATGTAAAATTTCATATTATTCATGTAAAAACTCTAGTTGACATTCATCGAGCATATGGTGGGCGGGAAAAATTCATGTGCAGTAAAGTGTGAAAACCACTCACACATTAATCTACAAAGCTTAATCTTTAAGAACTTAAACACCCATGCTAAAAAATGCATCTTAGTGACAAACAACAAGACAAAATCCCAAATTTAATTTAACTGTATATGAACTTACCTTGTTTTCTTTGAAGATGAATACACAATCCAACACCAATAATTTTGGAATAGGCGACGGCGGCGACACGACGGCGACGGTGGCGACGACGACGGAGTTGGCGGCGGCTTGGAGGAGGATGTGGGTACTTGAGAAATTTAGAGAGAGTTTAGAGAAATGAGAAGGTATGTGGAAAGAAAATGAGAGGAAGTTGTATTTAAGTAATAAGTTTGCGCGCGGAGTTCGAAACAAAAGTTTAAAATTTTTGACGATTACACGACGGTGAATTTCACACCGTCGGTAATATAAGATTACACGACGGGCACGAGAGGCCCGTCGTGTAATCGCGAAAAAACGGAGGGAGATTACACGACGGGCCCATGGGGCCCATCGTGTAATCCCTGCGATTACACGACGGGCCCAAGGCCCGTCGTGTAATCTCCCCCAGATGGGGGAGATTACACGACGGGCCTTGGGCCCGTCGTGTAATACCATAGATTACACGACGGGCCCATGGGGCCCGTCGTGTAATATCGGAGATTACACGACGGGCCCCCATGGGCCCGTCGTGTAATCATCTGATTAAACGACGGTCCCCTGGGGGACCGTCGTTTAATCTCCCAGCTTTGGGGAGATTAAACGACGGTCCCCCAGGGGACCGTCGTTTAAGCCCCCACAGGGGGGTTTAAACGACGGTCCCAGGGACCGTCGTTTAAGCAAGCCATAATTTGGCTTGCTTATACGACGGTCCCCAGGGGGACCGTCGTTTAAGCCCCTGGGTGGGGGATTAAACGACGGTCCCCTGGGGGGCCGTCGTTTAATCTTCCCTTCGGCGGATTAGACGACGGTCCTAGGGCCCGTCATGTAATCCTTTTTGGGATTACACGACGGGCCCAAGGACCGTCGTTTAATCCACCCAGGGGATTACACGACGGTCCCAAGGGCCCGTCGTGTAATCTTAAACTTTACACGACGGGTATCGGTGGGCCCGTCGTGTAACTACTTCGAATATTGTGGATTATACGACTGTTTTAAATATATACCGTCGTGTAATATTAAAAAAATTTTGAAATTTGGCACCACATTCAGACGAACTCAGACCACTGTGTTGTATACAAAAAATTACGCAAACTGTATCATTAAACCTGATTTATATTTAATATTAAATATGTATATACCAATCAACATAACAACTAAAATGGTATAGATCATGATGAATTACAATATAAATTAATTAATGTACTTGTACACACTAAATGGCATATATAATGTTCAAGTTTTTTTCTTTTTTCTCTTTGCTTGCCTCAACACGTGTCCATTCAATATCTGGTCGAACCAAGTGTGAAACATCATCATCGAATTCGTCAATCTCCTCAACCGGTGGCATTCCCTGTGTGAAGATGGAATGTCGGAGCAATCTTCCTCATCTTCTTGCCCGTCACGGTACAATTTTGGCTTCATCTGCACAACTAAGGACAACTCTGCATTGCTGGGATCCGTTGTATAAAATACTTGGATTGCTTGTGATGCCATAATGAATGGATCATTTTTGTATCCCAATCGTCTAAAGTCTACAACTGTGATGCCATCACTGTCAATCCTTACATAGTTATTGTCTGCCCATTTGCACTTAAAGAGTGCTACATGTAAACCACAGTAATCGAGTTCCCAAATATCTTCATTGAAACCAAAGTAGTTCATAGTTCATAAACTGGATTCTTGTCCTTTGCAGATGAAATATGCATTGCCTTAGCACGGATACTAACACCACTATTTGAATGGGATGCTTCTCATCTTTTTCGCGAGTGTAGAATGTATAACCATTGACGAAGTACGATGTATACCGTGTAACAATCGTCGACGGACCTCTAGCGAGCTTCATTAACTCTTGCGAACAGCCGTCCTTCTGAAAGACATGGCTTCGTAGCCACAGACGAAACGTCCGATTGTGGTCATCGTGTATCAACTTTTCATTTCGTCCTCTTCTTGGATATTTATCTCTTATTTCCTGTAGGTAAAGCCGATAAAAGGCTCAACTTCAACCCTATTATGTAAAGTATAGAGACAAGCTTTCTCCCATTCACATCGATTTTACCTGCGATGGAACGCCGACGGATAGTCTTTTCCAGTCAAATTTGTAGTCTTCGGCAACCCAATCGCCTCCGCAGTGGACAAATACTCGGAGCAAAATTCTGACCGATTCCTCGCATGTAGCTTTCTACTATACATCCTTCTGCCCGATTTCGGTTCTTGACATAACCCTTCAAAACCTTCATGGTACCTTTCAAAAAGGATACAATCCATCTCAAGTATACCGGTCCACATAGCTCACTTCCCGGACTAAGTGCAACCGTTAGATGAATCATTATGTCAAAAAATTGAGGGTGGAAAGTACTTTTCAAGCAAGCACAAAGTCTTAACCAACTCTAATTGTAGCGAATCTAGTGTCAATGGATCTATTACCTTAGAGCATATCGAGTTGAAAAATGAGCATAACTTGGTAATTTGCGAATCTCACGTCCTTCGTTAAAACTCCTCGCAACGCCAGCGGTATAACTGTTGCATCAGATATGACAATCTGTGATTTCATGCCAATCAAGCCGCGATCCTTCATAGACACCACCCTTTTCAAGTTGGAAGAATACCCGTTGGGCACTTTTACGGAAGCCGAGCCACTCACAAAGCTTTCTTTTTTTCTTGTCTTGGATATTGTGTACTTCGCCGGAGGTAAGTAAGTTGCATTCCCTTTCTTTGTAGGGGATCAAGTTAAGTCTAATCTTCAATTCCTTAAGATCCAACCGTGCCTTCTCACCATCTTTGCTCTTATTGGGAATGTCTAGCAACGTGCCCACTATTGATTCACACACGTTTTTCTCAATATGCATCACATCCAAGCAATGACGAACAAAAAGTGTCCTCCAATATGGAAGTTCGTAGAAGATTGACCGTTTTTTTCCAAGGGCCGTCTACCACGGGATCATTGTTACGCCGTTTTCTTTTCCCGAGCACCACTTTCAAATCCTTAACCATCTCATAAACGTCTTCGCCGGTCAAAACCCGGGGAGGGTTTCTTTCTTCCGTTTTGCCATCGAAAGCCTTTTTCTGTTTGCGGTATCGATGATTTTGTGGTAAGAATCTCCTATGATCAAGGTAAACGGTTTTCTTACCATTCTTCAATAGGATGGAGGATGTTTCTTTCATACAAACGGGACAACCGATAGAACTCTTGACTGAATAACCAGATAGATTTCCATAAGCAGGAAAGTCATTGATTGTCCACATCAACATTGCACGGAGTGTGAATGTCTCTTGACGGTAAGCATCTCTAACTTCGATCCCCTTTTCCCATAAGCTCTTTAGATCATCGATTAGTGGTGCTAAGTACACATCAATGTCATTCCCTGGTTGTTGAGGACCAGATATCAATAAGGTCAACATCAAGAACTTTCGCTTCATGCTCAATTTCGGAGGGAGATTGTAGTTGACAAGTATGACGGGCCAAGTACTATGCCTACTACTCGTATTACCATGTGGGTTAATTCCGTCCGCCGACAACCCAAGACGTAGGTTCCGTGGTTCCGCACAAAATTCAGGATGATCGGCATCAAAGGTCTTCCATTGTGGTGCATCGGCTGGATGTCTAAGCATACCATCTTCAACACGTTTATCATGGTGCCAAGTCAAATTCTTGGCATGCTCGGCATTACGGAATAAACGCCGTAGACGCGGTGCCGGAGGAATGTACCATAACACCTTTGCCGGCACACCTTTGCTGTCATTCGTTGGCTTCTTGCCCTTCTTCCATCTTGACTCCTTACAAACCGGACATTCATCCAAATCCTCGTACGCATTTCGGTAAAGGGCGCAATCATTTGGACATGCATGGATTTTTTCATATTCCATTCCCAAAGTGCTCAACGTCTTCTTAGCTTCGTACATACTAGCGGGTATTTATTATCAACCGGTAGAAACCTCTCTTAGAAATTCTAAAAGAGCCGTGAAACTAGAATTTGTCCACCCTCCCGATGCCTTCATGTTCCATAATTTGACCAATGCGGACAATTTCGTATATTTACTACACCCCTCATACAAGGGCATCTCGACATCATTCATCATTGCTTCAAATAACTCCGGACGATGCACAAACTGTTCTTCCAAATCATTAACCATATCAAAAAATTATCTCCTACAACTTCCTCAACAACATCATCTTTCGCTTTGTTGTTCGATGATGGATTAAAACACATTTCACCGTGTAAATACCACGTTTGGTACGAACAAATAATCCCACGCGCAAGCAAGTGTCTTCTAACTTCATCAACTGGATGAGATCTATGATTTCCACCAATCCACACAAGGACATCGAATCTTATTATTCTTCATGTGAGTTTCCGCAAATGACAAAAATTCTTCAATCCCATCTCGATATTTTCTAGTCAATCTATTAGCCCACATCCATTTTCGATCCATTTCCAAGACCCGACCTAAATCGATATTAAATTTATCATACAAATTATTCAATAATCAAGTTTTTGCATTTAAAAACACAACGTATAGTCAACAAATAATCATACCGAAAAAGAAAAAGAGAATGTATATATATATACCATTTTTGACATCCACAATAAATCGTCCATAAAAATCAAATAAATAAAAGAAGAGTAAGTAATAATCACAATACTACAAATATTCAATATACGCGAGTGTTGGTTTCGTAATGGCGGAGACGTGGTTTCGCAGGTGTCTGTGATGTTTTCGCGGCTGCGCGATAGATCTGTAATGAGATGAAATGAGGGCTGCTGTAAGGTAAAAAAGTTAGGATTACACGACGGGTTATTAAATCCCGTCGTGTAAAGTCTAACTTTACACGACGGTTCCAATAAACCGTCGTGTAAAGTGGCCCCGCGGGGGCACTTTACACGACGGTTCTTTGGAACCGTAGTGTAAAGTCGGACTTTACACGACGGTTCTTTGGAACCGTAGTGTAAAGTTCCTCCGCGAGGGCACTTTACACGACGGTTCCTTTGGAACCGTAGTGTAAAGTCGAACTTTACACGACGGTTCTTTGGAACCGTAGTGTAAAGTTCCTCCGCGAGGCACTTTACACGACGGTTCTTTGGAAACCGTAGTGTAAAGTCTGACTTTACACGACGGTTCTTTGAAACCGTAGTGTAAAGTCCCTCCGCGAGGCACTTACACGACGGTTCTTTGGAACCGTAGTGTAAAGTTGCTCCGCGAGGCACTTTTCACGACGGTTCTTTGGAACCGTAATGTAAAGTCGAACTTTACACGACGGTTCTTTGGAACCGTAGTGTAAAGTCGGACTTTACACGACGGTTCTTTAGAACCGTAGTGTAAAGTGGCTCCGCGAGGCACTTTACACGACGGTTCTTTGGAACCGTAGTGTAAAGTCGGACTTTATACGACGGTTCCAAGAACCGTCGTGTAAAGTCCCTCGCGGAGCACTTTACACGACGGTTCCTAGGAACCGTCGTTGTTAAAGTCCGACTTTACACGACGGTTCCAAGGAAACCGTCGTGTAATCTCCGTCGTGTAATGTACTTTTTGTAGTAGTGATAATTGAAATGACCATTCTTGTAAAAGGCCAAATGTCAGTCCAAAATAATTTTTTTATTTAATTTTTTTATTTTACCCTTACACACAAAGTGAGTTAACTCCTATATGTGTTATAGAACACCGGTTGTTCCATGACTTTGTAAGTATGTGTCAAACTGTAGACACAGAGGTCACATCAAAATTGAACAGATGGTCATTATGAAAATGACCGTTCCTGTAACGTACAAATTTGAGGAAAATTAATTTTTTATATAAATTTTTTTTTATTTTTACACTTTAGACACAAAGTGTGTTAACTCATTTGTGTATTTTAGAACACCTGTTGCTCCATCACTTTGTAAATATTTTTGTCAAACCGTAGGCACATAAGTCACAACGAAATTAGCCAGGTGGTTATTATGAAATGACCGGTCCTGTAAAAGTACCAAATTTGAGGTAAATTATTTTTTTATTAATTTTTTTTTATTTTACACTTTAGACACAAAGTGTGTTAACTGCCTATGTGTATTGTAGAAACCATGTTGCTCCATCACTTTGTAAATATGTTTGTCAAACCGTTAGACTCGGAGGTCACAACAAAATTGATTTGACAGTCATTTTGAAAAATGACCGTTCTTGTAAAAGTACCAAATTTGAGGAAATAATTTTATAGTTAAATTTTTTTTTTATTTTTACACTTTATACACAAAAGTGTGTTAACTCTTATGTGTATTTTAGAGCACCTGTTGCTTCATAACTTTGTAAATATGTTTTGTCAAACCGTAGGCACAAAAGTCCCAACGAAATTAACCAGGGTGGTCATTATGAAAATGACCCGTTCTGTAAAAGTACCAAATTTGAGGAAAATTATTTTTTTATTTAAACTTTTTTTTTTTTTAATTTTTTCACTTTAGACACAAAGTGTGTTAACTCTTATGTATATTTTAGAACACCTGTTGTTACATCACTTTGTTAAAATTTTTTATCAAACCGTAGGCACAGAGGTCAGAACGAATTGAACAGGTGATCATAATTAAAATGACCATTCCAAGAAAAGTCCCAAATGTTAGTTAAATTAATTTTTTATTAACTTTTTTTATTTTTATCCTTTACACACATAGTGCGTTAACTCCTATATGTATTTTAGAACACCTGTTGTTCCATCACTTTATAAATATTTTTTGTCAAACCGTAGACACAGAAATCACAACGAAATTAACTAGGTGTTCATTATGAAAATGAGCGTTCCAGTAAATGTACCAAATTTGAGGAAAATTAATTTTTTATTTAATTTTTTTTTTCTTTTTTGCACTTTAAACACAAAGGGTATTAACTCTTTTGTATATTTTAGAACACCAGTTGTTCCATCTCTTTGTAAATTTTTTTTATCAAACCGTAGGCACAGAGGTCAAACGAAATTGACCAGGTGATCATAATTAAAATGACCATTCTAGTAAAAGTCCCAAATGTTAGTTAAATTAATTTTTTATTCAATTTTTTTATTTTTACATCTTACACACAAAGTGCGTTAACTCCTATTTGTATTTAGAACACCTGTTCCAGTAAAAGTACCAAATTTGAGGTAAATTATTTTTTTATTTAATTTTTTTTTATTTTTACACTTTAGACACAAAGTGTGTTAACCTCCTATGTGTATTCTAGAACACATGTGGCTCCATCACTTTGTAAATATGTTTGTCAAACCGTAGACTCAGACGTCACAACCAAAATTGATTTGACGGTCATTTTGAAAATCACCGTTCCTGTAAAAGTACCAAATTTGAGGAAAATTAATTTTATAGTAAAATTTTATTTTTATTTTTACACTTTATACACAAAGTGTGTTAACTCTTATGTGTATTTTAGAGCACCTGTTGCTCCATAACTTTGTAAATATGTTTGTCAAACCGTAGGCATAGAAGTCCCAACGAAATAACCAGGTGGTCATTATGAAAATGACCGTTCTGTAAAAGTACCAAATTTGAGGAAAATAATTTTTTTATTCAACTTTTGTTTTTTTTTTTTTTTTTTTCACTTTAGACACAAAGTGTGTTAACACTTACGTATATTTTAGAACACCTGTTGTTACATCACTTTGTAAAAAATTTTATCAAACCGTAGGCACAGAGGTCAGAACGAAATGGACCAGGTGATCATAATTAAAATGACCATTCAGTAAAAGTTCCAAATGTTTAGTTAAATTCATTTTTATTTAATTTTTTTTATTTTTACATCTTACACACAAAGTGCGTTAACTCCTATATGTATTTTAGAACACCTGTTGTTCCATCACTTTAAAAATATTTTTGTCAAACCGTAGACACAGAAAATCACAACGAAATAACCAGGTGGTCCATTATGAAAATGATCGTTCCGGTAAAAGTACCAAATTTGAGGAAAATTAATTTTTATTTAATTGTATTTTTCTTTTTGCACTTTAGAAACAAAGTGTATTAACTCTTTGTATATTTTAGAACACCAGTTGTTCCTCTCTTTGTAAATAGGTTTTTCAAACCTTAAGTACAGAGGTCACAACGAAATGGACCAGGTGATCATAATTGAAATGACCATTCCTGTAAAGGCCCAAATGTCAGTCACAAATAATTTTTTATTTAATTTTTTTTATTTATTACCCCTTTACACACAAAGTGAGTTAACTCCTATATGTGTTATAGAACAACTGTTGTTCCATGACTTTGTAAATATTTGTCAAACTGTAGACACAGAGGTCACAAACACAAATTGAACAGATGGGTCATTATGAAAATGACCGTTCCTGTAAACGTACCAAATTTGAGGAAGAATAATTTTTTATTTAAATTTTTTTTTTTATTTTTACACTTTAGACACAAAGTGTGTTAAACTCATTTGTGTATTTTAGAACACATGTTGCTCTATCACTTTGTAAATATTTTTGTTAAACCGTAGGCACATAAATCACACGAACTATTAACCCCGTTGGTTATTATGAAAATGACCGGTCCTGTAAAAGTACCAAATTTGAGGGAAATTATTTTTTTGATTTAATTTTTTTTTTTATTTTTACACTTTAGACACAAAGTGTGTTAACTCCTATGTGTATTCTAGAACACATGTTGCTCCATCACTTTGTAAATATGTTTGTCAAACCGTAGACTCAGAGGTCACAGCAAAATTGATTTGACAGTCATTTTGAAAATGACCGTTCTTGTAAAAGTACCAAATTTGAGGAAAATTAATTTTATAGTTAAATTTTTTTTTTATTTTTACACTTTATACACAAAAGTGTGTTAACTCTTATGTGTATTGTAGAGCACCTGTTGCTCCATAACTTTGTAAATATGTTTGTCAAACCGTAGGCACAAAAGTCCCAACGAAATTAACCAGGTGGTCATTATGAAAATGACCGTTCTGTAAAAGTACCACATTTGAGGAAAATTATTTTTTTATTTAACTTTTTTTTTTTAATTTTTTCACTTTCGACACAAAGTGTGTTAACACTTATGTATATTTTAGAAACACCTGTTGTTACATCACTTTGTAAAATTTTTTATCAAACCGTAGGCACAGAGGTCAGAACGAAATTGAACAGGTGATCATAATTAAAATGACCATTCCAAGAAAAGTCCCAAATGTTAGTTAAATTAATTTTTTATTTAACTTTTTTTATTTTTATCCTTTACACACATAGTGCGTTAACTCCTATATGTATTTTAGAACACCTGTTGTTCCATCACTTTATAAATATTTTTGCCAAACCGTAGACACAGAAATCACAACGAAATTAACCAGGTGGTCATTATGAAATGATCGTTCCGGTAAAAGTACCAAATTGAGGAAAATTAATTTTTTATTTAATTGTATTTTTCTTTTTGCACTTTAGAAACAAAGTGTATAACTCTTTTGTATATTTTAGAACACCTGTTGTTACATCTCTTTGTAAATAGGTTTTTCAAACCGTAAGTACAGAGGTCACAACGAAATGACCAGCTGATCATAATTGAAATGACGATTCCTGTAAAAGGCCCCAAATGTCAGTCAAAATAATTTTTTATTTAATTTTTTTTCTTTTTACCCTTTACACACAAAGTGAGTTAACTCCTATATGTGTTATAGAACACTTGTTGTTCCATGACTTTGTAAGTATTTGTCAAACTGTAGACACAGAAGTCACAACAAAATTGAACAGATGGTCATTACGAAAATGACCGTTCCTGTAAACGTACCAAATTTGAGGAAAATTAATTTTTTACATAATTTTTTTTTATTTTTACACTTTAGACACAAAGTGTGTTAACTCATTTGTGTATTTAGAACACCTGTTGCTCCATCACTTTGTAAATATTTTTGTCAAACCGTAGGCACATAAGTCACAACGAAATTAACCAGGTGGTTATTATGAAATGACTGGTCCAGTAAAAGTACCAAATTTGAGGTAAATTATTTTTTTATTTAATTTTTTTTTTTTATTTTTACACTTTAGACACAAAGTGTGTTAACTCCTATGTGTATTCTAGAACACATGTTGCTCCATCACTTTGTAAATATGTTTGTCAAACCGTAGACTCAGAGGTCACAATAAAATTGATTTGACGGTCATTTGAAAATGACCGTTCCTGTAAAAGTACCAATTTGAGGAAAATTAATTTTATAGTAAATTTTATTTTTATTTTTACACTTTATACACAAAAGTGTGTTAACACTTATGTGTATTTTAGAGCACCTGTTGCTCCAATACTTTGTAAATATGCTTGTCAAACCGTAGGCACAGAAGTCCCAACGAAATTAACCAGGTGGTCATTATGAAAATGACCGTTCTGGAAAAGTACCAAATTTGAAGAAAATTATTTTTTATTCAATTTTTTTTTTTTTTCACTTTAGACACAAAGTGTGTTAACTCTTATGTATATTTTAGAACATCTGTTGTTACATCACTTTGTAAAATTTTTTATCAAACCGTAGGCACAGAGGGTCAGAACGAAATTGAACAGGTGATTATAATTAAAATGACCATTCCAAGAAAAGTCCCAAATGTTAGTTAAATTAATTTTTTATTTAACTTTTTTTATTTTTATCCTTTACACACATAGTGCATTAACTCCTATATGTATTTTAGAACACCTGTTGTTCCATCACTTTATAATATTTTTGTCAAACCGTAGATACAGAAATCACAACGAAATTAACCAGGTGTTCATTATGAAAATGATCGTTCCAGTAAATGTGCCAAATTTGAGGAAAATTAATTTTTATTTAATTTTTTTTTCTTTTTGCACTTTAGACACAAAGTGTATTAACTCTTTTGTATATTTTAGAACACCAGTTGTTCCATCTCCTTGTAAATTTTTTTATCAAACCGTAGGCACAGAGGTCAGAACGAAATTGACCAGGTGATCATAATTAAATGACCATTCCAGTAAAAGTCCCAAATGTTAGTTAAATTAATTTTTATTTAATTTTTTTTATTTTTACATCTTACACACAAAGTGCGTTAACTCCTATATGTATTTTAGAACACCAGTTGTTCCATCACTTTATAAATATTTTTGTCAAACCGTAGACACAGAAATCACAACGAAATTAACCAGGTGGTCATTATGAAAATGATCGTTCCGGTAAAAGTACCAAATTTGAGGAAAGAAATTAATTTTTTATTTAATTGTATTTTTCTTTTTGCACTTTAGAAACAAAGTGTATTAACTCTTTGTATATTTAGAACACCTGTTGTTCCATCTCTTTGTAAATAGGTTTTTCAAACCGTAAGTACAGAGGTCACAACGAAATTGACCAGGTGATCATAATTGGAATGACCATTCCTGTAAAAGGCCCCAATGTCAGTCAAAATAATTTTTTATTTAATTTTTTTATTTTTACCCTTTACACACAAAGTGAGTTAACTCCTATATGTGTTATAGAACACCTGTTGTTCCATGACTTTGTAAATATTTGTCAAACTGTAAACACAGAGGTCACAACAAAATTGAACAGATGGTCATTATGAAAATGACCGTTCCTGTAAACGTACCAAATTGAGGAAAATTAATTTTTTATTTAAATTTTTTTTATTTTTACACTTTAGACACAAAGTGTGTTACTCATTTGTGTATTTTAGAACACCTGTTGCTCCATCACTTTGTAAATATTTTGTTAAACCGTAGGCACATAAGTCACAACGAAATTAACCAGGTGGTTATTATGAAATGACCGGTCCTGTAAAAGTACCAAATTTGAGGGAAATTATTTTTTTATTTAATTTTTTTTTATTTTTACACTTTAGACACAAAGTATGTTAACTCCTATGTGTATTCTAGAACACATGTTGCTCCATCACTTTGTAAATATGTTTGTCAAACCGTAGACTCGGAGGTCACAACAAAATTGATTTGACAGTCATTTTGAAAATGACCGTTCTTCTAAAAGTACCAAATTTGAGGAAATTAATTTTATAGTTAAATTTTTTTTTTATTTTTACACTTTATACACAAAAGTGTGTTAACTCTTATGTGTATTTTAGAGCACCTGTTGCTCATAACTTTGTAAATATGTTTGTCAAACCGTAGACACAAAAGTCCCAACGAAATTAACCAGGTTGTCATTATGAAAATGACCGTTCTGTAAAAGTACCAAATTTGAGGAAAATTATTTTTTTATTTAACTTTTTTTTTTTTAATTTTTTCACTTTAGACACAAAGTGTGTTAACTCTTATGTATATTTTAGAATACCTGTTGTTACATCACTTTGTAAAATTTTTTATCAAACCGTAGGCACAGAGGTCAGAACGAATTGAACAGGTGATTATAATTAAAATGACCATTCCAAGAAAAGTCCCAAATGTTAGTTAAATTAATTTTTTATTTAACTTTTTTTATTTTTATCCTTTACACACATAGTGCGTTAACTCCTATATGTATTTTAGAACACCTGTTGTTCCATCACTTTATAAATATATTTGTCAAACCGTAGACACAGAAATCACAACGAAATTAACCAGGTGGTCATTATGAAAATGATCGTTCCGGTAAAAGTACCAAATTTGAGGAAAATTAATTTTTTATTTAATTGTATTTTTCTTTTTGCACTTTAGAAACAAAGTGTATTAACTCTTTTGTATATTTTAGAACACCTGTTGTTCCATCTCTTTGTAAATAGGTTTTTCAAACCGTAAGTACAGAGGTCACAACGAAATTGACCAGCTGATCATAATTGAAATGACCATTCCTGTAAAAGGCCCAAATGTCAGTCAAAATAATTTTTTATTTAATTTTTTTATTTTTACCCTATACACACAAAGTGAGTTAACTCCTATATGTGTTATAGAACACCTGTGTTCCATGACTTTGTAAGTATTTGTCAAACTGTAGACACAGAGGTCACATCAAAATTGAACAGATGGTCATTATGAAAATGACCGTTCCTGTAAACGTACCAAATTTGAGGAAAATTAATTTTTTATATAAATTTTTTTTTTATTTTTACACTTTAGACACAAAGTGTGTTAACTCATTTGTGTATTTTAGAACACCTGTTGCTCCATCACTTTGTAAATATTTTTATCAAACCGTAGGCACATAAGTCATAACGAAATTAACCAGGTGCTTATTATGAAAATGACCGGTCCTGTAAAAGTACCAAATTTGAGGTAAATTATTTTTTTATCTAATTTTTTTTTATTTTTACACTTTAGACACAAAGTGTGTTAACTCCTATGTGTATTCTAGAACACATGTTGCTCCATCACTTTGTAAATATGTTTGTCAAACCGTAGACTCGAGGTCACAACAAATTGATTTCACGATCATTTTGAAAATGGCCGTTCCTGTAAAAGTACCAAATTTGAGGAAAATTAATTTTATAGTAAAATTTTATTTTTATTTTTACACTTTATACACAAAAAGTGTGTTAACTCTTATGTGTATTTTAGAGCACCTGTTGCTCCATCACTTTGTAAATATGTTTGTCAAACCGTAGGCACAGAAGTCCCAACGAAATTAACCAGGTGGTCATTATGAAAATGTCCGTTCTGTAAATGTACCAAATTTTAGGAAAATTATTTTTTATTCAACTTTTTTTTTTTTTTTTTTTCACTTTAGACACAAAGTGTGTTAACTCTTATGTATATTTTAGAACACCTGTTGTTACATTCACTTTGTAAATTTTTTTATCAAACCGTAGGCACAGAGGTCAGAACGAAATTGAACAGGTGATTATAATTAAAATGACCATTCCAAGAAAAGTCCCATATGTTAGTTAAATTAATTTTTTATTTAACTTTTTTTATTTTTATCCTTTACACACATAGTGCGTTAACTCCTATATGTATTTTGAACACCTGTTGTTCCATCACTTTATAAATATTTTGTCAAACCGTAGACACAGAAATCACAACGAAATTAACCAGGTGTTCAATATGAAAATGATCGTTCCAGTAAATGTACCAAATTTGAGGAAAATTAATTTTTTATTTAATTGTATTTTTCTTTTTGCACTTTAGAAACAAAGTGTATTAAACTCTTTTGTATATTTTAGAACACCAGTTGTTCCATCTCTTTGTAAATAGGTTTTTCAAACCTTAAGTACAGAGGTCACAACGAAATTGACCAGGTGATCATAATTGAAATGACCATTCCTGTAAAAGGCCCAAATGTCAGTCAAAATAATTTTTTATTTAATTTTTTTATTTTTACCCTTTACACACAAAGTGAGTTAACTCCTATATGTGTTATAGAACACCTGTTGTTCCATGACTTTGTAAATATTTGTCAAACTGTAGACACAGAGGTCACAACAAAATTGAACAGATAGTCATTATGAAAATGACCGTCCCTGTAAACGTACCAAATTTGAGGAAAATTAATTTTTTATTTAATTTTTTATTTTTATTTTTACACTTTAGACACAAAGTGTGTTAACTCATCTGTGTATTTTAGAACACCTGTTGCTCCATCACTTTGTAAATATTTTGTTAAACAGTAGGCACATAAATCACAACGAAATTAACCAGGTGGTTATTATGAAAATGACCGGTCCTGTAAAAGTACCAAATTTGAGGGAAATTATTTTTTGATTTAATTTTTTTTTTTTTTTTTTACACTTTAGACACAAAGTGTGTTAACTCCTATGTGTATTCTAGAACACATGTTGCTCCATCACTTTGTAAATATGTTTGTCAAACCGTAGACTCGGAGGTCACAACAAAATTGATTTGACAGTCATTTTGAAAATGACCGTTCTTGTAAAAGTACCAAATTTGAGGAAAATTAATTTTATAGTTAAATTTTTTTTTTTTTTTTTTTACACTTTATACACAAAAGTGTGTTAACTCTTATGTGTATTGTAGAGCACCTGTTGCTCCATAACTTTGTAAATATGTTTGTCAAACCGTAGGCACAAAAGTCCCAACGAAATTAACCAGGTGGTCATTATGAAAATGACCGTTCTGTAAAAGTACCAAATTTGAGGAAAATTATTTTTTTATTTAACTTTTTTTTTTTAATTTTTTCACTTTAGACACAAAGTGTGTTAACTCTTATGTATATTTTAGAACACCTGTTGTTACATCACTTTGTAAAATTTTTTATCAAACCGTAGGCACAGAGGTCAGAACGAACTTGAACAGGTGATCATAATTAAAATGACCATTCCAAGAAAAGTCCCAAATGTTAATTAAATTAATTTTTTATTTAACTTTTTTTATTTTTATCCTTTACACACATAGTGCGTTAACTCTTATATGTATTTTAGAACACCTGTTGTTCCATCACTTTATAAATATTTTTGTCAAACCGTCGACACAGAAATCACAACGAAATTAACCTGGTGTTCATTATGAAAATGATCGTTCCAGTAAATGTTCCAAATTGAAGAAAATTAATTTTTTATTTAATTTTTTTTTTTCTTTTTGCACTTTAAACACAAAGTGTATTAACTCTTTTGTATATTTTAGAACACCAGTTGTTCCATCTCTTTGTAAATTTTTTTCTCAAACCGTAGGCACAGATGTCAGAACGAAATTGACCAGGTGATCATAATTAAATGACCATTCCAGTAAAAGTCCCAAATGTTAGTTAAATTAATTTTTTACTTAATTTTTTTTATTTTTACATCTTACACACAAAGTGCGTTAACTCCTATATGTATTTTAGAACACCTGTTCCTGTAAAAGTACAAATTTGAGGAAAATTATTTTTTTAGTTAATTTTTTTTTTATTTTTACACTTTAGACAAAAAGTGTGTTAACTCCTATGTGTATTTTAGAACACCTGTTGCTCCATCACTTTGTAAATATGTTTGTCAAACCGTAGACACAGAGGTCACAACAAAATTGATTTGATGGTCATTATGAAAATGACCGTTCCTGTAAAAGTACCAAATTTGAGGAAAATTAATTTTTAGTTAAATTTTTTTTTATTTTTACACTTTATACAGAAAAGTTTGTTAACTCTAATGTGTATTTTAGAGCACCTGTTGCTCTCTCACTTTGTAAATATGTTTGTCAAACCGTAGGCGCAGAAGTCGCAACGAAATTAACTAGGTGTTCATTATGAAATGACCGTTCCTGCAAAAGTACCAAATTTGAGGAAAATTATTTTTTTTATTGAATTTTTTTTTTATTTTTACACTTTAGACACAAAGTGTATTAACTCTTATGCATATTTTAGAACACCTGTTGTTACATCACTTTGTAAATTTTTTTATCAAACCGTAGGCACAGAGGTCAGAACGAAATTGACCAGGTGATCATAATTGAAATGACCGTTCCAGTAAAAGTCCCAAATGTTTGTTAAATTAATTTTTTATTTAATTTTTTTTTTATTTTATCCTTTTACACACAAAGTGCGTTAACTCCTATATGTATTTTAGAACACCTGTTGTTCTATCACTTTATATATATTTTTGTCAAACCGTAGACACAGAAATCACAACGAAATTAACCTGGTGGTCATATGAAAATGATCATTCCGGTAAAAAGTACCAAATTTCAGGAAAATTAATTTTTTATTTAATTGTTTTTTTCTTTTTGCACTTTAGACAAAAGTGTATTAACTCTTTTATATATTTTAGAACACCTGTTGTTCCATCACTTTGTAAATATTTTTTTCAAACCGTAAGTACAGAGGTCATAACGAAATTGACCAGGTGATCATAATTGAAATGACCATTCCTGTAAAAGGCCCAAATGTCAGTCAAATTAATTTTTATTTAATTTTTTTTATTTTTACCCTTTACACACAAAGTGAGTTAACCTCCTATACGTGTTTTAGAACACCTGTTGTTCAATCACTTTCTAAATATTTTTGTCAAACTGTAGACGCAAGAGGTCAAAACAAAATTGAACAGATGGTCATTATGAAAATGACCGTTCCTATAAAAGTACCAAATTTGAGGAAAATTATTTTTTTATTTTATTTTTTTTTTATTTTTACCCTTTTACACACAAAGTGCGTTAACTCCTATATGTATTTTAGAACACCTGTTGTTCTATCACTTATATATATTTTTGTCAAACCGTAGACACAGAAATCACAACGAAGTTAACCTGGTGGTCATTATGAAAATGATCGTTTCGGTAAAAGTACCAAATTTGAGGAAAATTAATTTTTTATTTAATTGTTTTTTCTTTTGCACTTTAGACACAAAGTGTATTAACTCTTTGATATATTTTAGAACACCTGTTGTTCCATCACTTTGTAAATATTTTTTTCAAACCGTAAGTACTGAGGTCACAACGAAATTGACCAGGTGATCATAATTGAAATGACCATTCCTGTAAAAGTCCCAAATGTTAGTCAAAGTAGTTTTTTATTTAATTTTTTTATTTTTACCCTTTACACACAAAGTGAGTTAACTCCTATATGTGTTATAGAACACCTGTTGTTCCATGACTTTGTAAATATTTGTCAAACTGTAGACACAGGGGTCACAACAAAATTGAACAGATGGTCATTATGAAAATGACCGTTCCTGTAAACATACCAAATTTGAGGAAAATTAATTTTTTATTTAAATTTTTTTTTTATTTTTACACTTCAGACACAAAGTGTGTTAACTCATTTGAGTATTTTAGAACACCTGTTGCTCCATCACTTTGTAAATATTTTTGTCAAACCGTAGGCACATAAGTCACAACGAAATTAACCAGGTGGTCATTATGAAAATGACCGTTCTTGTAAAAATACCAAATTTGAGGAAATTATTTTTTTATTTAATTTTTTTTTATTTTTACACTTTAGACGCAAAGTGTGTTAACTCTTATGTGTATTTTAGAACACCTGTTGCTCCATCACTTCGTAAATGTGTTTGTCAAACCGTAGACACAGAGGTTACCACAAAATTGATTTGATGGTCATTATGAAATGACCGTTCCTGTAAAAGTACCAAATTTGAGGAAATTTAATTTTTTAGTTAATTTTTTTTTAACACTTTATACACAAAAGTGTGTTAACTCTTATGTGTATTTTAGAACACCTGTTGTTCTATCACTTTATAAATATTTTTGTCTAACCGTAGACACAGAAATCAGAACGAAATTAACCAGGTGGTCATTATGAAAATGATCGTTCCGGTAAAAGTACCAATATTTGAGGAAAATTAATTTTTTTATTTAATTTCTTTTCTTTTTTCGCTTTAGACAGAAAGTGTATTAACTCTTTTATATATTTTAGAACACCTGTTGTTCCATCACTTTGTAAATATTTTTTCAAACCGTATGGACAGAGGTCACAACGAAATTGACCAGGAGATCATAATTGAAATGACCATTCCTGTAAAAGTCCCAAATGTATGTCAAATTAATTTTTTATTTAATTTTTTTATTTTTATCCTTTACATACAAAGTGAGTTAACTCCTATATGTATTTTAGAACACCTGTTATTCCATCAATTTGTAAATATTTTTGTCAAACTGTAGACACAGAGGTCACAACAAAATTGATCAGATGGTCATTATGAAAATGACCGTTCCTGTAAAAGTACCAAATTGAGGAAAATTAATTTTTTATTTAAATTTTTTTTTATTTTTCCCGTTTTGGACACAACGTGTGTTAACTCATTTGTGTATTTTAGAACACATGTTGCTCAATCACTTTGTAAATATTTTTGTCAAACCGTAGGCATATAAGTCACAACGAAATTAACCAGGTGGTTACTATAAAAATGACCATTCCTGTAAAAGTACCAAATTTGAGGAAAATTATTTTTTTAGTTAATTTTTTTTATTTTTACACTTTAGACATAAAGTGTGTTAACTCCTATGTGTATTTTAGAACACCTGTTGCTCCATCACTTTGTAAATATGTTTGTCAAAACCGTAGACACAGAGGTCACAACAAAATTGATTTGATGGTCATTATGAAAATGAACGTTCCTGTAAAAGTACCAAAATTTGAGGAAAATTAATTTTTAGTTAAATTTTTTATTATTTTTACACTTTATACACAAAAGTGTGTAAACTCTAAAGTGTATTTTAGAGCACCTGTTGCTCTCTCACTTTGTAAATATGTTTGTCAAACCGTAGGCACAGAAGTCGCAACGAAATTAACCAGGTGTTCATTATGAAAATGATCGTTCCTGCAAAAGTACCAAATTTGAGGAAAATTATTTTTTTGTTGAAATTTTTTTTTTAGTTTTACACTTTAGACACAAAGTGTATTAACTCTTATGTATATTTTAAAACACCTGTTGTTACATCAGTTTGTAAAATTTTTTATCAAACCGTAGGCACAGAGGTCAGAACGAAATTGACCAGGTGATCATAATTGAAATGACCGTTCCAGTAAAAGTCCCAAATGTTTGTTAAATTAATTTTTTATTTAATTTTTTTTATTTTTACCCTTTTACACACAAAGAGCGTTAACTCCTATATGTATTTTAGAACACCTGTTGTTCTATCACTTTATATATATTTTTGTCAAGCCGTAGACACAGAAATCACAACGAAATTAACCTGGTGGTCATTATGAAAATGATCGTTCCGGTAAAAGTACCAAATTTGAGGAAAATTAATTTTTTATTTAATTGTTTTTTCTTTTTGCACTTTTGACTCAAAGTGTATTAACTCTTTTATATATTTTAGAACACCTGTTGTTCCATCACTTTGTAAATATTTTTTTCAAACCGTAAGTACAGAAGGTCACAACGAAATTGACCAGGTGATCATAATTGAAATGACCATTCCTGTAAAAGGCCCAAATGTCAGTCAAATTAATTTTTATTTAATTTTTTTTATTTTTACCCTTTACACACAAAGTGAGTTAACTCCTATACGTGTTTTAGAACACCTGTTGTTCAATCACTTTCTAAATATTTTTGTCAAACTGTAGACGCAGAAGTCAAACAAAATTGAACAGATGGTCATTATGAAAATGACCGTTCCTATAAAAGTACCAAATTTGAGGAAAACTATTTTTTTATTTAATTTTTTTTTATTTTTACCCTTTTACACACAAAGTGCGTTAACTCCTATATGTATTTTAGAACACCTGTTGTTCTATCACTTTATATATATTTTGTCAAACCGTAGACACAGAAATCACAACGAAATTAACCTGGTGGTCATTATGAAAATGATCGTTCCGGTAAAAGTACCAAATTTGAGGAAAATTAATTTTTATTTAATTGTTTTTTCTTTTTGCACTTTAGACACAAAGTGTATTAACTCTTTGATATATTTTAGAACACCTGTTGTTCCATCACTTTGTAAATATTTTTTTCAAACCGTAAGTACAGAGGTCACAACGAAATTGACCAGGTGATCATAATTGAAATGACCATTCCTGTAAAAGTCCCAAATGTTAGTCAAATTAGTTTTTTATTTAATTTTTTATTTTTACCCTTTACACACAAAGTGAGTTAACTCCTATATGTGTTATAGAACACCTGTTGTTCCATGACTTTGTAAATATTTGTCAAACTGTAGACACAGAGGTCACAACAAAATTGAACAGATGGTCATTATGAAAATGACCGTTCCTGTAAACGTACCAAATTTGAGGAAAATTAATTTTTATTTAAATTTTTTTTTTATTTTTACACTTTAGACACAAAGTGTGTTAACTCATTTGAGTATTTTAGAACACCTGTTGCTCCATCACTTTGTAAATATTTTTGTCAAACCGTAGGCACATACGTCACAACGAAATTAACCAGGTGGTCATTATGAAAATGACCGTTCTTGTAAAAATACCAAATTTGAGGAAAATTATTTTTTTATTTAATTTTTTTTTATTTTTACACTTTGGACGCAAAGTGTGTTAACTGTTATGTGTATTTTAGAACACCTGTTGCTCCATCACTTTGTAAATGTGTTTGTTAAACCGTAGACACAGAGGTTACCACAAAATTGATTTGATGGTCATTATGAAAATGACCGTTCCTGTAAAAGTACCAAATTTGAGGAAAATTAATTTTTTAGTTAATTTTTTTTTTAACACTTTATACACAAAAGTGTGTTAACTCTTATGTGTATTTTAGAACACCTGTTGTTCTATCACTTTATAAATATTTTTGTCAAACCGTAGACACAGAAATCAGAACGAAATTAACCAGGTGGTCATTATGAAAATGATCGTTCCGGTAAAAGTACCAATATTTGAGGAAAATTAATTTTTTATTTAATTTTTTTTTTCTTTTTTCGCTTTAGACAGAGAGTGTATTAACTCTTTTATATATTTTAGAACACCTGTTGTTCCATCACTTTGTAAATATTTTTTTCAAACCGTATGGACAGAGGTCACAACGAAATTGACCAGGAGATCATAATTGAAATGAACATTCCTGTAAAAGTCCCAAATGTATGTCAAATTAATTTTTTATTTAATTTTTTTATTTTTATCCTTTACACACAAAGTGAGTTAACTCCTATATGTATTTTAGAACACCTGTTATTCCATCAATTTGTAAATATTTTTGTCAAACTGTAGACACAGAGGTCACAACAAAATTGATCAGATGGTCATTATGAAAATGACCGTTCCTGTAAAAGTACCAAATTTGAGGAAAATTAATTTTTTATTCAAATTTTTTTTTTATTTTTCCCGTTTTGGATACAACGTGTGTTAACTCATTTGTGTATTTTAGAACACATGTTGCTCAATCACTTTGTAAATATTTTTGTCAAACCGTAGGCATATAAGTCACAACGAAATTAACTAGGTGGTTATTATAAAAATGACCATTCCTGTAAAAGTACCAAATTTGAGGAAAATTATTTTTTTAGTTAATTTTTTTTTATTTTTACACTTTAGACACAAAGTGTGTTAACTCCTATGTGTATTTTAGAACACCTGTTGCTCCATCACTTTGTAAATATGTTTGTCAAACCGTAGACACAGAGGTCACAACAAAATTGATTTGATGGTCATTATGAAAATGACCGTTCCTGTAAAAGTACCAAATTTGAGGAAAATTAAATTTTTAGTTAAATTTTTTATTATTTTTACACTTTATACACAAAAGTGTGTTAACTCTAAAGTGTATTTTAGAGCACCTGTTGCTCTCTCAGTTTGTAAATATGTTTGTCAAACCGTAGGCACAGAAGTCGCAACGAAATTAACCAGGTGTTCATTATGAAAATGATCGTTCCTGCAACAGTACCAAATTTGAGGAAAATTATTTTTTTGTTGAAATTTTTTTTTTAGTTTTACACTTTAGACACAAAGTGTATTAACTCTTATGTATATTTTAAAACACCTGTTGTTACATCAGTTTGTAAAATTTTTTATCAAACCGTAGGCACAGAGGTCAGAACGAAATTGACCAGGTGATCATAATTGAAATGACCGTTCCAGTAAAAGTCCCAAATGTTTGTTAAATTAATTTTTTATTTAATTTTTTTTTATTTTTACCCTTTTACACACAAAGTGCGTTAACTCCTATATGTATTTTAGAACACATGTTGTTCTATCACTTTAAATATATTTTTGTCAAGCCGTAGACACAGAAATCACAATGAAATTAACCTGATGGTCATTATGAAAATGATCGTTCCGGTAAAAGTACCAAATTTGAGGAAAATTAATTTTTTTATTTAATTGTTTTTTCTTTTTGCACTTTTGACTCAAAGTGTATTAACTCTTTTATGTATTTTAGAACACCTGTTGTTCGATCACTTTATATATATTTTTGTCAAACCGTAGACACAGAAATCACAACGAAATTAAACCTGGTGGTCATTATGAAAATGATCGTTCCGGTAAAAGTATCAAATTTCAGGAAAATTAATTTTTTATTTAATTGTTTTTTCTTTTTGCACTTTAGACAAAAAGTGTATTAACTCTTTTATATATTTTAGAACACCTGTTGTTCCATCACTTTGTAAATATTTTTTTCAAACCGTCAGTACAGAGGTCAAAACGAAATTGACCAGGTGATCATAATTGAAATGACCATTCCTGTAAAAGTCCCAAATGTTAGTCAAATTAGTTTTTTATTTAATTTTTTTATTTTTACCCTTTACACACAAAGTGAGTTAACTCCTATATGTGTTATAGAACACCTGTTGTTCCATGACTTTGTAAATATTTGTCAAACTGTAGACATAGAGGTCACAACAAATTGAACAGATGGTCATTATGAAAATGACCGTTCCTGTAAACGTAACAAATTTGAGGAAAATTAATTTTTTATTTAAATTTTTATTTTTATTTTTACAATTTAGACACAAAGTGTGTTAACTCATTTGTGTATTTTAGAACACCTATTGCTCCATCACTTTGTAAATATTTTTGTCAAACCGTAGGCACATAAGTCACAACGAAATTAACCAGGTGGTCATTATGAAAATGACCGTTCCTGTAAAAGTACCAAATTTGAGGAAAATTATTTTTTTATTTAATTTTTTTTTATTTTTACACTTTGACACAATGTGTGTAAACTCCTATGTGTATTTTAGAACACATGTTGCTCCATCACTTTGCAAATATTTTGTCAAACCGTAGACTCAGAGGTGACAACATAATTGATTTGATGGTCATTATGAAAATGACCGTTCCTGTAAAAGTACCAAATTTGAGGAAAATTAATTTTTTAGTAAAATTAATTTTTTATTTTTACACTTTATACACAAAAGTGTGTGAACTCTTATTTGTATTTTAGAGCACCTGATGCTCTATAACTTTGTAAACATGTTTGTCCAACCGTAGGCAAAGAAGTCACAACGAAATTAACCAGGTGGTCATTATGAAAATGACTGTTCCTGTAAAAGTACCAAATTTGAGGAAATTATTTTTTTATTTAACTTTTTTTTTAATTTTTTCACTTTAGACACAAGTGTGTTAACTCTTATGTATATTTTAGAACACTTGTTGTTACATCACTTTGTAAAAATTTTTTATCAAACCGTAGGCACAGAGGTAAGAACGAAATTGACCAGGTGATCATAATTAAAATGACCAATCCAAGAAAAGTCCCAAATGTTAGTTAAATTAATTTTTTATTTAACTTTTTTTATTTTTATCCTTTACACACATAGTGCATTAACTCCTATATGTATTTTAGAACACCTGTTGTTCAATCACTTTATAAATATTTTTGTCAAACCGTAGACACAGAAATCACAACGAAATTAACCAGGTGATCATTATGAAATGATCGTTCCAGTAATTGTACCAAATTTGAGGAAAATTAATTTTTTATTTAATTTTTTTTTTCTTTTTGCACTTTAGACACAAAGTGCATTAACTCTTTTGTATATTGTAGAACACCTGTTGTTCCATCTCTTGTAAATTTTTTATCAAACCGTAGGCACAGAGGTTAGAAACGAAATTAACCAGGTGATCATAATTAAAATGACCATTCCAGTAAAAGTCCCAAATGTTAGTTAAATTAATTTTTTATTTAATTTTTTTTTATTTTTACCCTTTACACACAAAGTGCGTTAACTTCTATATGTATTTTAGAACACTTGTTATTCCATCACTTTACAAATATTTTTGTCAAACCGTAAACACAGAAATCACAACGAAATTAACCAGGTGGTCATTATGAAAATGATCGTTCGGTAAAAGTACCAAATTTGCGGAAATTAATTTTTTATTTAATTTTTTTTCTTTTTGCACTTTAGACACAAAGTGTATTAACTATTTATATATTTTAGGAACACATGTTGTTCCATCACTTTGTAAATATTTTTTTCAACCGTAGGCACATAAGTCACAACGAAATTAACCAGGTGGTTATTATAAAAATGATCGTTCCGGTAAAAGTATCAAATTTGAGGAAAATTAATTTTTTATTTAATTTTTTTACTTTTTTGCCCTTTAGACACAAAGTGTATTAACTCTTTTATATATTTTAGAACACCTGTTTTTCCATCACTTCGTAAATATTTTTTTTCAAACCGTATGCACAGAGGTCATAACGAAATTAACCAGGTGATCATAATTAAAATGACCATTCCTGTAAAAGTCCCAAATGTTAGTCAAATTAATTTTTTATTTAATTTTTTATTTTTACCCTTTAAACACAAAGTTAGTTAACTCCTTTATGTATTTTAAAACACCTGTTATTCCATCACTTTGTAAATATTTTTGTCAAACTGTAGACACAGAGGTCACAACAAATTGATCAGATGGTCATTATGAAAATGACCGTTCCTGTAAAAGTACCAAATTTGAGGAAAATTATTTTTTTATTTAATTTTTTTTATTTTTACACTATAGACACAAAGTGTGTTAACTCATTTGTGTATTTTAGAACACCTGTTGCTCCATCACTTTGTAAATATGATTGTCAAACCGTAGGCACAGAAGTCACAACGAAATTAACCAGGTGGTCGTTATGAAAATATCCGTTCCAGCAAAAGTACCAAATATGAGGAAAATTATTTTTTTATTGAATTTTTTTTTATTTTTATACTGTATACACAAAAGTGTGTTAACTCTAATGTGTATTTTAGAGCACCTGTTGCTCTCTCATTTGTAAATATGTTTGTCAAACCGTAGGCACAGAAGTCACAACAAAATTGATCAGATAGTCATTATGAAAATGACCGTTCCTGTAAAAGTACCAAATTTGCGGAAAATTAATTTTTTATTTAAATTTTTTTTTTATTTTTACACTTTAGACACAAAGTGTGTTAACTCATTTGGGTATTTTAGAACACCTGTTGCTCCATCACTATGTAAATATTTTTGTCAAACCGTAAGCACATAAGTCAAAACGAAATTAACCAGGTCTTTATTATGAAAATGACCGTTCCTGGAAAAGTATCAAATTTGAGGAAAATTATTTTTTTATTTAAATTATATTTTTATTTTTACACTTCAGACACAAAGTGTGTTAACTCCTATGTGTATTTTAGAACACCTGTTGGTCCATCACTTTGTAAATATGTTTGTCAAATCGTAGACAGAGAGGACACAACAAAATTGATTTTGATGGTCTTTATGAAAATGACTGTTCCTGTAAAAGTACCAAATTTGAGGAAAATTAATTTTTTATTAAATTTTTTTTTTATTTTACACTTTATACACAAAAGTGTGTTAACTCTTATGTGTATTTTAGAGCACCTGTTGCTCTATCACTTTGTAAATATGTTTGTCAAACCGTTAGGCACAGAAGTCACAACGAAATTAACCAGGTGGTCATTATGAAAATGACCGTTCCTGTAAAAGTACCAAATTTGCGGAAAATTAATTTTTTATTTAAATTATTTTTTTATTTTTACACTTTAGACACAACGTGTGTTAACTCTTATGTATATTTTAGAACACCTGTTGTTACATCACTTTGTAAAAAATTTTATCCAACCGAACGCACAGAGGTCAGAACGAAATTGACCAGGTGATCATAATTCAAATGACCGTTCCAGTAAAAGTCCCAAATGTTAGTTAAATTAATTTTTAATTTTATTTTTTTTTAATTTTTCCATTTACTCACAAAGTGAGTTAACTCCTATATGTATTTTAGAAAACCTGTTATTCCATCACTTTGTAAATATTTTTGTCAAACTATCGACACAGAGGTCACAACAAATTGATCATATGGTCATTATGAAAATGACCGTTCCTGTAAAAGTACCAAATTTGAGGAAAATAAATTATTTATTTAAATTTATTTTTATTTTTACACTTTAGACACAAAGTGTGTTAACTCATTTGCGTATTATAGAACACCTGTTGCTCCATCACTTTGTAAATATGTTTGTCAAACCGTAGACACAGAGGTCACAAAAAATTGATTTGATGGTCATTATGAAAATGACCGCTCCTGTAAAAGTACCAAATTTGAGGAAAATTAATTTTTTAGTTAAATTTTTTTTTATTTTTACACTTTAGACACAAAGTGTGTTAACTCATTTGTGTATTTTAGAACACATGTTGCTCCATCACTTTGTAAATATTTTTGTCAAACCGTAGGCACATAAGTCACAACGAAATTAACCAGGTGGTTATTATGTAAATGACCGTTCCTGTAAAAAGTACCAAATTTGAGGAAAATTATTTTTTTATTTAATTTTTTTATATTTTTACACTTTAGACACAAAGTGTGTTAACTCTTATGTATATTTTAGAACACCTGTTGTTACATCACTTTGTAAAATTTTTTTATCAAACCGTAGGCATAGTGGTCAGAACGAATTGAACAGGTGATCATAATTGGAATGACCGTTCCAGTAAAAGTCCCAAATGTTAGTTAAATTAATTTTTTTATTTAATTTTTTTTTATTTTACCCTTTACACACAAAGTGCGTTAACTCCTATATGTATTTTAGAACACCTGTTGTTCTATCACTTTATAAATATTTTTGTCAAACCGTAGACACAGAAATCACAACGAAATTAACCAGGTGGTTATTATGAAAATGATCGTTCCGGTAAAAGTACCAAATTTGAGGAAAATTAATTTTTTATTTAATTTTTTTTTTTTTTGCACTTTAGACACAAAGTGTATTAACTCTTACGTATATTTTAGAACACCTGTTGTTCCATCACTTTATAAATATTTTTTTCAAACAGTAAGTACAGAGGTCAAACGAAATTGACCAGGTGATCATAATTGAAATGACCATTCCTGTAAATGTCCCAAATGTTAGTCAAATTAATTTTTTATTTAATTTTTTATTTTTACCCTTTACACACAAAGTGAGTTAACTCCTATATGTATTTTAGAACACCTGTTATTCCATCACTTTGTAAATATTTTGTCAAACTGTAGACACAGAGGTCACAATAAAATTGATCAGATGGTCATTATGAAAATGACCGTTCCTGTAAAAGTACCAAATTCGAGGAAATTAATTTTTTTATTTAATTTTACACTTTAGACACAAAGTGTGTTAACTCATTTGTGTATTTTAGAACACCTGTTGCTCCATCACTTTGTAAATATTTTTGTCAAACCGTAGGCACATAAGTCACAACGAAATTAATCAGGTGGTTATTATAAAAATGACTGTTCCTGTAAAAGTACCAAATTTGAGGAAAATTATTTTTTTATTTAATTTTTTAAAAAATTTTACACTTTAGACACAAAGTGTGTTTACTCCTATGTGTATTTTAGAGCACCTGTTGCTCTATCACTTTGTAAATATGTTTCTCAAACCGTAGGAACAGAAGTCACAACGAAATTAACCAGGTGGTCATTATGAAAATGACCGTTCCTGTAAAAGTACCAAATTTTAGGAAAATTATTTTTTTATTTAAATTATTTTTTTATTTTTACACTTTAGACACAAAGTGTGTTAACTCTTATGTATATTTTAGAACACCTGTTGTTACATCACTTTGTAAAAAATTTTATCAAACCGTAGGCACAGAGGTTAGAACGAAATTGACCAGGTGATCATAATTGAAATGACCATTCCAGTAAAAGTCCCAAATGTTTGTTAAATTAATTATTTATTTAATTTTTTTTATTTTTACCCTTTACACACAAAGTGCGTTAACTCCTATATGTATTTTAGAACACTTGTTATTCCATCACTTTACAAATATTTTTGTCAAACCGTAAACACAGAAATCACAACGAAATTAACCAGGTGGTCATTATGAAAATGATCGTTCCGGTAAAAGTACCAAATTTGCGGAAAATTAATTTTTTATTTAATTTTTTTTCTTTTTGCACTTTAGACACAAAGTGTATTAACTCTTTTATATATTTTAGAACACATGTTGCTCCATCACTTTGTAAATATGATTGTCAAACCGTAGGCACAGAAGTCACAACGAAATTAACCAGGTGGTCGTTATGAAATATCCGTTCCAGCAAAAGTACCAAATATGAGGAAAATTATTTTTTTATTGAATTGTTTTTATTTTTATACTGTATACACAAAGTGTGTTAACTCTAATGTGTATTTTAGAGCACCTGTTGCTCTCTCATTTTGTAAATATGTTTGTCAAACCGTAGGCACAGAAGTCACAACAAAATTGATCAGATAGTCATTATGAAAATGACCGTTCCTGTAAAAGTACCAAATTTGCGGAAAATTAATTTTTTATTTAAATTTTTTTTTTATTTTTACACTTTAGACACAAAGTGTGTTAACTCATTTGGGTATTTTAGAACACCTGTTGCTCCATCACTATGTAAATATTTTTGTCAAACCGTAAGCACATAAGTCAAAACGAAATTAACCAGGTCTTTATTATGAAAATGACCGTTCCTGGAAAAGTATCAAATTTGAGGAAAATTATTTTTTTATTTAAATTATATTTTTATTTTTACACTTCAGACACAAAGTGTGTTAACTCCTATGTGTATTTTAGAACACCTGTTGGTCCATCACTTTGTAAATATGTTTGTCAAATCGTAGACAGAGAGGACACAACAAAATTGATTTGATGGTCTTTATGAAAATGACTGTTCCTGTAAAAGTACCAAATTTGAGGAAAATTAATTTTTTATTAAATTTTTTTTTATTTTTACACTTTATACACAAAAGTGTGTTAACTCTTATGTGTATTTTAGAGCACCTGTTGCTCTATCACTTTGTAAATATGTTTGTCAAACCGTAGGCACAGAAGTCACAACGAAATTAACCAGGTGGTCATTATGAAAATGACCGTTCCTGTAAAAGTACCAAATTTGCGGAAAATTAATTTTTTATTTAAATTATTTTTTTATTTTTACACTTTAGACACAACGTGTGTTAACTCTTATGTATATTTTAGAACACCTGTTGTTACATCACTTTGTAAAAAATTTTATCCAACCGAACGCACAGAGGTCAGAACGAAATTGACCAGGTGATCATAATTCAAATGACCGTTCCAGTAAAAGTCCCAAATGTTAGTTAAATTAATTTTTAATTTTATTTTTTTAATTTTTCCATTTACTCACAAAGTGAGTTAACTCCTATATGTATTTTAGAAAACCTGTTATTCCATCACTTTGTAAATATTTTTGTCAAACTATAGACACAGAGGTCACAACAAAATTGATCATATGGTCATTATGAAAATGACCGTTCCTGTAAAAGTACCAAATTTGAGGAAAATAAATTATTTATTTAAATTTTATTTTTATTTTTACACTTTAGACACAAAGTGTGTTAACTCATTTGCGTATTATAGAAACACCTGTGCTCCATCACTTTGTAAATATGTTTGTCAAACCGTAGACACAGAGGTCACAAAAAATTGATTTGATGGTCATTATGAAAATGACCGCTCCTGTAAAAGTACCAAATTTGAGGAAAATTAATTTTTTAGTTAAATTTTTTTTTATTTTTACACTTTAGACACAAAGTGTGTTAACTCATTTGTGTATTTTAGAACACATGTTGCTCCATCACTTGTAAATATTTTTGTCAAACCGTAGGCACATAAGTCACAACGAAATTAACCAGGTGGTTATTATGTAAATGACCGTTCCTGTAAAAAGTACCAAATTTGAGGAAAATTATTTTTTTTATTAATTTTTTTATATTTTTACACTTTAGACACAAAGTGTGTTAACTCTTATGTATATTTTAGAACACCTGTTGTTACATCACTTTGTAAAATTTTTTATCAAACCGTAGGCATAGTGGTCAGAACGAAATTGAACAGGTGATCATAATTGGAATGACCGTTCCAGTAAAAGTCCCAAATGTTAGTTAAATTAATTTTTTTATTTAATTTTTTTTATTTTTACCCTTTACACACAAAGTGCGTTAACTCCTATATGTATTTAGAACACCTGTTGTTCTATCACTTTATAAATATTTTTGTCAAACCGTAGACACAGAAATCACAACGAAATTAACCAGGTGGTTATTATTGAAAATGATCGTTCCGGTAATAAAGTACCAAATTTGAGGAAAATTAATTTTTTATTTAATTTTTTTTTTTTTGCACTTTAGACACAAAGTGTATTAACTCTTACGTATATTTTAGAACACCTGTTGTTCCATCACTTATAAATATTTTTTTTCAAACAGTAAGTACAGAGGTCAAACGAAATTGACCAGGTGATCATAATTGAAATGACCATTCCTGTAAATGTCCCAAATGTTAGTCAAATTAATTTTTTATTTAATTTTTTTATTTTTACCCTTTACACACAAAGTGAGTTAACTCCTATATGTATTTAGAACACATGTTATTCCATCACTTTGTAAATATTTTTGTCAAACTGTAGACACAGAGGTCACAATAAAATTGACAGATGGTCATTATGAAAATGACCGTTCCTGTAAAAGTACCAAATTCGAGGAAAATTAATTTTTTTTATTTAATTTTACAATTTAGACACAAAGTGTGTTAACTCATTTGTGTATTTTAGAACACCTGTTGCTCCATCACTTTGTAAATATTTTTGTCAAACCGTAGGCACATAAGTCACAACGAATTAATCAGGGTGGTTATTATAAAAATGACTGTTCCTGTAAAAGTACCAAATTTGAGGAAAATTATTTTTTTATTTAATTTTTTAAAAAATTTTACACTTTAGACACAAAGTGTGTTACTCCTCTGTGTATTTTAGAGCACCTGTTGCTCTATCACTTTGTAAATATGTTTCTCAAACCGTAGGAACAGAAGTCACAACGAAATTAACCAGGTGGTCATTATGCAAATGACCGTTCCTGTAAAAGTACCAAATTTTAGAAAATTATTTTTTTATTTAATTATTTTTTATTTTTACACTTTAGACACAAAGTGTGTTAACTCTTATGTATTTTAGAACACCTGTTGTTACATCACTTTGTAAAAATTTATACAAACCGTAGGCACAGAGGTTAGAACGAAATTGACCAGGTGATCATCATTGAAATGACCATTCCAGTAAAAGTCCCAATGTTTGTTAAATTAATTTTTTTATTTAATTTTTTTTTATTTTACCCTTTACACACAAAGTGCGTATAACTCCCTATATGTATTTTAGAACACTTGTTATTCCATCACTTTACAATATTTTGTCCAAACCGTAAACACAGAATCACAACGAATTAACCAGGGTGGTCATTATGAAAATGATCGTTCCGGTAAAAGTACCAAATTTGCGGGAAATTAATTTTTTTATTTAATTTTTTTTCTTTTTGCACTTTAGACACAAAGTGTATAACTCTTTTATATATTTTAGAACACATGTTGCTCCATCACTTTGTAATATGATTGTCAAACCGTAGGCACAGAAGTCCCAACGAAATTAACCAGGTGGTCGTTATGAAAATATCCGTTCCAGCAAAAGTACCAAATATGAGGAAAATTATTTTTTTATTGAATTGTTTTTTATTTTTATACTGTATACACAAAAGTGTGTTAACTCTAATGTGTATTTTAGAGCACCTGTTGCTCTCTCATTTTGTAAATATGTTTGTCAAACCGTAGGCACAGAAGTCACAACAAAATTGATCAGATAGTCATTATGAAAATGACCGTTCCTGTAAAAGTACCAAATTTGCGGAAAATTAATTTTTTATTTAAATTTTTTTTTATTTTTACACTTTAGACACAAAGTGTGTTAACTCATTTGGGTATTTTAGAACACCTGTTGCTCCATCACTATGTAAATATTTTTGTCAAACCGTAAGCACATAAGTCAAAACGAAATTAACCAGGTCTTTATTATGAAAATGACCGTTCCTGGAAAGTATCAAATTTGAGGAAAATTATTTTTTTATTTAAATTATATTTTTATTTTTACACTTCAGACACAAAGTGTGTTAACTCCTATGTGTATTTTAGAACACCTGTTGGTCCATCACTTTGTAAATATGTTTGTCAAATCGTAGACAGAGAGGACACAACAAAATTGATTTGATGGTCTTTATGAAAATGACTGTTCCTGTAAAAGTACCAAATTTGAGGAAAATTAATTTTTTATTAAATTTTTTTTTTATTTTTACACTTTATACACAAAAGTGTGTTAACTCTTATGTGTATTTTAGAGCACCTGTTGCTCTATCACTTTGTAAATATTGTTTGTCCCAAACCGTAGGCACAGAAGTCACAACGAAATTAACCAGGTGGTCATTATGAAATGACCGTTCCTGTAAAAGTACCAAATTTGCGGGAAATTAATTTTTTATTTTAAATTATTTTTTTATTTTTACACTTTAGACACAACGTGTGTTAACTCTTATGTATATTTTAGAACACCTGTTGTTACATCACTTTGTAAAAAATTTTATCCAACCGAACGCACAGAGGTCAGAACGAAATTGACCAGGTGATCATAATTCAATGACCGTTCCAGTAAAAGTCCCAAATGTTTAGTTAAATTAATTTTTAATTTTATTTTTTTTAATTTTTCCATTTACTCACAAAGTGAGTTAACTCCTATATGTATTTTAGAAAACCTGTTATTCCATCACTTTGTAAATATTTTTGTCAAACTATAGACACAGAGGTCACAACAAAATTGATCTTGATGGTCTTATGAAAATGACTGTTCCTGTAAAAGTACCAAATTTGAGGAAAATAATTATTTATTTAAATTTTTTTTTTATTTTTACACTTTATACACAAAAGTGTGTTAACTCTTATGTGTATTTTAGAGCACCTGTTGCTCTATCACTTTGTAAATATGTTTGTCAAACCGTAGACACAGAGGTCACAAAAAAATTGATTTGATGGTCATTATGAAAATGACCGCTCCTGTAAAAGTACCAAATTTGAGGAAAATTAATTTTTTAGATAAATTTTTTTTTATTTTTACACTTTAGACACAAAGTGTGTTAACTCATTTGTGTATTTTAGAACACATGTTGCTCCATCACTTTGTAAATATTTTTGTCAAACCGTAGGCACATAAGTCACAACGAAATTAACCAGGTGGTTATTATGTAAATGACCGTTCCTGTAAAAAGTACCAAATTTGAGGAAAATTATTTTTTTTATTTAATTTTTTTATATTTTTACACTTTAGACACAAAGTGTGTTAACTCTTATGTATATTTTAGAACACCTGTTGTTACATCACTTTGTAAAAATTTTTATCAAACCGTAGGCATAGTGGTCAGAACGAAATTGAACAGGTGATCATAATTGGAATGACCGTTCCAGTAAAAGTCCCAAATGTTAGTTAAATTAATTTTTTTATTTAATTTTTTTTATTTTTACCCTTTACACACAAAGTGCGTTAACTCCTATATGTATTTTAGAACACCTGTTGTTCTATCACTTTATAAATATTTTTGTCAAACCGTAGACACAGAAATCACAAAGAAATTAACCAGGTGGTTATTATGAAAATGATCGTTCCGGTAAAAGTACCAAATTTGAGGAAAATTAATTTTTTATTTAATTTTTTTTTTTTTTTGCACTTTAGACACAAAGTGTATTAACTCTTACGTATATTTTAGAAACACCTGTTGTTCCATCACTTTATAAATATTTTTTTTCAAACAGTAAGTACAGAGGTCAAACGAAATTGACCAGGTGATCATAATTGAAATGACCATTCCTGTAAATGTCCCAAATGTTAGTCAAATTAATTTTTTATTTAATTTTTTTATTTTTACCCTTTACACACAAAGTGAGTTAACTCCTATATGTATTTTAGAACACCTGTTATTCCATCACTTTGTAAATATTTTTGTCAAACTGTAGACACAGAGGTCACAATAAAATTGATCAGATGGTCATTATGAAAATGACCGTTCCTGTTAAAAGTACCAAATTCGAGGAAAATTAATTTTTTTATTTAATTTTACACTTTAGACACAAAGTGTGTTAACTCATTTGTGTATTTTAGAACACCTGTTGCTCCATCACTTTGTAAATATTTTTGTCAAACCGTAGGCACATAAGTCACAACGAAATTAATCAGGTGGTTATTATAAAAATGACTGTTCCTGTAAAAGTACCAAATTTGAGGAAAATTATTTTTTTATTTAATTTTTTAAAAAATTTTACACTTTAGACACAAAGTGTGTTTACTCCTATGTGTATTTTAGAGCACCTGTTGCTCTATCACTTTGTAAATATGTTTCTCAAACCGTAGGAACAGAAGTCACAACGAAATTAACCAGGTGGTCATTATGAAAATGACCGTTCCTGTAAAAGTACCAAATTTTAGGAAAATTATTTTTTTATTTAAATTATTTTTTATTTTTACACTTTAGACACAAAGTGTGTTAACTCTTATGTATATTTTAGAACACCTGTTGTTACATCACTTTGTAAAAAATTTTATCAAACCGTAGGCACAGAGGTTAGAACGAAATTGACCAGGTGATCATAATTGAAATGACCATTCCAGTAAAAGTCCCAAATGTTTGTTAAATTAATTTTTTATTAATTTTTTTTATTTTTACCCTTTACACACAAAGTGCGTTAACTCCTATATGTATTTTAGAACACTTGTTATTCCATCACTTTACAAATATTTTTGTCAAACCGTAAACACAGAAATCACAACGAAATTAACCAGGTGGTCATTATGAAAATGATCGTTCCGGTAAAAGTACCAAATTTGCGGAAAATTAATTTTTATTTAATTTTTTTTTCTTTTTGCACTTTAGACACAAAGTGTATTAACTCTTTTATATATTTTAGAACACATGTTGTTCCATCACTTTGTAAATATTTTTTTCAAACCGTATGTACAGAGGTCAAAACGAAATTGACCAGGTGATCATAATTGAAATGACCATTCCTGTAAAAGTCCCAAATGTCAGTCAGATTAATTATTTATTTAATTTTTTTATTTTTACCCTTTACACACAAAGTGAGTTAACTCCTATATGTGTTTTAGAACACCTGTTGTTCCATCATTTTGTAAATTTTTTTGTCAAACCGTAGGCGCAGAGGTCAGAACGAAATTGACCAGGTGATCGTAATTGAAATGACCGTTACTGTAAAAGTACCAAATTTGAGGAAAATTAATTTTTTATTAAATTTTTTTTTTTGTTTTTACACTTTATACGCAAAGTGTGTTAACTCATTTGTGTATTTTAAAACACCTGTTGCTCCATCACTTTGTAAATATTTTTTTCAAACCGTAGGCACAGAAGTCACAACGAAATTAACCAGGTGGTTATTATGAAAATGACCGTTCCTGTAAAAGTACCAAATTTGAGGAAAATTATTTTTTTATTTAATTTTTTTTTTATTTTTACACTTTAGACACAAAGTGTGTTAACTCATATGCGTATATAGAACACCTGTTGCTCCATCACTTTGTAAATATCTTTGTCAAACTGTAGACACAGAGGTCACAAAAAATTGATTTGATGGTCATTATGAAATTGACCGCTCCTGTAAAAGTACCAAATTTGAGGAAAATTAATTTTTGAATTAATTTTTTTTTTTTTTTACACTTTATACACAAAAGTGTGTTAACTCTTATGTGTATTTTAGAGCACCTGTTGCTCTATCACTTTGTAAATATGTTTGTCAAACCGTAGGCACAGAATTCACAACGAAATTAACCAGGTGGTCTTTATGAAAATGACCGTTCCTGTAATAGTACAAAATTTGAGGAAAATTTTTTTTTTATTTAAATTTTTTTTTTATTTTTACACTTTAGACACAAAGTGTGTTAACTCTTATGTATATTTTAGAACACCTGTTGTTACATCACTTTGTAAAAAATTTTATCAAACCGTAGGCATAGTGGTCAGAACGAAATTGAACATGGTGATCATAATTGGAATGACCGTTCGAGTAAAAGTCCCAAATGTTAGTTAAATTAATTTTTTTATTTAATTTTTTTTATTTTTACCCTTTACACACAAAGTGCGTTAACTCCTATATGTATTTTAGAACACCTGTTGTTCTATCACTTTATAAATATTTTTGTCAAACCGTAGACACAGAAATCACAACGAAATTAACCAGGTGGTTATTATGAAAATGATCGTTCCGGTAAAAGTACCAAATTGAGGAAAATTAATTTTTTATTTAATTTTTTTTTTTTTTTGCTCTTTAGACACAAAGTGTATTAACTCTTACGTATATTTTAGAACACCTGTTGTTCCATCACTTTATAAATATTTTTTTCAAACAGTAAGTACAGAGGTCAAACGAAATTGACCAGATGATCGTAATTGAAATGACCATTCCTGTAAATGTCCCAAATGTTAGTCAAATTAATTTTTTATTTAATTTTTTTATTTTTACCCTTTACACACAAAGTGAGTTAACTCCTATATGTATTTTAGAACACCTGTTATTCCATAACTTTGTAAATATTTTTGTCAAACTATAGACACAGAGGTCACAATAAAATTGATCAGATGGTAATTATGAAAATGACCGTTCCTGTAAAAGTACCAAATTTGAGGAAAATTAATTTTTTTATTTAATTTTACACTTTAGACACAAAGTGTGTTAACTCATTTGTGTATTTTAGAACACCTGTTGCTCCATCACTTTGTAAATATTTTTGTCAAACCGTAGGCACATAAGTCACAACGAAATTAATCAGGTGGTTATTATAAAAATGACCGTTCCTGTAAAAGTACCAAATTTGAGGAAAATTATTTTTTTATTTAATTTTTTAAAAAATTTTACACTTTAGACACAAAGTGTGTTTACTCCTATGTGTATTTTAGAGCACCTGTTGCTCTATCACATTGTAAATATGTTTCTCAAACCGTAGGAACAGAAGTCACAACGAAATTAACCAGGTGGTCATTATGAAAATGACCGTTCCTGTAAAAGTACCAAATTTTAGGAAAATTATTTTTTTATTTAAATTATTTTTTTATTTTTACACTTTAGACACAAAGTGTGTTAACTCTTATGTATATTTTAGAACACCTGTTGTTACATCACTTTGTAAAAATTTTTATCAAACCGTAGGAACAGAGGTTAGAACGAAATTGACCAGGTGATCATAATTGAAATGACCATCCCAGTAAAAGTCCCAAATGTTAGTTAAATTAATTTTTATTTAATTTTTTTTATTTTTACCCTTTACACACAAAGTGCGTTAACTCCTATATGTATTTTAGAACACTTGTTATTCCATCACTTTACAAATATTTTTGTCAAACCGTAAACACAGAAATCACAACGAAATTAACCAGGTGGTCATTATGAAAATGATCGTTCCTGGTAAAAGTACCAAATTTGCGGAAAATTAATTTTTTATTTAATTTTTTTTTCTTTTTGCACTTTAGACACAAAGTGTATTAACTCTTTTATATATTTTAGAACACATGTTGTTCCATCACTTTGTAAATATTTTTTTCAAACCGTATGTACAGAGGTCAAAACGAAATTGACCAGGTGATCATAATTGAAATGACCATTCCTGTAAAAGTCCCAAATGTCAGTCAGATTAATTATTTATTTAATTTTTTTATTTTTACCCTTTACACACAAAGTGAGTTAACTCCTATATGTGTTTTAGAACACCTGTTGTTCCATCATTTTGTAAATTTTTTTGTCAAACCGTAGGCGCAGAGGTCAGAACGAAATTGACCAGGTGATCGTAATTGAAATGACCGTTACTGTAAAAGTACCAAATTTGAGGAAAATTAATTTTTTATTAATTTTTTTTTTTGTTTTTACACTTTAGACGCAAAGTGTGTTAACTCATTTGTGTATTTTAGAACACCTGTTGCTCCATCACTTTGTAAATATTTTTTTCAAACCGTATGTACAGAGTTCAAAACGAAATTGACCAGTTGATCATAATTGAAATGACCATTCCTGTAAAAGTCCCAAATGTTTGTCAAATTAATTTTTTATTTAATTTTTTTATTTTTACCCTTTACACACAAAGTTAGTTAACTCCTGTATGTGTTTTAGAACACCTGTTGTTCCATCACTTTGTAAAATTTTTTATCAAACCGTGGGCCTTATTAAATTTTTTTTTATTTTTACTCTTTAGATGCAAAGTGTGTTAACTTATTTGTGTATTTTAGAACACCTGTTGCTCCATCACTTTGTAAATATTTTTGTCAAACCGTAGGCAAATAAGTCACAAGCAAATTAACCAGGTGGTTATTATGAAATGACCGTTCCTGTAAAGTACCAAGTTTGAGGAAAATAATTTTTTTTTTGAATTTTTTTTTTTTTTTTTTTTTTTACACTTTAGACACAAAGTGTGTTAACTCCTATGTGTATTTTAGAACACCTGTTGCTCCATCACTTTGTAAATATGTTTGTCGAACCGTAGAAACAGAGGTCACAACAAAATTGATTTGATGGTCATTATAAAAACGACCGTTCCTGTAAAAGTACGAAATTTGAGGAAAATAATTTTTTAGTTAAATTTTTTTTTTATTTTTACACTTTATACACAAAAGTGTGTTAACTCTTATGTGTATTTTAGAGCAACTGTTGCTCTATCACTTTATAAATATGTTTGTCAAACCGTAGGCACAAAAGTCACACCGAAATTAACCAGGTGGTCATTATGAAAATGACCGTTCCTGTAAAAGTACCAAATTTGAGGAAAAATATTTTTAATTTAAATTTTTTTTTTATTTTTACACTTTAGAAAGAAAAGTGTGTTAACACTTATGTAAATTTTAGAACACCTGTTGTTACATCACTTTGTAAATATTTTTGTCAAACCGTAGACACAGAAATCAAAACGAAATTAACCAGGTGGTCATTATGAAAATGATCGTTTCGGTAAAAGTACCACATTTGATGAAAATTAATTTTTTATTTAAATTTTTTTTTTTGCACTTTAGACACAAAGTGTGTTAACTCTTATGTATATTTTAGAACACCTGTTGTTCCATCACTTTGTAAATATTTTTTTCAAACCGTAAGTACAGAGGTCACAACGAAATTGACCAGGTGATCATAATTGAAATGTCCATTCCTGTAAAAGTCCCAAATGTTAGTCAAATTAATTTTTTATTTAATTTTTTTATTTTTACCCTTTACACACAAAGTAAATTAACTCCTATATGTATTTTAGAACACCTGTTATTCAATCACTTTGTAAATATGTTTGTCAAACCGTAGACACAGAGGTCACAAAAAAATTGATCAGATGGTCATTATGAAAATGACCGTTCCTGTAAAAGTACCAAATTTTAGGAAAATTAATTTTTTATTTAAATTTTTTTTTTATTTTTACACTTTATACACAAACGTGTGTTAACTCTTATGTGTATTTTAGAGAACCAATTGCTCTATCACTTTGTAAATATGTTTGTCAAACCGTAGGCACAGAAGTCACAACGAAATTAACCAGGTGGTCATTATGAAAATGACCATTCCTGTAATAGTACCAAATTTGAGGAAAATTATTTTTTTATTTAAATTTTTTTTAATTTTTACACTTTAGACACAAAGTGTGTTAACTTTTATGTATATTTTAGAACACCTGTTTTTACATCACTTTGTAAAATTTTTTTATCAAACCGTAGGCATAGAGGCCAGAACGAAATTGAACAGGTGATCATAATTGAAATGACCGTTCCAGTAAAAGTCCCAAATGTTTGTTAAATTAATTTTTTATTTAATTTTTTTTATGTTTACCCTTTACACACAAAGTGTGTTAACTCCTATATGTATTTTAGAACACTTGTTATTCCATCACTTTACAAATATTTTGTCAAACCGTAAACACAGAAATCACAACGAAATTAACCAGGTGGTCATTATGAAAATGATCGTTCCGGTAAAAGTACCAAATTTGCGGAAAATTAATTTTTTATTTAATTTTTTTTTTCTTTTTGCACTTTAGACACAAAGTGTATTAACTCTTTTATATATTTTAGAACATATGTTGTTCCATCACTTTGTAAATATTTTTTTCAAACCGTATGTACAGAGGTCAAAACGAAATTGACCAGGTGATCATAATTTAAATGACCATTCCTGTAAAAGTCCCAAATGTCAGTCAGATTAATTATTTATTTAATTTTTTTATTTTTACCCTTTACACACAAAGTGAGTTAACTCCTATATGTGTTTTAGAACACCTGTTGTTCCATCATTTTGTAAATTTTTTTATCAAACCGTAGGCGCAGAGGTCAGAACGAAATTGACCAGGTGATCGTAATTGAATTGACCGTTACTGTAAAAGTACCAAATTTGAGGAAAATTAATTTTTTATTAAATTTTTTTTTTTGTTTTTACACTTTAGACGCAAAGTGTGTTAACTCATTTGTGTATTTTAGAACACCTGTTGCTTCATCACTTTGTAAATATTTTTTTCAAACCGTATGTACAGAGTTCAAAACGAAATTGATCAGGTGATCATAATTGAAATGACCATTCCTGTAAAAGTCCCAAATGTTAGTCAAATTAATTTTTTATTTAATTTTTTTATTTTTACCCTTACACACAAAGTTAGTTAACTTCTATATGTGTTTTAGAACACCTGTTGTTCCATCACTTTGTAAAATTTTTTATCAAACCGTGGGCCTTATTAAATTTTTTTTTTATTTTTACTCTTTAGATGCAAAGTGTGTTAACTCATTTGTGTATTTTAGAACACCTGCTGCTCCATCACTTTGTAAATATTTTTGTCAAACCGTAGGCAAATAAGTCACAAGCAAATTAACCAGGTGGTTATTAGGAAATGACCGTTCCTGTAAAAGTACCAAATTTGAGGAAAATAATTTTTTTTTTGAATTTTTTTTTTTTTTTTTTTTTACACTTTAGACACAAAGTGTGTTAACTCCTATGTGTATTTTAGAACACCTGTTGCTCCATCACTTTGTAAATATGTTTGTCGAACCGTAGAAACAGAGGTCACAACAAAATTGATTTGATGGTCATTATAAAAACGACCGTTCCTGTAAAAGTACGAAATTTGAGGAAAATTAATTTTTTAGTTAAATTTTTTATTTTTTATTTTTACACTTTATACACAAAAGTGTGTTAACTCTTATGTGTATTTTAGAGCAACTGTTGCTCTATCACTTTGTAAATATGTTTGTCAAACCGTAGGCACAAAAGTCACAATGAAATTAACCAGGTGGTCATGATGAAAATGACAAGTACCAAATTTGAGAAAAAATATTTTTTATTTAAATTTTTTTTTATTTTTACACTTTAGACACAAAAGTGTGTTAACACTTATGTAAATTTTAGAACACCTGTTGTTACATCACTTTGTAAATATTTTTGTCAAACCGTAGACACAGAAATCAAAACGAAATTAACCAGGTGGTCATTATGAAAATGATCGTTTCGGTAAAAGTACCACATTTGATGAAAATTAATTTTTTATTTGAATTTTTTTTTGGCACTTTAGACACAAAGTGTGTTAACTCTTATGTATATTTTAGAACACCTGTTGTTCCATCACTTTGTAAATATTTTTTTCAAACCGTAAGTACAGAGGTCACAACGAAATTGACCAGGTGATCATAATTGAAATGTCCATTCCTGTAAAAGTCCCAAATGTTAGTCAAATTAATTTTTTTATTAATTTTTTTATTTTTACCCTTTACACACAAAGTGAGTTAACTCCTATATGTATTTTAGAACACCTGTTATTCCATCACTTTGTAAATATATTTGTCAAACCGTAGACACAGAGGTCACAAAAAAATTGATCAGATGGTCATTATGAAAATGACCGTTCCTGTAAAAGTACCAAATTTTAGGAAAATTAATTTTTTATTAAAATTTTTTTTTTATTTTTACACTTTATACACAAACGTGTGTTAGCTCTTATTTGTATTTTAGAGCACCTATTGCTCTATCACTTTGTAAATATGTTTGTCAAACCGTAGGCACAGAAGTCACAATGAAATTAACCAGGTGGTCATTATGAAAATGACCGTTCCTGTAATAGTACTAAATTTGAGGAAAATTATTTTTTTATTTAAATTTTTTTTTATTTTTACACTTTAGACACAAAGTGTGTTAACTTTTATGTATATTTTAGAACACCTGTTGTTACATCACTTTGTAAAATTGTTTTATCAAACCGTAGGCATAGAGGCCAGAACGAAATTGAACAGGTGATCATAATTGAAATGACCGTTCCAGTAAAAGTCCCAAATGTTTGTTAAATTAATTTTTTATTTAATTTTTTTTATGTTTACCCTTTACACACAAAGTGTGTTAACTCCTATATGTATTTTAGAACACCTGTTGTTCCATCACTTTAAAAATATTTTTGTCAAACCGTAGACACAGAAATCACAACGAAATTAACCAGGTGGTCATTATGAAAATGATCGTTCCGGTAAAGGTACCAAATTTGAGGAAAATTATTTTTTTATTTAATTTTTTTTTTATTTTTACACTTTAGACACAATGTGTGTTAACTCCTATGTGTATTTTAGAACACCTGTTGCTCCATCACTTTGTAAATATGTTTGTCTAACCGTAGACACAGAGGTCACAACAAAATTGATTTGATGGTCATTATGAAAATGTACCGTTCCTGTAAAAGAACCAAATTTGAGGAAAATTAATTTTTTAGTTTAATTTTTTTTCTATTTTTACACTTTATACACAAACGTGTGTTAACTCTTATGTGTATTTTAGAGCACCTATTGCTCTATCACTTTGTAAATATGTTTGTCAAACCGTAGACACAGAGGTCACAACAAAATTGATCAGATGGTCATTATGAAAATGACCGTTCCTGTAAAAGTACCAAAGTTTAGGAAAATTGATTTTTTATTTAAATTTTTTTTTAGTTTTACACTTTAGACACAAAGTGTGTTAACTCATTTGTGTATTTTAGAACACCTGTTGCTCCATCACTTTGTAAATATTTTTGTCAAACCGTAGGCACATAAGTCACAACAAAATTAACCAGGTGGTTTTTATGTAAATGACCGTTCCTGTAAAAGTACCAAATTTGAGGAAATTATTTTTTTTATTTAATTTTTTTTTATTTTTAACACTTTAGACACAAAGTGTGTTAACTTCTATGTGTATTTTAGAACACCTGTTGCTCCATCACTTTGTAAATATGTTTGTCAAACCGTAGACACAGAGGTCACAACAAAATTGATTTGATGGTCATTATGAAAATGATCGTTCCTGTAAAAGAACCAAATTTGAGGAAAATTAATTTTTTAGTTAAATTTTTTTTTTTATTTTTACACTTTATACACAAACGTGTGTTAACTCTTATGTGTATTTTAGAGCACCTATTGCTCTATCACTTTGTAAATATGTTTGTCAAACCGTAGACACAGAGGTCACAACAAAATTGATTTGATGGTCATTATGAAAATGACCGTTCCTGTAAAAGTACCAAATTTGAGGAAAATTAATTTTTTAGTAAATTTTTTTTATTTATTTTTACACTTTATACACAAAAGTGTGTTAACACTTATGTGTATTTTAGAGCACCTGTTGCTCTATCAATTTGTAAATATGTTTGTCAAACCGTAGACACAGAGGTCACTACAAAATTGATTTGATGGTCATTATGAAAATGACCGTTCCTGTAAAAGAACCAGATTTGAGGAAAATTAATTTTTTAGTTAAATTTTTTTTTTATAATTACACTTTATACACAAACGTCTGTTAACTCTTATGTGTATTTTAGAGCACCTATTGCTCTATCACTTTGTAAATATGTTTGTCAAACCGTAGACACAGAGGTCACAACAAAATTAATTTGATGGTCATTATGATAATGACCGTTCCTGTAAAAGTACCAAATTTGAGGAAAATTAATTATTTAGTAATATTTTTTTTTTTTTTTTTTACACTTTATACACAAAAGTGTGTTAACTCTTATGTGTATTTTAGAGCACCTGTTGCTCTATCACTTTGTACATATGTTTGACAAACCGTAGACATAGAGGTCATAACAAAATTGATTTGATGGTCATTATGAAAATGACCGTTCCTGTAAAAGTACCAAATTTGAGGAAAATTAATTTTTTAGTTAAATTTTTTATTTTTTTTCCAATTTATACACAAAAGTGTGTTAACTCTTATGTGTATTTTAGAGCACCAGTTGCTCTATCACTTTGTAAATATGTTTGTCAAAACGTAGGCACAGAAGTCACAACGAAATTAACCAGGTGGTCATTATGAAAATGACCGTTCCTGTAATAGTACCAAATTTGAGGAAAATTATTTTTTTATTTAAATTTTTTTTTTATTTTTACACTTTAGACACAAAGTGTATTAACTTTTATGTATATTTTAGAACACCTGTTGTTACATCACTTTGTAAAATTTTTTTATCAAACCGTAGGCATAGAGGCCAGAACGAAATTGAACAGGTGATCATAATTGAAATGACCGTTCCAGTAAAAGTCCCAAATGTTTGTTAAATTAATTTTTTATTTAAATTTTTTTATTTTTACCCTTTACACACAAAGTGCGTTAACTCCTATATGTATTTTAGAACACCTGTTGTTCCATCACTTTAAAAATATTTTTGTCAAACCGTAGACACAGAAATCACAACGAAATTAACCAGGTGGTCATTATGAAAATTATCGTTCCGGTAAAAGTACCAAATTTGAGGAAAATGGATTTTTTATTTAATTTTTTTTTTCTTTTTGCACTTTAGACACAAAGTGTATTAGCTCTTTTGTATATTTTAGAACACCTGTCGTTCCATCACTTTGTAAATATTTTTTTCAAATCGTAAGTACAGAGGTCACAACGAAATTGACCAGGTGATCATAATTGAAATGACCATTCCTGTAAAAGTCCCAAATGTCAGTCAAATTAATTATTTATTTAATTTTTTTATTTTACCCTTTACACACAAAGTGAGTTAACTCCTATATGTATTTTAGAACACCTGTTGTTCCATCATTTTGTAAATTTTTTTATCAAACCGTAGGCACAGAGGTTAGAACGAAATTGACTAGGTGATCATAATTGAAATGACCGTTACTGTAAAAGTACCAAATTTGAGGAAAATTAATTTTTTATTAAATTTTTTTTTTTTTTGACACTTTAGACACAAAGTGTGTTAACTCATTTGTGTATTTTAGAACACCTGTTGCTCCATCACTATGTAATATTTTGTCAAACCGTAGGCACATAAGTCACAACGAAATTAACCAGGTGGTTATTATGAAAATGACCGTTCCTGTAAAAGTACCAAATTTGACGAAAATTATTTTGATATTTAAATTTTTTTTTTTTTTTTTTTTTTTACACTTTAGACACAAAGTGTGTTAACTCCTATGTGTATTTAGAACACCTGTTACTCCATCACATTGTAAATATGTTTGTCGAACCGTAGAAACAGAGGTCACAACAAAATTGATTTGATGGTCATTATAAAAACGACCGTTCCTGTAAAAGTACCAAATTTGAGGAAAATAAATTTTTACTTAAATTTTTTTTTTATTTTTACACTTTATACACAAAAGTGTGTTAACTCTTATGTGTATTTTAGAGCAACTGTTGCTCTATCACTTTGTAAATATGTTTCTCAAACCGTAGGCACAGAAGTCACAATGAAATTAACCAGGTGGTCATTATGAAAATGACCATTCCTGTAAAAGTACCAAATTTGAGGAAAATTATATTTTATTTAAAGTTTTTTTATTTTTACACTTTAGACACAAAAGTTTGTTAACACTTATGTATATTATAGAACACCTGTTGTTACATCACTTTGTAAACATTTTTTCCAGACCGTAGGTACAGAGGTCGCAACGAAATAGACCAGGTGATCATAATTGAAATGACCGTTCCGGTAAAAGTCCCAAATGTTAATTAAATTAATTTTTTTTTTAATTTTTTTTATTTTACCATTTACACACAAAGTGCGTTAACTCATATATGTATTTTAGAACACATGTTGTTGCATCACTTTATAAATATTTTTGTCAAACCGTAGACACAGAAATCAAAACAAATTAACCAGGTGGGCATTATGTAAATGATCGTTTCGGTAAAAGTACCACATTTGAGGAAAATTAATTTTTTATTTAAATTTTTTTTTTTTTGCACTTTAGACACAAAGTGTGTTAACTCTTATGTATATTTTAGAACACCAGTTGTTCCATCACTTTGTAAATATTTTTTTCAAACCGTAAATACAGAGGTCACAACGAAATTGATCAGGTGATCATAATTGAAATGTCCATTCCTGTAAAAGTCCCATATGTTAGTCAAATTAATTTTTTATTTAATTTTTTTGTTTTTACCCTGTACACACAAAGTGAGTTAACTCCTATATGTATTTTAGAACACCTGTTATTCCATCACTTTGTAAATATTTTTGTCAAACTGTAGACACAGAGATCACAACAAAATTGATCAGATGGTCATTATGAAAATGACCGTTCCTGTAAAAGTACCAAATTTGAGGAAAATTAATTTTTTAGTTAAATTTTTTTTTTATTTTTACACTTTAGACACAAAGTGTGTTAACTCATTTGTGTATTTTAGAACACATGTTGCTCCATCACTTTGTAAATATTTTTGTCAAACCGTAGGCACATAAGTCACAACGAAATTAACCAGGTGGTTATTATGTAAATGACCGTTCCTGTAAAAAGTACCAAATTTGAGGAAAATTATTTTTTTATTTAATTTTTTTATATTTTTACACTTTAGACACAAAGTGTGTTAACTCCTATGTGTATTTTAGAACACCTGTTGCTCCATTAATTTGTAAATATGTTTGTCAAACCGTAGACACAGAGGTCACAACAAAATTGATTTGATGGTCATTATGAAAATGACCGTTCCTGTAAAAGAACCGAATTTGAGGAAAATTCATTTTTAGTTAAATTGTTTTTTTAATTTTTACACTTTATACACAAACGTGTGTTAACTCTTTGTGTATTTTAGAGCACCTATTGCTCTATCACTTTGTAACTATGTTTGTCAAACCGTAGACACAGAGGTCACAACAAAATTGATTTGATGGTCATTATGAAAAGACCGTTCCTGTAAAAGTACTAAATTTGAGGAAAATAAATTTTTTAGTAAATTTTTTTTTTTTTTTTACACTTTATACACAAAAGTGTGTTAACTCTTATGTGTATTTTAGAGCACCTGTTGCTCTATCACTTTGTAAATATGTTTGTCAAACCGTAGGCATAAAAGTCACAATGAAATTAACCAGGTGGTCATTATGACAACGACCGTTCCTGCAAAAGTACCAAATTTGAGGAAAATTAATTTTTTATCGAAATTTTTTTTTATTTTTACAGTTTAGACACAAAGTGTGTTAACGCTTATGTATATTTTAGAACACCTGTTTGTTACATTACTTTGTAAAAAGTTTTAATCAAACCGTAGGCACAGAGGTCAGAACGAAATTGACCAGGTGATCATAATTGAAATGACCGTTCAAGTAAAAGTCCCAAATGTTAGTTAAATTAATTTTTTATTTAATTTTTTTTATTTTTACCCTTTACACACAAAGTGAGTTAACTCCTATATGTATTTTAGAACACCAGTTATTCCATCACTTTATAAATATTTTTGTCAAACTGTAGACACAGAGGTCGTAACAAAATTGATCAGATGGTCATTATGAAAAGACCGTTACTGTAAAAGTACCAAATTTGAGGAAAATTAATTATTTATTTAAATTTTTTTTTTATTTTTACACTTTAGACACAAAGTGTGTTAACTCATTTGTGTATTTTAGGACACCTGTTGCTCTATCACTATGTAAATATGTTTGTCAAACCGTAGGCACAGAAGTCACAACGAAATTAACTAGGTGGTCATTATGAAAATGACCGTTCCTGTAAAAGTACCAAATTTGAGGGAAAATTATTTTTTATTTAAATTTTTTTTTTATTTTTACACTTTAGACACAAAAGTGTGTTCACACTTATGTATATTATAGAACACCTGTTGTTACATCACTTTGTAAACATTTTTTCCAGACCGTAGGTACAGAGGTCGCAACGAAATTGACCAGGTGATCATAATTGAATTGACCGTTCCTGTAAAAGTCCCAAATGTTAGTTAAATTATATTTTATTTAAATTTTTTTATTTTTACCATTTACACACAAAGTGCGTTAACTCATATATATATTTTAGAACACATGTTGTTCCATCACTTTATAAATATTTTTGTCAAACCGTAGAGACAGAAAGCAAAACGAAATTAACCTGGTGGTCAATATGAAAATGATCATTTCGGTAAAAGTACCACATTTGAGGAAAATTAATTTTTTATTTAAATTTTTTTTTTTGCGCTTTAGACACAAAGTGTGTTAACTCTTATGTATATTTTAGAACACCTGTTAGTTCCATCACTTTGTAAAAGTTTTTATCAAACCGTAGGCATAGAGGTCAGAACGAAATTGAACAGGTGATCATAATTGAAATGACCGTTCTAAGTAAAAGTCCCAAATGTTTAGTTAAATTAATTTTTTATTTAATTTTTTTTATTTTTACCCTTTACACACAGAAGTGAGTTAACTCCTATATGTATTTTAGAACACCTGTTATTCCATCACTTTATAAATATTTTTGTCAAACTGTAGACACAGAGGTCGCAACAAAATTGATCAGATGGTCATTATGAAAATGACCGTTCCTGTAAAAGTACCAAATTTGAGGAAAATTAATTATTTATTTAAATTTTTTTTTATTTTTACACTTTAGACACAAAGTGTGTTAACTCATTTGTGTATTTCAGAACACCTATTGCTCCATCACTATGTAAATATTTTTGTCAAACCGTAGGCACATAAGTCACAACGAAATTAACCAGGTGGTTACTATGAAAATGACCGTTCCTGTAAAAGTACCAAATTTGAGGAAAATTATTTTGTTATTTAAATTTTTTTTTTTTTTTTTTTTTTACACTTTAGACACAAAGTGTGTTAAATCCTATGTGTATTTTAGAACACCTGTTACTCCATCACTTTGTAAATATGTTTGTCGAACCGTAGACACAGAGGTCACAACAAAATTGATTTGATGGTCATTATAAAAACGACTGTTCCTGTAAAAGTATCAAATTTGAGGAAAATAAATTTTTTAGTTAAATTTTTTTTTATTTTTACACTTTATACACAAAAGTGTGTTAACTCTTATGTGTATTTTAGAGCACCTGTTGCTCTATCACTTTGTAAATATGTTTCTCAAACCGTAGGCACAGAAGTCACAACGAAATTAACCAGGTGGTCATTATGAAAATGACCGTTCCTGTAAAAGTACCAAATTTGTGGAAAATTATTTTTTATCTAATTTTTTTTTTTATTTTTACACTTTAGACACAAAAGTGTGTTAACACTTATGTATATTATAGAACACCTGTTGTTACATCACTTTGTAAACATTTTTTCCAGACCGTAGGTACAGAGGTCGCAACGAAATTGACCAGGTGATCATAATTGAAATGACCGTTCCTGTAAAGGTCCCAAATGTTAGTTAAATTAATTTTTTATTTATTTTTTTTATTTTTACCATTTACACACAAAGTGCGTTAACTCATATATGTATTTTAGAACACATGTTGTTGCATCACTTTATAAATATTTTTGTCAAACCGTAGACACAGAAATCAAAACGAAATCAACCAGGTGGTCATTATGAAAATGATCGTTTCGGTAAAAGTACCAAATTTGAGGAAATTTTTTTTTTTATTTTTACAGTTTGAGACACAAAGTGTGTTAACGCTTATGTATATTTTAGAACACCTGTTGTTACATCACTTTGTAAAAAGTTTTATCAAACCGTAGGCACAGAGGTCAGAACGAAATTGACCAGGGTGATCATAATTGAAATGACCGTTCAAGTAAAGTCCCAAATGTTAGTTAAATTAATTTTTTATTTAATTTTTTTTATTTTTACCCTTTACACACAAAGTGAGTTAACTCCTATATGTATTTTAGAACACCTGTTATTCCATCACTTTATAAATATTTTTGTCAAACTGTAGACACAGAGGTCGCAACAAAATTGATCAGATGGTCATTATGAAAATGACCGTTCCTGTAAAAGTACCAAATTTGAGGAAAATTAATTATTTATTTAAATTTTTTTTTATTTTTACACTTTAGACACAAAGTGTGTTAACTCATTTGTGTATTTCAGAACACCTATTGCTCCATCACTATGTAAATATTTTTGTCAAACCGTAGGCACATAAGTCACAACGAAATTAACCAGGTGGTTACTATGAAAATGACCGTTCCTGTAAAAGTACCAAATTTGAGGAAAATTATTTTGTTATTTAAATTTTTTTTTTTTTTTTTTTTTTTTACACTTTAGACACAAAGTGTGTTAAATCCTATGTGTATTTTAGAACACCTGTTACTCCATCACTTTGTAAATATGTTTGTCGAACCGTAGACACAGAGGTCACAACAAAATTGATTTGATGGTCATTATAAAAACGACTGTTCCTGTAAAAGTATCAAATTTGAGGAAAATAAATTTTTTAGTTAAATATTTTTTTATTTTTACACTTTATACACAAAAGTGTGTTAACTCTTATGTGTATTTTAGAGCACCTGTTGCTCTATCACTTTGTAAATATGTTTCTCAAACCGTAGGCACAGAAGTCACAACGAAATTAACCAGGTGGTCATTATGAAAATGACCGTTCCTGTAAAAGTACCAAATTTGTGGAAAATTATTTTTTATCTAAATTTTTTTTTTATTTTTACACTTTAGACACAAAAGTGTGTTAACACTTATGTATATTATAGAACACCTGTTGTTACATCACTTTGTAAACATTTTTTCCAGACCGTAGGTACAGAGGTCGCAACGAAATTGACCAGGTGATCATAATTGAAATGACCGTTCCTGTAAAGGTCCCAAATGTTAGTTAAATTAATTTTTTATTTTATTTTTTTTATTTTTACCATTTACACACAAAGTGCGTTAACTCATATATGTATTTTAGAACACATGTTGTTGCATCACTTTATAAATATTTTTGTCAAACCGTAGACACAGAAATCAAAACGAAATCAACCAGGTGGTCATTATGAAAATGATCGTTTCGGTAAAAGTACCAAATTTGAGGAAATTTTTTTTTTATTTTTACAGTTGAGACACAAGTGTGTTAACGCTTATGTATATTTTAGAACACCTGTTGTTACATCACTTTGTAAAAAGTTTTATCAAACCGTAGGCACAGAGGTCAGAACGAAATTGACCAGGTGATCATAATTGAAATGGCCGTTCAAGTAAAAGTCCCAAATGTTAGTTAAATTAATTTTTTATTTAATTTTTTTTATTTTTACCCTTTACACACAAAGTGAATTAACTCCTATATGTAATTTAGAACACCTGTTATTCCATCACTTTATAAATATTTTTGTCAAACTATAGACACAGAGGTCGCAACAAAATTGATCAGATGGTCATTATGAAAATGACCGTTCCTGTAAAAGTACCAAATTTGAGGAAAATTAATTATTTATTTAAATTTTTTTTTTATTTTTACACTTTAGACACAAAGTGTGTTAACTCATTTGTGTATTTTAGAACACCTGTTGCTCCATCACTATGTAAATATTTTTGTCAAACCGTAGGCACATAAGTCACAACGAAATTAGCCAGGTGGTTATTATGTAAATGACCGTTCCTGTAAAAGTACTAAATTTGAGGAAAATTATTTTGTTATTTAAAATTTTTTTTTTTTTTTTTACACTTTAGACACAAAGTGTGTTAACTCCTATGTGTATTTTAGATTGAGGCTCAACCCGAACACGACACGATTAATAAACGGGCCACGAACCCAAACACGAACACGACACGAATATTAAACGGGTAGCACGACACGACACGGCGAACACGATTATTAAACGGGCCACGACGGGTTGGCTCGAAAACAAACACGTTTATGACCCATTTAACACGAAAAACCCGTTTACGACCCATTTAACACGAAAAACCCGTTTACGACCCATTTAACATGAAAAACCTTCCTGACCCATTTAACACGAATTATGGATAAAAAATCACTTAAAATTTTCACATACTCACATAGTCACATAATAAAGATCCAACTCACATAATCACATACTCAGTACTCACATAGTCACATAATAAAGATCCAACTCACATAATCTCATACTCAGTACTCACATAGTCACATAATTGGCAAAAGGAAATGCTTTCTTACTTGAGATGAGAATGATAGCATCATTGGTTCCAACTCCACAAATCTTCAAAAGTTCCCAAATATTTCAATCTATTTAAGAAATTATGAGAATGAAATTAAAACATATTTAAAAACTATCCAAATATTAAAAAAAATGTCACTATGTCTAAATTACCTTCCATTGGGACCTCTGCATTTGAGGAGCTGGGGTTGTGGGAACTTTGAGCAGATATAGACCATCCATCTGCAAAATATAGAGAGGGAAATATAGAGAGGGAAAACAGAAAATCCAAAAACAGAAAATCAATAGGTACATCTGCAAATTGAGGTGATAATATGCGTACTTCAATTCTTATAAAAGATTGACGATACATGTAAACATAAATGTGGATAATTCCAACTTCTATATAACTCATAATTCAGAACAATAATGACAACAACCTTAATAGCAGTCATACAAACATCTTGACTAGCAAATATTATCCTCATAATTCAAACTTAAAGCCCCTTCCCTATATGAGATTTCATACGAACAATTAAAAGATTGTTCAACCATCAACCATCATTATAGGAATTGAAGAAAAAAAATTGTTCTAGACATTTTGTCGAATATCTTGTGTGCTGTGAATTTGAATTCATTACTCAACCAAAGTAAATCATTTCCCGTTCAGTTGTTTTTGGTTCATTAAAATACAAACAAATCCTAAAACTATTAGGGGAAAAAAAAAAAAAAAAACCCCAACAAAACATAAAATCGAAGGGGAAAAACAAAACCAAAAGGAAAGATTTAACAAAGTACAAACTGATATGCCAAATCCAGCAAAAAAATAAAAAAAAATTGCAAAAATTGAAGGAAAAGGAATAATGACTACGAACCCAAAAGCGGAATCAACAAAAAAATATAAATAAACAAACTTGATCCAAAAAATTTCCCGGCTGTCAAAGAAATCTAGAGATAAACCTACAAAACCCACATGAGTAAAGAACACACAAAGAAAGAATGGTTAAAAAGATTGAAGCAAATTCTAGGGTTTTAAGACCTGAGATTTCTCTGTAATTTAAGAGGGAATTAAGCTCGAAGAAACCCAAATAAAAATAAAACCAAACACCAGATCTGGAAGATAAACCTGTTCATTACTTGTCTTGCGACCGAATCAATTTGGGCGATGACGGAAATTGTGCAATCTTAATGGAAAGAGGCTAGGTGGAGCAACAACGGTGGCGGAGCGAGGTGAAATTGTGTGAGCTTCTCAGTTTTAGGCCCAGCGTCACGAGAGAGAAGTGTGGTCGGTAGCGTAGGGAGAGAGAGAAGAGCCTGGTTTGGGGTTAGAGAGAGAGAAGGTTACGGTTTGAGGGGCAGAGAGAGAAAGTGAGAAGTAGAGAGAGAAGGTTAAGGATTTTAGGGTCTGAGGAGCAGAGAGAGACGGGACTTGCGAGAGTCTTTTTATTTTTTTTACAAATTACACGACGGTAACCGTCGTGCTATCTTAACATAAGATGACGGTTTCTGAAAACCGTCGTCTAATTTGTGTCGTGTAATCTACTTTTTCTAGTAGTGCAAGATCCAAAATATTAAGAGAAACATCAAAAGACAACAAAATATCAAAGTTCCAACTCCACAATTTGGAAAATTGAAGTATAAATTTGAAAAATGTAGTTTCAAAATGATGAGTAAGTTTTATTGTTTTATATCTTAATAAATTTATGTTTTTGTTAACTATAAGATTATCCTAATACATTAATCCAAATATATATACAAAATTCGGTTTACTACTTTATACTATTATCAAATATATATATACATAAAATTCAAAATTACTATAACAAAAAAATCTCATCATATAAAATATAAAATATAAAACTAATAACTAGAATTATCAAATATGCATAATGATTAAGATAAACATTTCTTAGAATAAAATGTAAGTCTAAGTTGTAGTTGGTGCCCATATACAAATCACTACCCAAATAAATCTCAAATTGTCACATAATCAAGATCCAAAATATTAAGAGAAACATCAAAAGACAACAAAATATCAAAGTTCCAACTCCACAATTTGGCAAATTGAAGTATAAATTTGAAAAATTTCGTTTCAAAATGATGAGTAAGTTTTACTGTTTTACATATTAATAAATTTATGTCTTTGTTAACTATAAGATTACCCTAATACTCTAATCCAAATATATATACATAATTGGGTTTACTATTTTATATTATTAACTAGTTAACTATAACTAAAATTTGTTTACTATTTTATATTATTAACCGGTTAATTATAAGATTATTATTTTATATCGGAAGGACGGAAGCAACCTCTCTGTAAATTTTAATTTATGTTGTCTCAGTAGTGAAAATTCTTCAATAATTGTTTTCTGGTCTTGTATCAAACACACAAATGGGCCTATACTTGTTATAAAAGAGATTTAGAATAGTTTGAAAATTCTAACATAAACGTGTTAAACGTGTTAATCGTGTTAACCCATTTCCGGCCCGTTTATTTTCGTGTTAAACGTGTCAACCCAATTTCGACCCAATTATTAAACGTGCGGTCCAAACCCGTTTATTACGTGTCGTTCTCGTGTCGTGTCACCGTGTCGTGCCCGAAATTGCCGGCCCTAACCGTAGGCACAGAAGTCACAACGAAATTAACCAGGTGGTCATTATGAAAACGACCGTTCCTGTAAAAGTACCAAATTTGAGGAAAATTATTTTTTTATTTAAATTTTTTTTTTATTTTTACAGTTTAGACACAAAGTGTGTTAACGCTTATGTATATTTTAGAACACCTGTTGTTACATCACTTTGTAAAAAGTTTTATCAAACCGTAGGCACAGAGGTCAGAACGAAATTGACCAGGTGATCATAATTGAAATGACCGTTCAAGTAAAAGTCCCAAATGTTAGTTAAATTAATTTTTTATTTAATTTTTTTTATTTTTACCCTTTACACACAAAGTGAATTAACTCCTATATGTAATTTAGAACACCTGTTATTCCATCACTTTATAAATATTTTTGTCAAACTATAGACACAGAGGTCGCAACAAAATTGATCAGATGGTCATTATGAAAATGACCGTTCCTGTAAAAGTACCAAATTTGAGGAAAATTAATTATTTATTTAAATTTTTTTTTTATTTTTACACTTTAGACACAAAGTGTGTTAACTCATTTGTGTATTTTAGAACACCTGTTGCTCCATCACTATGTAAATATTTTTGTCAAACCGTAGGCACATAAGTCACAACGAAATTAGCCAGGTGGTTATTATGTAAATGACCGTTCCTGTAAAAGTACTAAATTTGAGGAAAATTATTTTGTTATTTAAAATTTTTTTTTTTTTTTTTACACTTTAGACACAAAGTGTGTTAACTCCTATGTGTATTTTAGAACACCTGTTACTCCATCACTTTGTAAATATGTTTGTTGAACCGTAGACACAGAAGTCACAACAAAATTGATTTGATGGTCATTATAAAAACGACCGATCCTGTAAAAGTACCAAATTTGAGGAAAAAAAATTTTTTAGTTAAATTTTTATTTTTATTTTTACACTTTATACACAAAAGTGTACTAACTCTTATGTGTATTTTAGAGCAACTGTTGCTCTATCACTTTGTAAATATGTTTGTCAAACCGTAGGCACAGAAGTCACAACGAAATTAACCAGGTGGTCATTATGAAAATGACCGTTCCTGTAAAAGTACCAAATTTGAGGAAAATTATTTTTTATTTAAATTTTTTATTTTTATTTTTACACTTTAGACACAAAAGTGTGTTAACACTGATGTATATTATAGAACACCTGTTGTTACATCACTTTGTAAACATTTTTTTCCAGACCGTAGGTACAGAGGTCGCAACAAAATTGACCAGGTGATCATAATTGAAATGACCGTTCCTGTAAAAGTCCCAAATGTTAGTTAAATTAATTTTTTATTTTATTTTTTTTATTTTTACCATTTACAAACAAAGTGCGTTAACTCATATATGTATTTTAGAACACATGTTGTTGCATCACTTTATAAATATTTTTGTCAAACCGTAGACACAGAAATCAAAACGAAATTAACCAGGTGGTCATTATGAAAATGATCGTTTCGGTAAAAGTACCACATTTGAGGAAAATTAATTTTTTATTTAAATTTTTTTTTTTTTTGCACTTTAGACACAAAGTGTGTTAACTCTTATGTATATTTTAGAACACCTGTTGTTACATCACTTTGTAAATTTTTTTATCAAACCGTAGGCATAGAGGTCAGAACGAAATTGAACAGGTGATCATAATTGAAATGACCGTTCTAGTAAAAGTCCCAAATGTTTGTTAAATTAATTTTTTATTTAATTTTTTTTATTTTTACCCATTACACACAAAGTGCGTTAACTCCTATATGTATTTTAGAACACCTGTTGTTCCATCACTTTATAAATATTTTTGTCAAACCGTAGACACAGAAATAACAACGAAATTAACCAGGTGGTCATTATGAAAATGATCGTTCCGGTAAAAGTACCAAATTTGAGGAAAATTAATTTTTTATTTAATTTTTTTTTCTTTTTGCACTTTAGACACAAAGGGTATTAACTCTTTTGTATATTTTATAACACCTGTTGTTCCATCACTTTGTAAATATTTTTTTCAAATCGTAAGTACAGAGCTCACAACGAAATGGACCAGGTGATCATAATTGAAATGACCATTCCTGTAAATGTCCCAAATGTCAGTCAAATTAATTATTTATTTAATTTTTTTATTTTTACCCTTTACACACAAAGTGAGTTAACTCCTATATGTGTTTTAGAACACCTGTTGTTCCATCATTTTGTAAATTTTTTTTATCAAACCGTAGGCACAGAGGTCAGAACGAAATTGACCAGGTGATCATAATTGAAATGACCGTTACTGTAAAAGTACCAAATTTGAGGAAAATTAATTTTTTATTAAATTTTTTTTATATTTTTACAGTTTAGACGCAAAGTGTGTTAACTCATTTGTGTATTTTAGAACACCTGTTGCTTCATCACTTTGTAAATATTTTTCTCAAACCGTAGGCACATAAGTCACGATGAAATTAACCAGGTGGTTATTATGAAAATGACCGTTCCTGTAAAAGTACCAAATTTGAGGAAAATTATTATTTTTTTTAATTTTCTTTTCTTTTTGCACTTTAGACACAAAGTGTGTTAACTCTTATGTATATTTTAGAACACCTGTTGTTCCATCACTTTGTAAATATTTTTTTCAAACCGTAGGCACAGAGGTCAGAACGAAATTGAACAGGTGATCATAATTGAAATGATCGTTTCAGTAAAAGTCCCAAATGTTAGTTAAATTAATTTTTTATTTAATTTTTTTTATTTTTACCCTTTACACACAAAGTGTGTTAACTCCTATATGTATTGTAGAACACCTGTTATTCCATCACTTTATAAATATTTTTGTCAAACTGTAGACACAGAAGTCACAACAAAATTGATCAGATGGTCAATATTAAAATGACCGTTCCTGTAAAAGTACCAAATTTGAGGAAAATTAATTTTTTAGTTAAATTTTTTTTTATTTTTACACTTTAGACACAAAGTGTGTTAACTCATTTGTGTATTTTAGAACACCTGTTGCTCCATCACTTTGTAAATATTTTTGTCAAACCGTAGGCACATAAGTGACAACGAAATTAACCAGGAGGTTATTATGTAAATGACTGTTGCTGTAAAAGTACCAAATTTGAGGACAATTATTTTTTTATTTAATTTTTTTATATTTTAACACTTTAGACACAAAGTGTGTTAACTCTTATGTGTATTTTAGAACTCCTGTTGCTCCATCAATTTGTAAATATGTTTGTCAAACCGTAGACATAGAAGTCACAACAAAATTGATTTGATGGTTATTATGAAAATGACCGTTCCTGTAAAAGAACCAAATTTGAGGAAAATTAATTTTTTAGTTAAATTTTTTTTTTAATTTTTACACTTTATACACAAACGTGTGTTAACTCTTATGTGTATTTTTGAGCACCTGTTGCTCTATCACTTTGTAACTATGTTTGTCAAACCGTAGGCACATAAGTCACAACGAAATTAACCAGGTGGTCATTATGAAAATGACCGTTCATGTAATAGTACCAAATTTGAGGAAAATTATTATTTTTATTTAAATTGTTTTTTATTTTTACACTTTAGACACAAATAGTGTTAACTCTTATGTATATTTTAGAACACATGTTGTTACATCACTTTGTAAATATGTTTGTCAAACCGTAGACACAGAGGTGACAACAAAATTGATTTGATGGTCATTATGAAAATGACCGTTCCTGTAAAAGAACCAAATTTGAGGAAAATTAATTTTTTAGTTAAATATTTTTTTTTTTTTTTTTTTACACTTTATACACAAACGTGTGTTAACTCTTATGTGTATTTTAGAGCACCTATTGCTCTATCACTTTGTAACGATGTTTGTCAAACCGTAGACACAGAAGTCACAACAAAATTGATTTGATGGTCATTATGAAAATGCCCGTTCCTGTAAAAGTACCAAATTTGAGGAAAATTAATTTTTTAGTACATTTTTTTTTTTTTTTTTACACTTTATACACAAAAGTGTGTTAACTCTTATGTGTATTTTATAGCACCTGTGGCTCTATCACTATGTAAATATGTTTGTCAAACCGTAGACACAGAGGTCACAACAAAATTGATTTGATGGTCATTATGAAAATGACCGTTCCTGTAAAAGAACCAAATTTGAGGAAAATTAATTTTTTTGTTAAATTTTTTTTTATTTTTACACTTTATACACAAAAGTGTGTTAACTCTTATGTGTATTTTAAAGCACCTGTTGCTCTATCACTTTGTAAATATGTTTGTCAAACCATAGGCACAGAAGTCACAACGAAATTAACCAGGTGGTCATTATGAAAATGACCGTTCCTATAATAGTACCAAATTTGAGGAAAATTATTTTTTTATTTAAATTTTTTTTTATTTTTACACTTTAGACACAAAGTGTGTTAACTCTTATGTATATTTTAGAACACCTATTGTTACATCACTTTGTAAAATTTTTTTATCAAACCGTAGGCATAGAGGTCAGAATGAAATTGAACAGGTGATCATATTTGAAATGACCGTTCCAGTAAATGTCCCAAATGTTTGTTAAATTAATTTTTTATTTAATTTTTTTTATTTTTACCCTTTACACACAAAGTGCGTTAACTCCTATATGTATTTTAGAACACCTGTTGTTCCATCACTTTATAAATATTTTTGTCAAACCGTAGACACAGAAATCACAACGAAATTAACCAGGTGGTCATTATGAAAATGATCGTTCCGGTAAAAGTACCCAATTTGAGGAAAATGAATTTTTTATCTAATTTTGTTTTTCTTTTTGCACTTTAGACACAATGTGTATTAACTCTTTTGTATATTTTAGAACACCTGTTGTTCCATCACTTTGTAAATATTTTTTTCAAATCGTAAGTACAGAGGTCACAACGAAATTGATTAGGTGATCATAATTAAAATAACCATTCCTGTAAAAGTCCCAAATGTCAGTCAAATTAATTATTTATTTAATTTTTTTATTTTTACCCTTTACACACAAAGTGAGTTAACTCCTATATGTGTTTTAGAACACCTGTTGTTCCATCATTTTGTAAATTTTTTTTATCAAACCGTAGGCACAGAGGTCAGAACGAAAATGACCAGGTGATCATAATTGAAATGACCGTTACAGTAAAAGTACCAAATTTGAGGAAAATTAATTTTTTATTAAATTTTTTTTATATTTTTACAGTTTAGACGCAAAGTGTGTTAACTCATTTGTGTATTTTAGAACACCTGTTGCTTCATCACTTTGTAAATATTTTTCTCAAACCGGAGGCACATAAGTCACGAGGAAATTAACCAGGTGGTTATTATGAAAATGACCGTTCGTGTAAAAGTACCAAATTTGAGGAAAATTATTCTTTTTTTTAATTTTCTTTTCTTTTTGCACTTTAGACACAAAGTGTGTTAACTCTTATGTATATTTTGGAACACCTGTTGTTCCATCACTTTGTAAATATTTTTTTCAAACCGTATGTACAGAGGTCACAATGAAATTGACCAGGTGAACATAATTGAAATGATCGTTCCTGTAAAAGTCCCAAATGTTAGTCAAATTAATTTTTTATTTAATTTTTTTTATTTTTACCCTTTACACACAAAGTGAGTTAACTCCTATATGTATTTTAGAACACCTGTTGTTCCATCACTTTGTAAATATTTTTGTCAAACTGTAGACACAGAGGTCACAACAAAATTGATCAGATGCTTATTATGAAAATGATCGTTCCTGTAAAAGTACCAAATTTAAGGAAAATTAATTTTTTATTTTAATTTTTATTTTTAGTTTTACACTTTAGACACAAAGTGTGTTAACTCATTTGTGTATTTTAGAACACCTGTTGCTCCATCACTTTGTAAATATTTTTGTCAAACCGTAGGCACATAAGTCACAAGGAAATTAACCAGGTGGTTATTATGAAAATGACCGTTCCTGTAAAAGTACCAAATTTGAGGAAAATTATTTTTTTGTTGAATTTTTTATTTTATTTTTACACTTTAGACACAAAGTGTGTTAACTCCTATGTGTATTTTAGAACACCTGTTGCTCAATCACTTTGTAAATATGTTTGTCAAACCGTAGACACAGAGGTTACAACAAAATTGATTTGATGATCATTATGAAAATGACCGTTCCTGTAAAAGTTCCAAATTTGAGGAAAATTAATTTTTTAGTTAAATTTTTTTTTTTTTTTTTTACACTTTGTACACAAAGTGTGTTAACTCTTATGTGTATTTTGGAGCACCTGTTGCTCTATCACTTTGTAAATATGTTTGTCAAACCGTAGGCACAGAAGTCACAACGAATTAAACCAGGTGGTCATTATGAAAATGACCGTTCCTCCAAAAGAACCAAATTTGAGGAAAATTATTTTTTTATTAAATTTTTTTTTTTATCATTACACTTTAAACACAAAGTGTGTTAACACTTATGTATATTTTTGAACACCTGTTGTTACATCACTTTGTAAAAAGTTTTATCAAACCGTAGGCACAGAGGTCAGAACGAAATTGACCAGGTGATCATAATTGAAATGACCGTTTCAGTAAAAGTCCCAAATGTTAGTTAAATTAATTTTTTATTTAATTTTTTTTATTTTTACCCTTTACACACAAAGTGTGTTAACTCCTACATGTATTGTAGAACACCTGTTATTCCATCACTTTATAAATATTTTTGTCAAACTGTAGACACAGAGGTCACAACAAAATTGATCAGATGGTCATTATTAAAATGACCGTTGCAGTAAAAGTACCAAATTTGAAGAAAATTAATTTTTTAGTTAAATTATTTTTTATTTTTACACTTTAGACACAAAGTGTGTTAACTCATTTGTGTATTTTAGAACACCTGTTGCTCCATCACTTTGTAAATATTTTTGTCAAACCGTAGGCACATAAGTCACAACGAAATTAACCAGGTGGTTATTATGTAAATGACCGTTCCTGTAAAAGTACCAAATTTGAGGAAAATTATTTTTTTATTTAATTTTTTTTATATATTTACACTTTAGACACAAAGTGTGTTAACTCCTATATGTATTTTAGAGCACCTGTTGCTCCATCAATTTGTAAATATGTTTGTCAAACCGTAGACACAAACGTCACAACAAAATTGATTTGATGGTCATTATGAAAATGACCGTTCCTGTAAAAGAACCAAATTTGAGGAAAATTAATTTTTTAGTTAAATTTTTTTTTTTTGTTTTTACACTTTATACACAAACGTGTGTTAACTCTTATGTGTATTTTAGAGCACCTATTGCTCAATCACTTTGTAACTATGTTTGTCAAACCGTAGACACAGAAGTCACAACAAAATTGATTTGATGGTCATTATGAAAATACCCGTTTCTGTAAATGTACCAAATTTGAGGAAAATTAATTTCTTAGTAATTTTTTTTTTTTTTTACACTTTATACACAAAAGTGTGTTAACTCTTATGTGTATTTTAGAGCACCTGTGGCTCTATCACTTTGTAAATATGTTTGTCAAACCGTAGACACAGAGGTCACAACAAAATTGATTTGATTGTCATTATGAAAATGACCGTTCCTGTAAAAGAACCAAATTTGAGAAAAATTAATTTTTTGGTTAAATTTTTTTTTATTTTTACACTTTATACACAAACGTGTGTTAACTCTTATGTGTATTTTAGAGCACCTATTGCTCTATCACTTTGTAAAAATTTGAGGAAAATTAATTTTTTAGTAATTTTTTTTTTTAAAATTTTATACACAAAAGTGTGTTAACTCTTATGTGTATTTTAGAGCACCTGTTGCTCTATCACTTTGTAAATATGTTTGTCAAACCATAGGCACAGAAGTCACAACGAAATTAACCAGGTGGTCATTATGAAAATGACCGTTCCTGTAATAGTACCAAATTTGAGGAAAATTATTTTTTTATTTAAATTTTTTTTATTTTACACTTTAGACACAAAGTGTGTTAACTCTTATGTATATTTTAGAACACCTATTGTTACATTACTTTGTAAAATTTTTTTATCAAACCGTAGGCATAGAGGTCAGAATGAAATTGAACAAGTGATCATAATTGAAATGATCGTTCCAGTAAAAGTCCCAAATGTTTGTTAAATTAATTTTTTATTTAATTTTTTTATTTTTACCCTTTACACACAAAGTGCGTTAACTCCTATATGTATTTTAGAACACCTGTTGTTCCATCACTTTATAAATATTTTTGTCAAACCGTAGACACAGAAATCACAACGAAATTAACCAGGTGGTCATTATGAAAATGATCGTTCCGGTAAAAGTACCCAATTTGAGGAAAATGAATTTTTTATTTAATTATTTTTTTCTTTTTGCACTTTAGACACAATGTGTATTAACTCTTTTGTATATTTTAGAACACATGTTGTTCCATCACTTTGTAAATATTTTTTCAAATCGTAAGTACAGAGGTCACAACGAAATTGACCAGGTGATCATAATTGAAATAACCATTCCCGTAAAAGTCCCAAATGTCAGTCAAATTAATTATTTATTTAATTTTTTATTTTTACCCTTTACATACAAAGTGAGTTAACTCCTATATGTGTTTTAGAACACCTGTTGTTCCATCATTTTGTAAATTTTTTTTATTAAACCGTAGGCACAGAGGTCAGAACGAAAATGACCAGGTGATCATAATTGAAATGACCGTTACTGTAAAAGTACCAAATTTGAGGAAAATTAATTTTTTATTAAACTTTTTTTATATTTTTACACTTTAGACGCAAAGTGTGTTAACTCATTTGTGTATTTTAGAACACCTGTTGCTTCATCACTTTGTAAATATTTTTGTCAAACCGCAGGCACATAAGTCACAAGGAAATTAACCAGGTGTTTATTATGAAAATGACCGTTCCTGTAAAAGTACCAAATTTGAGGAAAATTATTTTTTTGTTGAATTTTTTTTTATTTTTACACTGTAGACACAAAGTGTGTTAACTCCTATGTGTATTTTAGAACACCTATTGCTCCATCACTTTGTAAATATGTTTGTTAAACCGTAGGCACAGAATTTACAACGAATTTAACCAGGTGGTCATTATGAAAATGACCGTTCCTGCAAAAGAACCAAATTTGAGGAAAATTATTTTTTTATTAATTTTTTTTTATTATTACACTTTAAACACAAAGTGTGTTAACCCTTATATATATTTTTGAACACCTGTTGTTACATCACTTTGTAAAAAGTTTTATCAAACCGTAGGCAGAGAGGTCAGAACGAAATTGACCAGGTGATCATAATTGAAATGACCGTTTCAGTAAAAGTCCCAAATGTTAGTTAAATTAATTTTTTATTTAATTTTTTTTTATTTTTACCCTTTACACACAAAGTGTGTTAACTCCTATATGTATTTTAGAACTCCTGTTATTCCATCACTGTATAAATATTTTTGTCAAACTGTTGATACAGTGGTCACAACAAAATTGATCAGATAGTCATTATTAAAATGACCGTTCCGGTAAAAGTACCAAATTTGAGGAAAATTAATTTTTTAGTTAATTTTTTTTTATTTTTACACTTTAGACACAAAGTGTGTTAACTCATTTGTGTATTTTAGAACACCTGTTGCTCCATCACTTTGTAAATATTTTTGTCAAACCGTAGGCGCATAAGTCACAACGAAATTAACCAGGTGGTTATTATGTAAATGACCGTTCCTGTAAAAGTACCAAATTTGAGGACAATTATTTTTTATTTAATTTTTTTATATTTTTACACTTTAGACACAAAGTGTGTTAACTCCTATGTGTATTTTAGAACACCTGTTGCTCCATCAATTTGTAAATATGTTTGTCAAACCGTAAACACAGAGGTCACAACAAAATTGATTTGATGGTCATTATGAAAATGACCGTTCCTGTAAATGAACCAAATTTGAGGAAAATTAATTTTTTAGTTAAATTTTTTTTTTATTTTTACACTTTATACACAAACGTGTGTTAACTCTTATGTGTATTTTAGAGCACCTATTGCTCTATCACTTTGTAACTATGTTTGTCAAACCGTAGACACAGAAGTCACAACAAAATTGATTTGATGGTCCTTATGAAAATGACCGTTCCTGTAAAAGTACCAAATTTGAGGAAAATTAATTTTTTAGTAAATTTTTTTTTTTTTTTTTTTACACTTTATACACAAAAGTGTGTTAACTCTTATGTGTATTTTAGAGCACCTGTGGCTCTATCACTTTGTAAATAAGTTTGTCAAACCGTAGACACAGAGGTCACAACAAAATTGATTTGATGGTCATTATGAAAATGACCGTTCCCGTAAAATAACCAAATTTGAGGAAAATTAATTTTTTTGTTAAATTTTTTTTTTATTTTTACACTTTATACACAAACGTGTGTTAACTCTTATGTGTATTTTAGAGCACCTATTGCTCTATCACTTTGTAAAAATTTGAGGAAAATTAATTTTTTAGTAATTTTTTTTTTAACACTTTATACACAAAAGTGTGTTAACTCTTATGTGTATTTTAGAGCACCTGTTGCTCTATCACTTTGTAAATATGTTTGTCAAACCATAGGCACAGAAGTCACAACGAAATTAACCAGGTGGTCATTATGAAAATGACCGTTCCTGTAATAGTTCCAAATTTGAGGAAAATTATTTTTTTATTTAAAATTTTTTTATTTTTACACTTTACACACAAAGTGTGTTAACTCTTATGTATATTTTAGAACACCTATTGTTACATCACTTTGTAAATTTTTTTTATCAAACCGTAGGCATAGAGGTCAGAACGAAATTGAACAGGTGATCATAATTGAAATGACCGTTCCAGTAAAAGTCCCAAATGTTTGTTAAATTAATTTTTTATTTAATTTTTTTTATTTTTACCCATTACACACAAAGTGCGTTAACTCCTATATGTATTTTAGAACACCTGTTGTTCGATCACTTTATAAATATTTTTGTCAAACCATAGACACAGAAATCACAACGAAATTAACCAGGTGGTTATTATGAAAATGATCGTTCCGGTAAATGTACCCAATTTGAGGAAAATGAATTTTTTATTTAATTTTTTTTTTCTTTTTGCACTTTAGACACAAAGTGTATTAACTCTTTTGTATATTTTAGAACACCTGTTGTTCCATCACTTTGTAAATATTTTTTTCAAATCGTAAGTACAGAGGTCGCAACGAAATTGACCGGGTGATCATAATTGAAATGACCATTCCTGTAAAAGTCCCAAATGTCAGTCAAATTAATTATTTATTTAATTTTTTTATTTTTACCCTTTACACACAAAGTGAGTTAACTCCTATATGTGTTTTAGAACACCTGTTGTTCAATCATTTTGTAAATTTTTTTTATCAAACCGTAGGCACAGAGGTCAGAACGAAATTGACCAGGTGATCATAATTGAAATTACCGTTACTGTAAAAGTACCAAATTTGAGGAAAATTAATTTTTTATTTAATTTTTTTTTTATTTTTACACTTTAGACACAAAGTGTGTTAACTCATTTGTGTAGTTTAGAACACCTGTTGCTCCATCACTTTGTAAATATTTTTGTCAAACCGTAGGCACATAAGTCACAAGGAAATTAACCAGGTGGTTATTACGAAAATGATCGTTCCGGTAAATGTACCCAATTTGAGGAAAATGAATTTTTTATTTAATTTTTTTTTTCTTTTTGCACTTTAGACACAAAGTGTATTAACTCTTTTGTATATTTTAGAACACCTGTTGTTCCATTTCTTTGTAAATATTTTTTTCAAATCGTAAGTACAGAGGTCGCAACGAAATTGACCAGGTGATTGTAATTGAAATGACCATTCCTGTAAAAGTCCCAAATGTCAGTCAAATTAATTATTTATTTAATTTTTTTATTTTTACCATTTACACACAAAGTGAGTTAACTCCTATATGTGTTTTAGAACACCTGTTGTTCAATCATTTGTAAATTTTTTTTATCAAACCGTAGGCACAGAGGTCTGAACGAAATTGACCAGGTGATCATAATTGAAATTACCGTTACTGTAAAGTACCAAATTTGAGGAAAATTAATTTTTTATTTAATTTTTTTTTTTTATTTTTACACTTTAGACACAAAGTGTGTTAACTCATTTGTGTAGTTTAGAACACCTGTTGCTCCATCACTTTGTAAATATTTTTGTCAAACCGTAGGCACATAAGTCACAAGGAAATTAAGCAGGTGGTTATTATGAAAATGATCGTTCCGGTAAATGTACCCAATTTGAGGAAAATGAATTTTTTATTTAATTTTTTTTTCTTTTTGCACTTTAGACACAAAGTGTATTAACTCTTTTGTATATTTTAGAACACCTGTTGTTCCATTACTTTGTAAATATTTTTTTCAAATCGTAAGTACAGAGGTCGCAACGAAATTGACCAGGTGATCATAATTGAAATGACCATTCCTGTAAAAGTCCCAAATGTCAGTCAAATTAATTATTTATTTAATTTTTTTATTTTTACCCTTTACACACAAAGTGAGTTAACTCCTATATGTGTTTTAGAACACCTGTTGTTCAATCATTTTGTAAATTTTTTTTATCAAACCGTAGGCACAGAGGTCAGAACGAAATTGACCAGGTGATCATAATTGAAATTACCGTTACTGTAAAAGTACCAAATTTGAGGAAAATTAATTTTTTTTTTAAATTTATTTTTTTATTTTTACACTTTAGACACAAAAGTGTGTTAACTCATTTGTGTAGTTTAGAACACCTGTTGCTCCATCACTTTGTAAATATGTTTGTCAAACCGTAGACACAGAGGTTACAACAAAATTGATTTGATGGTCATTATGAAAATGACCGATCCTGTAAAAGTTCCAAATTTGAGGAAAATTAATTTTTTAGTTTAATTTTTTTTTTTTTTTTTTTTTACACTTTGTACACAAAAGTGTGTTAACTCTTATGTGTATTTTAGAGCACCTGTTGCTCTATCACTTTGTAAATATGTTTGTCCAACCGTAAGCACAGAAGTCACAACGAAATTAACCAGGTGGTCATTATGAAAATGACCGTTCCTGTAAAAGAACCGAATTTGAGGAAAATTATTTTTTTATTTAAATTTTTTTTATTATTACACTTTAGACACAAAGTGTGTTAACGCTTATGTATATTTTAGAACACCTGTTGTTACATCACTTTGTAAAAAGTTTTATCAAACCGTTGGCACAGCGGTCAGAACGAAATTGACCAGGTGATCATAATTAAAATGACCGTTCGAGTAAAAGTCCCAAATGTTAGTTAAATTAATTTTTTATTTAATTTTTTTTATTTTTACCCTTTACACACAAAGTGTGTTAACTCGTATATGTATTTTAGAACACCTGTTATTCCATCACTTTATAAATATTTTTGTCAAACTGTAGACACAGAGGTCAAAACAAAATTGATCAGATGGTCATTATTAAAATGACCGTTCCTGTAAAAGTACCAAATTTGAGGAAAATTAATTATTTTTTTTAAATTTTTTTCTTTATTTTTACACTTTAGACACAAAGTGTGTTAACTCATTTGTGTATTTTAGAACACCTATTGCTCCATCACTATATAAATATTTTTGTCAAACCGTAGGCACATAAGTCACAATGAAATTAACCAGGTGGTTATTATGAAAATGACCGTTCCTGTAAAAGTACCAAATTTGAGGAAAATTATTTTGTTATTGAAATTTTTTTTTTTTTTTTTTTTTTACACTTTAGACACAAAGTGTGTTAACTCCTATGTGTATTTTAGAACACCTGTTACTCCATCACTTTGTAAATATGTTAGTCGAACCGTAGACACAGAGGTCACAACAAAATTGATTTGATGGTCATTATAAAAACGACCGTTCCTGTAAAAGTACCAAATTTGAGGAGGAAAATTATTTTTTTATTTAATTTTTTTATATTTTTACACTTTAGACACAAGTGTGTTAACTCGTTTGTGTAGTTTAGAACACCTGTTGCTCCATCACTTTGTAAATATTTTTGTCAAACCGTAGGCACATAAGTCACGAGGAAATTAACCAGGTGGTTATTATGAAAATGACCGTTCCTGTAAATGTACCAAATTTGAGGAAAATTATTTTTTATTTAATTTTTTTTTATTTTTACACTATAGACACAAAAGTGTGTTAACACTTATGTATATTATAGAACACCTGTTGTTACATCACTTTGTAAACATTTTTTCCAGACCGTAGGTACAGAGGTCGCAACGAAATTGACCAGGTGATCATAATTTAAATGACCGTTCCTGTAAAACTCCCAAATGTTAGTTAAATTAATTTTTTATTTTATTTTTTTTTATTTTTACCATTTACACACAAAGTGCGTTAACTCATATATGTATTTTAGAACACCTGTTGTTCTATCACTTTGTAAATATTTTTTTCAAACCGTAAGTACAGAAGTCACAACGAAATTGAACAGGTGATCAGAATTGAATTGTCCATTCCTATAAAAGTCCCAAATGTTAGTCAAATTAATTTTTTATTTAATTTTTTTATTTTTACCCTTTACACACAAAGTGAGTTAACTCCTATATGTATTTTAGAACACCTGTTATTCCATAACTTTGTAAATATTTTTGTCAAACTGTAGACACAGAGGTCACAGCAAAATTGATCAGATGGTCATTATGAAAATGACCGTTCCTGTAAAAGTACCAAATTTGAGGAAAATAAATTTTTTAGTTAAATTTTTTTTTATTTTTACACTTTAGGCACAAAGTGTTTTAACTCATTTGTGTATTTTAGAACACCAGTTGCTCCATAACTTTGTAAATATTTTTGTCAAACCGTAGGCACATAAGTCACAAAGAAATTAACCAGGTGGTTATTATGTAAATGACCGTTCCTGTAAAAGTACCAAATTTGAGGAAAATTATTTTTTTATTTAATTTTTTTATATTTTTACACTTTAGACACAAAGTGTGTTAACTCTTATGTATATTTTAGAACACCTGTTGTTACATCACTTTGTAAAATTTCTTATCAAACCGTAGGCATAGAGGTCAGAACGAAATTGAACAAGTGATCATAATTGAAATGACCGTTCCAGTAAAAGTCCCAAATGTTAGTTAAATTAATTTTTTATTTAATTTTTTTTTATTTTTACCCTTTACACACAAAGTGTGTTAACTCCTATATGTATTTTAGAACACCTGTTATTCCATCACTTTATAAATATTTTTGTCAAACTGTAGACATAGAGGTCACAACAAAATTGATCAGATGGTCATTATTAAAATGACCGTTTCTGAAAAAGTACCAAATTTGAGGAAAATTAATTTTTTATTTAATTTTTTTTTTATTTTTACACTTTAGACACAAAGTGTGTTAACTCATTTGTGTAGTTTAGAACACCTGTTGCTCCATCACTTTGTAAATATTTTTGTCAAACCGTAGACACAGAAATCACAACGAAATTAACCAGGTGGTCATTATGAAAATGATCGTTTCGGTAAAAGTACCACATTTGAGGAAAATGAATTTTTTATTTAATTTTTTTTTTCTTTTTGCACTTTAGACACAAAGTGTATTAACTCTTTTGTATATTTTAGAACACCTGTTGTTCCATCACTTTGTAAATATTTTTTTCAAATCGTAAGTACAGAGGTCGCAACGAAATTGACCAGGTGATCATAATTGAAATGACCATTCCTGTAAAAGTCCCAAATGTCAGTCAAATTAATTAATTATTTAATTTTTTTATTTTTACCCTTTACACACAAAGTGAGTTAACTCCTATATGTGTTTTAGAACACCTGTTGTTCCATCATTTTGTAAATTTTTTTATCAAACCGTAGGCACAGAGTTCAGAACGAAATTGACCAGGTGATCATAATTGAAATGACAGTTACTGTAAAAGTACCAAATTTGAGGAAAATTAATTTTTTGTTAAATTTTTTTTTAAATTTTTACACTTTAGCCGCAAAGTGTGTTAACTCATTTGTGTATTTTAGAACAACTGTTGCTCCTTCACTTTGTAAATATTTTTCTCAAACCGTAGGCACATAATTCACGAGGAAATTAACCAGATGGTTATTATGAAAATGACCGTTCCTGTAAAAGTACCAAATTTGAGGAAAATTATTTTTTTGTTGAATTTTTTTTTATTTTTACACTGTAGACACAAAGTGTGTTAACTCCTATGTGTATTTTAGAACACCTATTGCTCCATCACTTTGTAAATAAGTTTGTCAAACCGTAGACACAGAGGTTACAACAAAATTGATTTGATGGTCATTATGAAAATGACCGTTCCTGTAAAAGTTCCAAATTTGAGGGAAATTAATTTTTTAGTTAAATTTTTTTTTATTATTACACTTTAGACACAAAGTGTGTTAACGCTTATGTATATTTTAGAACACCTGTTGTTACATCACTTTGTAAAAAGTTTTATCGAACCGTTGGCATAGAGGTCAGAACGAAATTAACCAGGTGATCATAATTGAAATGACCGTTCCAGTAAAGACCCAAATGTTAGTTAAATTAATTTTTTATTTAATTTTTTTTTATTTTTACCCTTTACACACAAAGTGTGTTAACTCCTATATGTTTTTAGAACACCTGTTATTCCATCACTTTATAAATATTTTTGTTAAACTGTAGACACAGAGGTCACAACAAAATTGATCAGATGGTCATTATTAAAATGACCGTTTCTGTAAAAGTACCAAATTTGAGGAAAATTAATTTTTTATTTAATTTTATTTTTATTTTTACACTTTAGACACAATGTGTGTTAACTCATTTGTGTAGTTTAGAACACCTGTTACCCCATCACTTTGTAAATATTTTTGTCAAACCGTAGGCACATAAGTCACGAGGAAATTAACCAGGTGGTTATTATGAAAATAACCGTTCCTGTAAAAGTACCAAATTTGAGGAAAATTATTTTTTTTTTAATTTTCTTTTCTTTTTGCATTTTAGACACAAAGTGTGTTAACTCTTATGTATATTTTAAAACACCTGTTGTTCCGTCACTTTGTAAATATTTTTTTCAAACCGTAAGTACAGAGGTCACAATGAAATTGACCAGGTGATCATAATTGAAATGATCATTCCTGTAAAAGTCCCAAATGTTAGTCAAATTAATTTTTTATTTAATTTTTTTTTATTTTTCCCCTTTACACACAGAGTGAGTTAACTCCTATATGTATTTTAAAACACCTGTTATTCCATCACTTTGTAAATCTTTTTGTCAAACTGTAGACACAGAGGTCACAACAAAATTGATCAGATGACCATTATGAAAATGATCGTTCCTGTAAAAGTACCAAATTTGATGAAAATTAATTTTTTATTTAAATTTTTTTTATTTTTATACTTTAGACACAAAGTGTGTTAACTCATTTGTGTATTTTAGAACACCTGTTGCTCCATCACTTTGTAAATATTTTTGTCAAACCGTAGGCACATAAGTCACAAGGAAATTAACCAGGTGGTTATTATGAAAATAACCGTTCCTGTAAAAGTACCAAATTTGAGGAAAATTATTTTTTTGTTGAATTTTATTTTTATTTTTACACTTTAGACACAAAGTGTGTTAACTCCTATGTTTATTATAGAACACCTGTTGCTCCATCACTTTGTAAATATGTTTGTCAAACCGTAGACACAGAGGTTACAACAAAATTGATTTGATGATCATTATGAAAATGACCGTTCCTGTAAAAGTTCCAAATTTGAGGAAAATTAATTTTTTAGTTAAATTTTTTTTTTTTTTTTTACACTTTATACACAAAAGTGTGTTAACTCTCTTGTGTATTTTAGAGCATCTGTTGCTCTATCACTTTGTAAATATGTTTGTCAAACCGTAGGCACAGAAGTCACAACGAAATTAACCAGGTGGTCATTATGAAAACGACCGTTCCTGTAAGAGTACCAAATTTGAGGTAAATTATTTTTTTATTAAATTATTTTTTTTATTTTTACACTTTAGACACAAAGTGTGTTAACACTTATGTATATTTTAGAACTCCTGTTGTTACAACACTTTGTAAAAAGTTTTATCAAACCGTAGGCACAGAGGTCAGAACGAAATTGACCAGGTGATCATAATTGAAATGACCGTTCCAGTAAAAGTCCCATATGTTAGTCAAATTAATTTTTTATTTAATTTTTTTATTTTTACCCTTTACACACAAAGTGTGTTAACTCCTATATGTATTTTAGAACACCTGTTATTCCATCACTTTATAAATATTTTTGTCAAACTGTAGACACAGAGGTCACAACAAAATTGATCAGATGGTCATTATTAAAATGACCGTTTCTGTAAAAGTACCAAATTTGAGGAAAATTAATTTTTTATTTAATTTTTTTTTTATTTTTACACTTTAGACACAAAGTGTGTTAACTCATTTGTGTAGTTTAGAACACCTGTTGCTCCATCACTTTGTAAATATTTTTGTCAAACCGTAGGCACATAAGTCACGAGGAAATTAACCAGGTGGTTATTATGAAAATGACCGTTCCTGTAAAAGTACCAAATTTGAGGAAAATAATTTTTTTTTTAATTTTCTTTTCTTTTTGCACTTTAGACACATAGTGTGTTAACCCTTATGTATATTTTAAAACACCTGTTGTTCCATCACTTTGTAAATATTTTTTTCAAACCGTAAGTACAGAGGTCACAATGAAATTGACCAGGTGATCATAATTGAAATGGTCATTCCTGTAAAAGTCCCAAATGTTAGTCAAATTAATTTTTTATTTAATTTTTTTTTATTTTTCCCCTTTACACACAGAGTGAGTTAACTCCTATATGTATTTTAGAACACCTGTTATTCCATCACTTTGTAAATCTTTTTGTCAAACTGTAGACACAGAGGTCACAACAAAATTGATCAGATGGCCATTATGAAAATGACCGTTCCTGTAATAGTACCAAATTTGAGGAAAATTATTTTTTTATTTAAATTTTTTTTATTTTTACACTTTAGACACAAAGTGTGTTAACTCTTATGTATATTTTAGAACACCTATTGTTACATTACTTTGTAAAATTTTTTTATCAAACCGTAGGCATAGAGGTCAGAATGAAATTGAACAAGTGATCATAATTGAAATGATCGTTCCAGTAAAAGTCCCAAATGTTTGTTAAATTAATTTTTTATTTAATTTTTTTTATTTTTACCCTTTACACACAAAGTGCGTTAACTCCTATATGTATTTTAGAACACCTGTTGTTCCATCACTTTATAAATATTTTTGTCAAACCGTAGACACAGAAATCACAACGAAATTAACCAGGTGGTCATTATGAAAATGATCGTTCCGGTAAAAGTACCCAATTTGAGGAAAATGAATTTTTTATTTAATTATTTTTTTCTTTTTGCACTTTAGACACAATGTGTATTAACTCTTTTGTATATTTTAGAACACATGTTGTTCCATCACTTTGTAAATATTTTTTTCAAATCGTAAGTACAGAAGTCACAACGAAATTGACCAGGTGATCATAATTGAAATAACCATTCCTGTAAAAGTCCCAAATGTCAGTCAAATTAATTTTTTATTTAATTTTTTATTTTTACCCTTTACATACAAAGTGAGTTAACTCCTATATGTGTTTTAGAACACCTGTTGTTCCATCATTTTGTAAATTTTTTTTATCAAACCGTAGGCACAGAGGTCAGAACGAAAATGACCAGGTGATCATAATTGAAATGACCATTACTGTAAAAGTACCAAATTTGAGGAAAATTAATTTTTTATTAAACTTTTTTTATATTTTTACACTTTAGACGCAAAGTGTGTTAACTCATTTGTGTATTTTAGAACACCTGTTGCTTCATCACTTTGTAAATATTTTTGTCAAACCGTAGGCACATAAGTCACAAGGAAATTAACCAGGTGGTTATTATGAAAATGACCGTTCCTGTAAAAGTACCAAATTTGAGGAAAATTATTTTTTTGTTGAATTTTTTTTATTTTTACACTGTAGACACAAAGTGTGTTAACTCCTATGTGTATTTTAGAACACCTATTGCTCCATCACTTTGTAAATATGTTTGTCAAACCGTAGGCACAGAATTTACAACGAATTTAACCAGGTGGTCATTATGAAAATGACCGTTCCTGCAAAAGAACCAAATTTGAGGAAAATTATTTTTTTATTAATTTTTTTTTTTATTATTACACTTTAAACACAAAGTGTGTTAACCCTTATATATATTTTTGAACACCTGTTGTTACATCACTTTGTAAAAAGTTTTATCAAACCGTAGGCAGAGAGGTCAGAACGAAATTGACCAGGTGATCATAATTGAAATGACCGTTTCAGTAAAAGTCCCAAATGTTAGTTAAATTAATTTTTTATTTAATTTTTTTTATTTTTACCCTTTACACACAAAGTGTGTTAACTCCTATATGTATTTTAGAACTCCTGTTATTCCATCACTGTATAAATATTTTTGTCAAACTGTTGACACAGTGGTCACAACAAAATTGATCAGATAGTCATTATTAATATGACCGTTCCGGTAAAAGTACCAAATTTGAGGAAAATTAATTTTTTAGTTAATTTTTTTTTTATTTTTACACTTTAGACACAAAGTGTGTTAACTCATTTGTGTATTTTAGAACACCTGTTACTCCATCACTTTGTAAATATTTTTGTCAAACCGTAGGCGCATAAGTCACAACGAAATTAACCAGGTGGTTATTATGTAAATGACCGTTCCTGTAAAAGTACCAAATTTGAGGACAATTATTTTTTTATTTAATTTTTTTATATTTTTACACTTTAGTCACAAATTGTGTTAACTCCTATGTGTATTTTAGAACACCTGTTGCTCCATCAATTTGTAAATATGTTTGTCAAACCGTAAACACAGAGGTCACAACAAAATTGATTTGATGGTCATTATGAAAATGACCGTTCCTGTAAATGAACCAAATTTGAGGAAAATTAATTTTTTAGTTAGATTTTTTTTTTATTTTTACACTTTATACACAAACGTGTGTTAACTCTTATGTGTATTTTAGAGCACCTATTGCTCTATCACTTTGTAACTATGTTTGTCAAACCGTAGACACAGAAGTCACAACAAAATTGATTTGATGGTCATTATGAAAATGACCGTTCCTGTAAAAGTACCAAATTTGAGGAAAATTAATTTTTTAGTAAATTTTTTTTTTTTTTTTTTTACACTTTATACACAAAAGTGTGTTAACTCTTATGTGTATTTTAGAGCACCTGTGGCTCTATCACTTTGTAAATAAGTTTGTCAAACCGTAGACACAGAGGTCACAACAAAATTGATTTGATGGTCATTATGAAAATGACCGTTCCTGTAAAAGAACCAAATTTGAGGAAAATTAATTTTTTTGTTAATTTTTTTTTTATTTTTACACTTTAGACACAAAGTGTGTTAACTCATTTGTGTATTTTAGAACACCTGTTACTCCATCACTTTGTAAATATTTTTGTCAAACCGTAGGCGCATAAGTCACAACGAAATTAACCAGGTGGTTATTATGTAAATGACCGTTCCTGTAAAAGTACCAAATTTGAGGACAATTATTTTTTTATTTAATTTTTTTATATTTTTACACTTTAGTCACAAATTGTGTTAACTCCTATGTGTATTTTAGAACACCTGTTGCTCCATCAATTTGTAAATATGTTTGTCAAACCGTAAACACAGAGGTCACAACAAAATTGATTTGATGGTCATTATGAAAATGACCGTTCCTGTAAATGAACCAAATTTGAGGAAAATTAATTTTTTAGTTAAATTTTTTTTTTATTTTTACACTTTATACACAAACGTGTGTTAACTCTTATGTGTATTTTAGAGCACCAATTGCTCTATCACTTTGTAACTATGTTTGTCAAACCGTAGACACAGAAGTCACAACAAAATTGATTTGATGGTCATTATGAAAATGACCGTTCCTGTAAAAGTACCAAATTTGAGGAAAATTAATTTTTTAGTAAATTTTTTTTTTTTTTTTTTACACTTTATACACAAAAGTGTGTTAACTCTTATGTGTATTTTAGAGCACCTGTGGCTCTATCACTTTGTAAATAAGTTTGTCAAACCGTAGACACAGAGGTCACAACAAAATTGATTTGATGGTCATTATGAAAATGACCGTTCCTGTAAAAGAACCAAATTTGAGGAAAATTAATTTTTTTGTTAATTTTTTTTTTATTTTTACACTTTATACACAAACGTGTGTTAACTCTTATGTGTATTTTAGAGCACCTATTGCTCTATCACTTTGTAAAAATTTGAGGAAAATTAATTTTTTAGTAATTTTTTTTTTTTAACACTTTATACACAAAAGTGTGTTAACTCTTATGTGTATTTTAGAGCACCTGTTGCTCTATCACTTTGTAAATATGTTTGTCAAACCATAGGCACAGAAGTCACAACGAAATTAACCAGGTGGTCATTATGAAAATGACCGCTCCTGTAATAGTACCAAATTTGAGGAAAATTATTTTTTTATTTAAATTTTTTTTTATTTTTACACTTTAGACACAAAGTGTGTTAACTCTTATGTATATTTTAGAACACCTATTGTTACATCACTTTGTAAATTTTTTTTATCAAACCGTAGGCATAGAGGTCAGAACGAAATTGAACAGGTGATCATAATTGAAATGACCGTTCCAGTAAAAGTCCCAAATGTTTGTTAAATTAATTTTTTATTTAATTTTTTTTATTTTTACCCATTACACACAAAGTGCGTTAACTCCTATATGTATTTTAGAACACCTGTTGTTCCATCACTTTATAAATATTTTTGTCAAACCATAGACACAGAAATCACAACGAAATTAACCAGGTGGTTATTATGAAAATGATCGTTCCGGTAAATGTACCCAATTTGAGGAAAATGAATTTTTTATTTAATTTTTTTTTTTCTTTTTGCACTTTAGACACAAAGTGTATTAACTCTTTTGTATATTTTAGAACACCTGTTGTTCCATCACTTTGTAAATATTTTTTTCAAATCGTAAGTACAGAGGTCGCAACGAAATTGACCGGGTGATCATAATTGAAATGACCATTCCTGTAAAAGTCCCAAATGTCAGTCAAATTAATTATTTATTTAATTTTTTTATTTTTACCCTTTACACACAAAGTGAGTTAACTCCTATATGTGTTTTAGAACACCTGTTGTTCAATCATTTTGTAAATTTTTTTTATCAAACCGTAGGCACAGAGGTCAGAACGAAATTGACCAGGTGATCATAATTGAAATTACCGTTACTGTAAAAGTGCCAAATTTGAGGAAAATTAATTTTTTATTTAATTTTTTTTTTTAATTTTTACACTTTAGACACAAAGTGTGTTAACTCATTTGTGTAGTTTAGAACACCTGTTGCTCCATCACTTTGTAAATATTTTTGTCAAACCGTAGGCACATAAGTCACAAGGAAATTAACCAGGTGGTTATTATGAAAATGATCGTTCCAGTAAATGTACCCAATTTGAGGAAAATGAATTTTTTATTTAATTTTTTTTTTCTTTTTGCACTTTAGACACAAAGTGTATTAACTCTTTTGTATATTTTAGAACACCTGTTGTTCCATTACTTTGTAAATATTTTTTTCAAATCGTAAGTACAGAGGTCGCAACGAAATTGACCAGGTGATCATAATTGAAATGACCATTCCTGGAAAAGTCCCAAATGTCAGTCAAATTAATTATTTATTTAATTTTTTTATTTTTACCCTTTACACACAAAGTGAGTTAACTCCTATATGTGTTTTAGAACACCTGTTGTTCAATCATTTTGTAAATTTTTTTTTATCAAACCGTAGGCACAGAGGTCAGAACGAAATTGACCAGGTGATCATAATTGAAATTACCGTTACTGTAAAAGTACCAAATTTGAGGAAAATTAATTTTTTATTTAAATTTATTTTTTATTTTTACACTTTAGACACAAAAGTGTGTTAACTCATTTGTGTAGTTTAGAACACCTGTTGCTCCATCACTTTGTAAATATGTTTGTCAAACCGTAGACACAGAGGTTACAACAAAATTGATTTGATGGTCATTATGAAAATGACCGTTCCTGTAAAAGTTCCAAATTTGAGGAAAATTAATTTTTTAGTTAAATTTTTTTTTTTTTTTTTTTTTTTTACACTTTGTACACAAAAGTGTGTTAACTCTTATGTGTATTTTAGAGCACCTGTTGCTCTATCACTTTGTAAATATGTTTGTCCAACCGTAGGCACAGAAGTCACAACGAAATTAACCAGGTGGTCATTATGAAAATGACCGTTCCTGTAAAAGAACCGAATTTGAGGAAAATTATTTTTTTATTTAAAATTTTTTTTTATTATTACACTTTAGACACAAAGTGTGTTAACGCTTATGTATATTTTAGAACACCTGTTGTTACATCACTTTGTAAAAAGTTTTATCAAACCGTTGGCACAGCGGTCAGAACGAAATTGACCAGGTGATCATAATTGAAATGACCGTTCGAGTAAAAGTCCCAAATGTTAGTTAAATTAATTTTTTATTTAATTTTTTTTATTTTTACCCTTTACACACAAAGTGTGTTAACTCGTATATGTATTTTAGAACACCTGTTATTCCATCACTTTATAAATATTTTTGTCAAACTGTAGACACAGAGGTCACAACAAAATTGATCAGATGGTCATTATTAAAATGACCGTTCCTGTAAAAGTACCAAATTTGAGGAAAATTAATTATTTTTTTTAAATTTTTTTCTTTATTTTTACACTTTAGACACAAAGTGTGTTAACTCATTTGTGTATTTTAGAACACCTATTGCTCCATCACTATATAAATATTTTTGTCAAACCGTAGGCACATAAGTCACAATGAAATTAACCAGGTGGTTATTATGAAAATGACCGTTCCTGTAAAATACCAAATTTGAGGAAAATTATTTTGTTATTGAAATATTTTTTTTTTTTTTTTTTTACACTTTAGACACAAAGTGTGTTAACTCCTATGTGTATTTTAGAACACCTGTTACTCCATCACTTTGTAAATATGTTAGTCGAACCGTAGACACAGAGGTCACAACAAAATTGATTTGATGGTCATTATAAAAACGACCGTTCCTGTAAAAGTACCAAATTTGAGGAAAATTATTTTTTTATTTAATTTTTTTATATTTTTACACTTTAGACACAAAGTGTGTTAACTCGTTTGTGTAGTTTAGAACACCTGTTGCTCCATCACTTTGTAAATATTTTTGTCAAACCGTAGGCACATAAGTCACGAGGAAATTAACCAGGTGGTTATTATGAAAATGACCGTTCCTGTAAATGTACCAAATTTGAGGAAAATTATTTTTTATTTAATTTTTTTTTATTTTAACACTATAGACACAAAAGTGTGTTAACACTTATGTATATTATAGAACACCTGTTGTTACATCACTTTGTAAACATTTTTTCCAGACCGTAGGTACAGAGGTCGCAACGAAATTGACCAGGTGATCATAATTTAAATGACCGTTCCTGTAAAACTCCCAAATGTTAGTTAAATTAATTTTTTATTTTATTTTTTTTATTTTTACCATTTACACACAAAGTGCGTTAACTCATATATGTATTTTAGAGCACCTGTTGTTCTATCACTTTGTAAATATTTTTTTCAAACCGTAAGTACAGAAGTCACAACGAAATTGAACAGGTGATCAGAATTGAATTGTCCATTCCTATAAAAGTCCCAAATGTTAGTCAAATTAATTTTTTATTTAATTTTTTTATTTTTACCCTTTACACACAAAGTGAGTTAACTCCTATATGTATTTTAGAACGCCTGTTATTCCATAACTTTGTAAATATTTTTGTCAAACTGTAGACACAGAGGTCACAGCAAAATTGATCAGATGGTCATTATGAAAATGACCGTTCCTGTAAAAGTATCAAATTTGAGGAAAATAAATTTTTTAGTTAAATTTTTTTTTATTTTTACACTTTAGGCACAAGGTGTTTTAACTCATTTGTGTATTTTAGAACACCAGTTGCTCCATAACTTTGTAAATATTTTTGTCAAACCGTAGGCACATAAGTCACAACGAAATTAACCAGGTGGTTATTATGTAAATGATCGTTCCTGTAAAAGTACCAAATTTGAGGAAAATTATTTTTTTATTTAATTTTTTTATATTTTTACACTTTAGACACAAAGTGTGTTAATTCTTATGTATATTTTAGAACACCTGTTGTTACATCACTTTGTAAAATTTCTTATCAAACCGTAGGCATAGAGGTCAGAACGAAATTGAACAAGTGATCATAATTGAAATGACCGTTCCAGTAAAAGTCCCAAATGTTAGTTAAATTAATTTTTTATTTAATTTTTTTTATTTTTACCCTTTACACACAAAGTGTGTTAACTCCTATATGTATTTTAGAACACCTGTTATTCCATCACTTTATAAATATTTTTGTCAAACTGTAGACACAGAGGTCACAACAAAATTGATCAGATGGTCATTATTAAAATGACCGTTTCTGTAAAAGTACCAAATTTGAGGAAAATTAATTTTTTATTTAATTTTTTTTTTATTTTTACACTTTAGACACAAAGTGTGTTAACTCATTTGTGTAGTTTAGAACACCTGTTGCTCCATCACTTTGTAAATATTTTTGTCAAACCGTAGACACAGAAATCACAACGAAATTAACCAGGTGGTCATTATGAAAATGATCGTTTCGGTAAAAGTACCACATTTGAGGAAAATGAATTTTTTATTTAATTTTTTTTTTCTTTTTACACTTTAGACACAAAGTGTATAAACTCTTTTGTATATTTTAGAACACCTGTTGTTCCATCACTTTGTAAATATTTTTTTCAAATCGTAAGTACAGAGGTCGCAACGAAATTGACCAGGTGATCATAATTGAAATGACCATTCCTGTAAAAGTCCCAAATGTCAGTCAAATTAATTAATTATTTAATTTTATTATTTTTACCCTTTACACACAAAGTGAGTTAACTCCTATATGTGTTTTAGAACACCTGTTGTTCCATCATTTTGTAAATTTTTTTATCAAACCGTAGGCACAGAGTTCAGAACGAAATTGACCAGGTGATCATAATTGAAATGACAGTTACTGTAAAAGTACCAAATTTGAGGAAAATTAATTTTTTGTTAAATTTTTTTTAAAATTTTTACACTTTAGACGCAAAGTGTGTTAACTCATTTGTGTATTTTAGAACAACTGTTGCTCCTTCACTTTGTAAATATTTTCTCAAACCGTAGGCACATAATTCACGAGGAAATTAACCAGATGGTTATTATGAAAATGACCGTTCCTGTAAAAGTACCAAATTTGAGGAAAATTAATTTTTTGTTAAACTTTTTTTTTATTTTTACACCTTAGACGCAAAGTGTGTTAACTAATTTGTGTATTTTAGAACACCTGTTGCTCCATCACTTTGTAAATATTTTTCTCAAACCTTAGGCACATAATTCACGAGGAAATTAACCAGATGGTTATTATGAGAATGACCGTTCCTGTAAAAGTACCAAATTTGAGGAAAATTATTTTTTTGTTGAATTTTATTTTTATTTTTACACTTTAGACACAAAGTGTGTTAACTCCTATGTGTATTTTAGAACACCTGTTGCTCCATCACTTTGTAAATAAGTTTGTCAAACCGTAGACACAGAGGTTACAACAAAATTGATTTGATGGTCATTATGAAAATGACCGTTCCTGTAAAAGTTCCAAATTTGAGGAAAATTAATTTTTTAGTTAAATTTTTTTTTTATTATTACACTTTAGACACAAAGTGTGTTAACGCTTATGTATATTTTAGAACACCTGTTGTTACATCACTTTGTAAAAAGTTTTATCGAACCGTTGGCACAGAGGTCAGAACGAAATTGACCAGGTGATCATAATTGAAATGACCGTTCCAGTAAAAGTCCCAAATGTTAGTTAAATTAATTTTTTATTTAATTTTTTTTATTTTTACCCTTTACACACAAAGTGTGTTAACTCCTATATGTTTTTAGAACACCTGTTATTCCATCACTTTATAAATATTTTTGTTAAACTGTAGACACAGAGGTCACAACAAAATTGATCAGATGGTCATTATTAAAATGACTGTTTCTGTAAAAGTACCAAATTTGAGGAAAATTAATTTTTATTTAATTTTATTTTTATTTTTACACTTTAGACACAATGTGTGTTAACTCATTTGTGTAGTTTAGAACACCTGTTACCCCCATCACTTTGTAAATATTTTTGTCAAACCGTAGGCACATAAGTCACGAGGAAATAACCAGGTGGTTATTATGAAAATGACCGTTCCTGTAAAAGTACCAAATTTGAGGAAAATTATTTTTTTTTTAATTTTCTTTTCTTTTTGCACTTTAGACACAAAGTGTGTTAACTCTTATGTATATTTTAAAACACCTGTTGTTCCGTCACTTTGTAAATATTTTTTTCAAACCGTAAGTACAGAGGTCACAATGAAATTGACCAGGTGATCATAATTGAAATGATCATTCCTGTAAAAGTCCCAAATGTTAGTCAAATTAATTTTTTATTTAATTTTTTTTTATTTTTCCCCTTTACACACAGAGTGAGTTAACTCCTATATGTATTTTAGAACACCTGTTATTCCATCACTTTGTAAATCTTTTTGTCAAACTGTAGACACAGAGGTCACAACAAAATTGATCAGATGGCCATTATGAAAATGATCGTTCCTGTAAAAGTACCAAATTTGAGGAAAATTAATTTTTTATTTAAATTTTTTTTATTTTTATACTTTAAACACAAAGTGTGTTAACTCATTTGTGTATTTTAGAACACCTGTTGCTCCATCACTTTGTAAATATTTTTGTCAAACCGTAGGCACATAAGTCACAAGGAAATTAACCAGGTGGTTATTATGAAAATAACCGTTCCTGTAAAAGTACCAAATTTGAGGAAAATTATTTTTTTGTTGAATTTTATTTTTATTTTTACACTTTAGACACAAAGTGTGTTAACTCCTATGTTTATTATAGAACACCTGTTGCTCCATCACTTTGTAAATATGTTTGTCAAACCGTAGACACAGAGGTTACAACAAAATTGATTTGATGATCATTATGAAAATGACCGTTCCTGTAAAAGTTCCAAATTTGAGGAAAATTAATTTTTTAGTTAAATTTTTTTTTTTTTTTTTTACACTTTATACACAAAAGTGTGTTAACTCTCTTGTGTATTTTAGAGCATCTGTTGCTCTATCACTTTGTAAATATGTTTGTCAAACCGTAGGCACAGAAGTCACAACGAAATTAACCAGGTGGTCATTATGAAAACGACCGTTCCTGTAAGAGTACCAAATTTGAGGTAAATTATTTTTTTATTAAATTATTTTTTTTATTTTTACACTTTAGACACAAAGTGTGTTAACACTTATGAATATTTTAGAACTCCTGTTGTTACATCACTTTGTAAAAAGTTTTATCCAACCGTAGGCACAGAGGTCATAACGAAATTGACCAGGTGATCATAATTGAAATGACCGTTCCAGTAAAAGTCCCATATGTTAGTCAAATTAATTTTTTATTTAATTTTTTTTTATTTTTACCCTTTACACACAAAGTGTGTTAACTCCTATATGTATTTTAGAACACCTGTTATTCCATCACTTTCTAAATATTTTTGTCAAACTGTAGACACAGAGGTCACAACAAAATTGATCAGATGGTCATTATTAAAATGACCGTTTCTGTAAAAGTACCAAATTTGAGGAAAATTAATTTTTTATTTATTTATTTTTTTATTTTTACACTTTAGACAAAAGTGTGTTAACTCATTTGTGTAGTTTAGAACACCTGTTGCTCCATCACTTTGTAAATATTTTTGTCAAACCGTAGGCACATAAGTCACGAGGAAATTAACCAGGTGGTTATTATGAAAATGACCGTTCCTGTAAAAGTACCAAATTTGAGGAAAATAATTTTTTTTTTAATTTTCTTTTCTTTTTGCACTTTAGACACATAGTGTGTTAACTCTTATGTATATTTTAAAACACCTGTTGTTCCATCACTTTGTAAATATTTTTTTCAAACCGTAAGTACATAGGTCACAATGAAATTGACCAGGTGATCATAATTGAAATGGTCATTCCTGTAAAAGTCCCAAATGTTAGTCAAATTAATTTTTTATTTAATTTTTTTTATTTTTACCCTTTACACACAAAGTGAGTTAACTCCTATATGTATTATAGAACACCTGTTATTCCATCACTTTATAAATATTTTTGTCAAACTGTAGACACAGAGGTCACAAGAAAATCGATCAGATGGTCATTATTAAAATGACCGTTTCTGTAAAAGTATCACATTTGAGGAAAATTAATTTTTTATTTAATTTTTTTTATTTTTACCCTTTACACACAAAGTGTGTTAACTCCTATATGTATTTTAGAACACATGTTATTCCATCACTTTATAAATATTTTTGTCAAACTGTAGACACAGAGGTCACAACAAAATTGATCAGATGGTCATTATTAAAATGACCGTTTCTGTAAAAGTACCAAATTTGAGGAAAATTAATTTTTTATTTAATTTTTATTTTTATTTTTACACTTTAGACACAAAGTGTGTTAACTCATTTGTGTAGTTTAGAACACCTGTTGCTCCATCACTTTGTAAATATTTTTGTCAAACCGTAGGCACATAAGTCACGAGGAAATTAACCAGGTGGTTATTATGAAAATTACCGTTCCTGTAAAAGTACAAAATTTTGAGGAAATAATTTTTTTTTTAATTTTCTTTTCTTTTTGCACTTTAGACACATAGTGTGTTAACTCTTATGTATATTTTAAAACACCTGTTGTTCCATCACTTTGTAAATATTTTTTTCAAACCGTAAGTACAGAGGTCACAATGAAATTGACCAGGTGATCATAATTGAAATGGTCATTCCTGTAAAAGTCCCAAATGTTAGTCAAATTAATTTTTTATTTAATTTTTTTTTATTTTTACCCTTTACACACAAAGTGAGTTAACTCCTATATGTATTATAGAACACCTGTTATTCCATCACTTTATAAATATTTTTGTCAAACTGTAGACACAGAGGTCACAAGAAAATCGATCAGATGGTCATTATTAAAATGACCGTTTCTGTAAAAGTATCACATTTGAGGAAAATTAATTTTTATTTAATTTTTTTTATTTTTACCCTTTACACACAAAGTGTGTTAACTCCTATATGTATTTTAGAACACATGTTATTCCATCACTTTATAAATATTTTTGTCAAACTGTAGACACAGAGGTCACAACAAAATTGATCAGATGGTCATTATTAAAATGACCGTTTCTGTAAAAGTACCAAATTTGAGGAAAATTAATTTTTTATTTAATTTTTTTTTATTGTTACACTTTAGACACAAAGTGTGTTAACTCATTTGTGTAGTTTAGAACACCTGTTGCTCCATCACTTTGTAAATATTTTTGTCAAACCGTAGGCACATAAGTCACGAGGAAATTAACCAGGTGGTTATTATGAAAATGACCGTTCCTGTAAAAGTACAAAATTTGAGGAAAATAATTTTTTTTTAATTTTCTTTTCTTTTTGCACTTTAGACACATAGTGTGTTAACTCTTATGTATATTTTAAAACACCTGTTGTTCCATCACTTTGTAAATATTTTTTTCAAACCGTAAGTACAGAGGTCACAAAGAAATTGACCAGGTGATCATAATTGAAATGGTCATTCCTGTAAAAGTCCCAAATGTTAGTCAAATTAATTTTTTAATTAATTTTTTTTTATTTTTACCCTTTACACACAAAGTGAGTTAACTCCTATATGTATTATAGAACACCTGTTATTCCATCACTTTATAAATATTTTTGTCAAACTGTAGACACAGAGGTCACAAGAAAATCGATCAGATGGTCATTATTAAAATGACCGTTTCTGTAAAAGTATCACATTTGAGGAAAATTAATTTTTTATTTAATTTTTTTTGTTTTTACCCTTTACACACAAGTGTGTTAACTCCTATATGTATTTTAGAACACATGTTATTCCATCACTTTATAAATATTTTTGTCAAACTGTAGACACAGAGGTCACAACAAAATTGATCAGATGGTCATTATTAAAATGACCGTTCCTGTAAAAGTTCCAAATTTGAGGAAAATTAATTTTTTAGTTAAATATTTTTTTTTTTTTTACACTTCATACACAAAAGTGTGTTAACTCTCTTGTGTATTTTAGAGCACCTGTTGCTCTACCACTTTGTAAATATGTTTGTCAAACCGTAGGCACAGAATTCACAACGAAATTAACCAGGTGGTCATTATGAAAACGACCGTTCCTGTAAAAGTACCAAATTTGAGGTAAATTATTTTTTTATTAAATTATTTTTTTTATTTTTACACTTTAGACACAAAGTGTGTTAACACTTATGTATATTTTAGAACAACTGTTGTTACATCACATTGTAAAAAGTTTTATCAAACCGTAGGCACAGAGGTCAGAACGAAATTGACCAGGTGATCATAATTGAAATGACCGTTCCAGTAAAAGTCCCAAATGTTTGTTAAATTAATTTTTTATTTAATTTTTTTTTATTTTTACCCTTTACACACAAAGTGTGTTAACTCCTATATGTATTTTAGAAACACCTGTTATTCCATCACTTTATAAATATTTTTGTCAAACTGTAGACACAGAGGTGACAACAAAATTGATCAGATGGTCATTATTAAAATGACCGTTTCTGTAAAAGTACCAAATTTGAGGAAAATTAATTTTTTATTTAATTTTTTTTTTATTTTTACACTTTAGACACAAAGTGTGTTAACTCATTTGTGTAGTTTAGAACACATGTTGCTCCATCACTTTGTAAATATTTTTGTCAAACCGTAGGCACATAAGTCACGAGGAAATTAACCAGGTGGTTATTATGAAAATGACCGTTCCTGTAAAAGTACCAAATTTGAGGAAAATTATTTTTTTTTTTAATTTTCTTTTCTTTTTGCACTTTAGACACAAAGTGTGTTAACTCTTATGTATATTTTAAAACACCTGTTGTTACGTCACTTTGTAAATATTTTTTTCAAACCGTAAGTACAGAGGTCACAATGAAATTGACCAGGTGATTATAATTGAAATGATCATTCCTGTAAAAGTCCCAAATGTTAGTCAAATTAATTTTTTATTTAATTTTTTTTTTATTTTTCCCCTTTACACACAAAGTGAGTTAACTCCTATATGTATTTTAGAACACCTGTTATTCCATCACTTTGTAAATATTTTTGTCAAACTGTAGACACAGAGGTCACAACAAAATTGATCAGATGGCCATTATGAAAATGATCGTTCCTGTAAAAGTACCAAATTTGAGGAAAATTAATTTTTTATTTAAATTTTTTTTATTTTTATACTTTAGACACAAAGTGTGTTAACTCATTTGTGTATTTTAGAACACCTGTTGCTCCATCACTTTGTAAATATTTTTGTCAAACCGTAGGCACATAAGTCACAAGGAAATTAATCAGGTGGTTATTATGAAAATGACCGTTCCTGTAAAAGTACCAAATTTGAGGAAAATTATTTTTTTGTTGAATTTTATTTTTATTTTTACACTTTAGACACAAAGTGTGTTAACTCCTATGTTTATTTCAGAACACCTGTTGCTCCATCACTTTGTAAATATGTTTGTCAAACCGTAGACACAGAGATTACAACAAAACTGATTTGATGGTCATTATGAAAATGACCGTTCCTGTAAAAGTTCCAAATTTGAGGAAAATTAATTTTTTAGTTAAATTTTTTTTTTTTTTTTTTACACTTAATACACAAAGTGTGTTAACTCTCTTGTGTATTTTAGAGCACCTGTTGCTCTATCACTTTGTAAATATGTTTGTCAAACCGTAGGCACAGAAGTCACAACGAAATTAACCAGGTGTTCATTATGAAAACGATCGTTCCTGTAAAAGTACCAAATTTGAGGTAAATTATTTTTTTATTAAATTATTTTTTTTATTTTTACACTTTAGACACAAAGTGTGTTAACACTTATGTATATTTTAGAACAACTGTTGTTACATCACATTGTAAAAAGTTTTATCAAACCGTAGGCACAGAGGTCAGAACGAAATTGACCAGGTGATCATAATTGAAATGACCGTTCCAGTAAAAGTCCCAAATGTTAGTTAAATTAATTTTTTATTTAATTTTTTTTTTATTTTTACCCTTTACACACAAAGTGTGTTAACTCCTATATGTATTTTAGAACACCTGTTATTCCATCACTTTATAAATATTTTTGTCAAACTGTAGACACAGAGGTGACAACTAAATTGATCAGATGGTCATTATTAAAATGACCGTTTCTGTAAAAGTACCAAATTTGTGGAAAATTAATTTTTTATTTAATTTTTTTTTTTTTTTTACACTTTAGACACAAAGTGTGTTAACTCATTTGTGTAGTTTAGAACACCTGTTGCTCCATCACTTTGTAAATATTTTTGTCAAACCGTAGGCACATAAGTCACGAGGAAATTAACCAGGTGGTTATTATGAAAATGACCGTTCCTGTAAAAGTACCAAATTTGAGGAAAATTATTTTTTTTTAATTTTCTTTTCTTTTTGCACTTTAGACACAAAGTGTGTTAACTCTTATGTATATTTTAAAACACCTGTTGTTCCATCACTTTGTAAATATTTTTTTCAAACCGTAAGTACAGAGGTCACAATGAAATTGACCAGGTGATCATAATTGAAATGATCATTCCTGTAAAAGTCCCAAATGTTAGTCAAATTAATTTTTTATTTAATTTTTTTTTATTTTTACCCTTTACACACAAAGTGAGTTAACTCCTATATGTATTTTAAAACACCTGTTATTCCATCACTTTGTAAATATTTTTGTCAAACTGTAGACACAGAGGTCACAACAAAATTGATCAGATGGCCATTATGAAAATGATCGTTCCTGTAAAAGTACCAAATTTTAGGAAAATTAATTTTTTATTTAAATTTTTTTTATTTTTATACTTTAGACACAAAGTGTGTTAACTCATTTGTGTATTTTAGAACACCTGTTGCTCCATCACTTTGTAAATATTTTTGTCAAACCGTAGGCACATAAGTCACAAGGAAATTAATCAGGTGGTTATTATGAAAATGACCGTTCCTGTAAAAGTACCAAATTTGAGGAAAATTTTTTTTTTTTGTTGAATTTTATTTTTATTTTTAAACATTAGACACAAAGTGTGTTAACTCCTATGTTTATTTTAGAACACCTGTTGCTCCATCACTCTGTAAATATGTTTGTCAAACCGTAGACACAGAGGTTACAACAAAATAGATTTGATGGTCATTATGAAAATGACCGTTCCTGTAAAAGTTCCAAATTTGAGGAAAATTAATTTTTTAGTTAAATTTTTTTTTTTTTTTTTTACACTTTATACACAAAAGTGTGTTAACTCTCTTGTGTATTTTAGAGCACCTGTTGCTCTATCACTTTGTAAATATGTTTGTCAAACCGTAGGCACAGAATTCAAAACGAAATTAACCAGGTGGTCATTATGAAAACGACCGTTCCTGTAAAAGTACCAAATTTGAGGTAAATTATTTTTTATTAAATTATTTTTTTTATTTTTACACTTTAGACACAAAGTGTGTTAACACTTATGTATATTTTAGAACAACTGTTGTTACATCACATTGTAAAAAGTTTTATCAAACCGTAGGCACAGAGGTCAGAACGAAATTGACCAGGTGATCATAATTGAAATGACCGTTCCAGTAAAAGTCCCAAATGTTTGTTAAATTAATTATTTATTTAATTTTTTTTTATTTTTACCCTTTACACACAAAGTGTGTTAACTCCTATATGTATTTTAGAACACCTGTTATTCCATCACTTTATAAATATTTTTGTCAAACTGTAGACACAGAGGTGACAACTAAATTGATCAGATGGTCATTATTAAAATGACCGTTTCTGTAAAAGTACCAAATTTGTGGAAAATTAATTTTTTATTTAATTTTTTTTTTTTTTTTTACACTTTAGACACAAAGTGTGTTAACTCATTTGTGTAGTTTAGAACACCTGTTGCTCCATCACTTTGTAAATATTTTTGTCAAACCGTAGGCACATAAGTCACGAGGAAATTAACCAGGTGGTTATTATGAAAATGACCGTTCCTGTAAAAGTACCAAATTTGAGGAAAATTATTTTTTTTTAATTTTCTTTTCTTTTTGCACTTTAGACACAAAGTGTGTTAACTCTTATGTATATTTTAAAACACCTGTTGTTCCATCACTTTGTAAATATTTTTTTCAAACCGTAAGTACAGAGGTCACAAATGAAATTGACCAGGTGATCATAATTGAAATGATCATTCCTGTAAAAGTCCCAAATGTTAGTCAAATTAATTTTTTATTTAATTTTTTTTTATTTTTACCCTTTACACACAAAGTGAGTTAACTCCTATATGTATTTTAAAACACCTGTTATTCCATCACTTTGTAAATATTTTTGTCAAACTGTAGACACAGAGGTCACAACAAAATTGATCAGATGGCCATTATGAAAATGATCGTTCCTGTAAAAGTACCAAATTTTAGGAAAATTAATTTTTTATTTAAATTTTTTTTATTTTTATACTTTAGACACAAAGTGTGTTAACTCATTTGTGTATTTTAGAACACCTGTTGCTCCATCACTTTGTAAATATTTTTGTCAAACCGTAGGCACATAAGTCACAAGGAAATTAATCAGGTGGTTATTATGAAAATGACCGTTCCTGTAAAAGTACCAAATTTGAGGAAAATTTTTTTTTTTGTGGAATTTTATTTTTATTTTTACACATTAGACACAAAGTGTGTTAACTCCTATGTTTATTTTAGAACACCTGTTGCTCCATCACTCTGTAAATATGTTTGTCAAACCGTAGACACAGAGGTTACAACAAAATAGATTTGATGGTCATTATGAAAATGACCGTTCCTGTAAAAGTTCCAAATTTGAGGAAAATTAATTTTTTAGTTAAATTTTTTTTTTTTTTTTTACACTTTATACACAAAAGTGTGTTAACTCTCTTGTGTATTTTAGAGCACCTGTTGCTCTATCACTTTGTAAATATGTTTGTCAAACCGTAGGCACAGAATTCAAAACGAAATTAACCAGGTGGTCATTATGAAAACGACCGTTCCTGTAAAAGTACCAAATTTGAGGTAAATTATTTTTTTATTAAATTATTTTTTTTATTTTTACACTTTAGACACAAAGTGTGTTAACACTTATGTATATTTTAGAACAACTGTTGTTACATCACATTGTAAAAAGTTTTATCAAACCGTAGGCACAGAGGTCAGAACGAAATTGACCAGGTGATCATAATTGAAATGACCGTTCCAGTAAAAGTCCCAAATGTTTGTTAAATTAAATTTTTATTTAATTTTTTTTTATTTTTACCCTTTACACACAAAGTGTGTTAACTCCTATATGTATTTTAGAACACCTGTTATTCCATCACTTTATAAATATTTTTGTCAAACTGTAGACACAGAGGTGACAACAAAATTGATCAGATGGTCATTATTAAAATGACCGTTTCTGTAAAAGTACCAAATTTGAGGAAAATTAATTTTTTATTTAATTTTTTTTTTATTTTTACACTTTAGACACAAAGTGTGTTAACTCATTTGTGTAGTTTAGAACACATGTTGCTCCATCACTTTGTAAATATTTTTGTCAAACCGTAGGCACATAAGTCACGAGGAAATTAACCAGGTGGTTATTATGAAAATGACCGTTCCTGTAAAAGTACCAAATTTGAGGAAAATTATTTTTTTTTTAATTTTCTTTTCTTTTTGCACTTTAGACACAAAGTGTGTTAACTCTTATGTATATTTTAAAACACCTGTTGTTACGTCACTTTGTAAATATTTTTTTCAAACCGTAAGTACAGAGGTCACAATGAAATTGACCAGGTGATCATAATTGAAATGATCATTCCTGTAAAAGTCCCAAATGTTAGTCAAATTAATTTTTTATTTAATTTTTTTTTATTTTTCCCCTTTACACACAAAGTGAGTTAACTCCTATATGTATTTTAGAACACCTGTTATTCCATCACTTTGTAAATATTTTTGTCAAACTGTAGACACAGAGGTCACAACAAAATTGATCAGATGGCCATTATGAAAATGATCGTTCCTGTAAAAGTACCAAATTTGAGGAAAATTAATTTTTTATTTAAATTTTTTTTATTTTTATACTTTAGACACAAAGTGTGTTAACTCATTTGTGTATTTTAGAACACCTGTTGCTCCATCACTTTGAAAATATTTTTGTCAAACCGTAGGCACATAAGTCACAAGGAAATTAATCAGGTGGTTATTATGAAAATGACCGTTACTGTAAAAGTACCAAATTTGAGGAAAATTATTTTTTTGTTGAATTTTATTTTTATTTTTACACTTTAGACACAAAGTGTGTTAACTCCTATGTTTATTTCAGAACACCTGTTGCTCCATCACTTTGTAAATATGTTTGTCAAACCGTAGACACAGAGGTTACAACAAAATTGATTTGATGGTCATTATGAAAATGACCGTTCCTGTAAAAGTTCCAAATTTGAGGAAAATTAATTTGTTAGTTAAATTTTTTTTTTTTTTTTTTTACACTTTATACACAAAAGTGTGTTAACTCTCTTGTGTATTTTAGAGCACCTGTTGCTCTATCACTTTGTAAATATGTTTGTTAAACCGTAGGCACAGAAGTCAAAACGAAATTAACCAGGTGGTCATTATGAAAACGATCGTTCCTGTAAAAGTACCAAATTTGAGGTAAATTATTTTTTTATTAAATTATTTTTTTTATTTTTACACTTTAGACACAAAGTGTGTTAACACTTATGTATATTTTAGAACAACTGTTGTTACATCACATTGTAAAAAGTTTTATCAAACCGTAGGCACAGAGGTCAGAACGAAATTGACCAGGTGATCATAATTGAAATGACCGTTCCAGTAAAAGTCCCAAATGTTAGTTAAATTAATTTTTTATTTAATTTTTTTTTTATTTTTACCCTTTACACACAAAGTGTGTTAACTCCTATATGTATTTTAGAACACCTGTTATTCCATCACTTTATAAATATTTTTGTCAAACTGTAGACACAGAGGTGACAACTAAATTGATCAGATGGTCATTATTAAAATGACCGTTTCTGTAAAAGTACCAAATTTGAGGAAAATTAATTTTTTATTTAATTTTTTTTTTTTTTTTTTTTTACACTTTAGACACAAAGTGTGTTAACTCATTTGTGTAGTTTAGAACACCTGTTGCTCCATCACTTTGTAAATATTTTTGTCAAACCGTAGGCACATAAGTCACGAGGAAATTAACCAGGTGGTTATTATGAAAATGACCGTTCCTGTAAAAGTACCAAATTTGAGGAAAATTATTATTTTTTTAATTTTCTTTTCTTTTTGCACTTTAGACACGAAGTGTGTTAACTCTTATGTATATTTTAAAACACCTGTTGTTACGTCACTTTGTAAATATTTTTTTCAAACCGTAAGTACAGAGGTCACAATGAAATTGACCAGGTGATCATAATTGAAATGATCATTCCTGTAAAAGTCCCAAATGTTATTCAAATTAATTTTTTATTTAATTTTTTTTTATTTTTACCCTTTACACACAAAGTGAGTTAAGTCCTATATGTATTTTAGAACACCTGTTATTCCATCACTTTATAAATATTTTTGTCAAACTATAGACACAGAGGTCACAAGAAAATTGATCAGATGGTCATTATTAAAATTACCGTTTCTGTAAAAGTATCACATTTGAGGAAAATTAATTTTTTATTTAATTTTTTTTTTATTTTTACCCTTGATACACAAAGTGTGTTAACTCCTATAAGTATTTTAGAACACATGTTATTCCATCACTTATAAATATTTTTGTCAAACTGTAGACACAGAGGTCACAACAAAATTGATCAGATGGTCAATATTAAAATGACCGTTTCGGTAAAAGTACCAAATTTGAGGAAAATTAATTTTTTATTTAATTTTTTTTTTATTTTTACACTTTAGACACAAAGTGTGTTAACTCATTTGTGTAGTTTAGAACACCTGTTGCTCCATCACTTTGTAAATATTTTTGTCAAACCGTAGGCACATAAGTCACGAGGAAATTAACCAGGTGGTTATTATGAAAATGACCGTTCCTGTAAAAGTACCAAATTTAAGGAAAATTATTTTTTTTTATTTTCTTTTCTTTTTGCACTTTAGACACAAAGTGTGCTAACTCTTATGTATATTTTAAAACACCTGTTGTTCCATCACTTTGTAAATATTTTTTTCAAACCGTAAGTACAGAGGTCACAATGAAATTGAGCAGGTGATCATAATTGAAATGATCATTCCTGTAAAAGTCCCAAACGTTAGTCAAATTAATTTTTTATTTAATTTTTATTTTTATTTTTACCCTTTACACACAAAGTGAGTTAACTCCTATATGTATTTTAGAACACCTGTTATTCCATCACTTTATAAATATTTTGTCAAACTGTAGACACAGAGGTCACAACAAAATTGATCAGATGGTCATTATTAAAATGACCGTTTCTGTAAAAGTACCACATTTGAGGAAAATTAATTTTTTATTTAATTTTTTTTATTTTTACCCTTTACACACAAAGTGTGTTAACTCTTAAATGTATTTTAGAACACCTGTTATTCCATCACTTTATAAATATTTTTGTCAAACTGTAGACACAAAGGTCACAACAAAATTGATCAGATGGTCATTATTAAAATGACCGTTTCTGTAAAGTACCACATTTGAGGAAAATGAATTTTTTATTTAATTTTTTTTTTCTTTTTGCACTTTAGACACAAAGTGTATTAACTCTTTTGTATATTTTAGAACACCTGTTGTTCCATCATTTTGTAAATATTTTTTTCAAATCGTAAGTACAGAGGTCACAACGAAATTGACCAGGTGATCATAATTGAAATGACCATTCCTGTAAAAGTCCCAAATGTCAGTCAAATTATTTAATTATTTAATTTTTTTATTTTTACCCTTTACACACAAAGTGAGTTAACTCCTATATGTGTTTTAGAACACCTGTTGTTCCATCATTTTGTAAATTTTTTTATCAAACCGTAGGCACAGAGGTCAGAACGAAATTGACCAGGTGATCATAATTGAAATGACAGTTACTGTAAAAGTACCAAATTTGAGGAAAATTAATTTTTTGTTAAATTTTTTTTTAAATTTTTACACTTTAGACTCAAAGTGTGTTAACTCATTTGTTTATTTTAGAACAACTGTTGCTCCTTCACTTTGTAAATATTTTTCTCAAACCGTAGGCACATAAGTCACGAGGAAATTAACCAGGTAATTATTATGAAAATGGCCGTTCCTGTAAAAGTATCAAATTTGAGGAAAATTATTTTTTTTTAATTTTTTTCTTTTTGCACTTTAGACACATAGTGTGTTAACTCTTATGTATATTTTAAAACACCTGTTGTTCCATCACTTTGTAAATATTTTTTTCAAACCGTAAGTACAGAGGTCACAATGAAATTGACCAGGTCATTATAATTGAAATGATCATTCCTGTAAAAGTCCCAAATGTTAGTCAAATTAATTTTTTATTTAATTTTTTTTTATTTTTTCCCTTTAAACAGAAAGTGAGTTAACTCCTATATGTATTTTAGAACACCTGTTATTCCATCACTTTGTAAATATTTTAATCAAATTGTAGACACAGAGGTCACAACAAAATTGATCAGATGGTCATTATGAAAATGATCGTTCCTGTAAAAGTACCAAATTTGAGGAAAATTTATTTTTTATTTAAATTTTTTTTTTATTTTTATACTTTAGACACAAAGTGTGTTAACTCATTTGTGTATTTTAGAACACTTGTTGCTCCATCACTTTGTAAATAATTTTGTCAAACCGTAGGCACATAAGTCACAAGGAAATTAATCAGGTGGTTAATATGAAAATGACCGTTCCTATAAAAGTACCAAATTTGAGGAAAATTGTTTTTTTGTTGAATTTTATTTTTATTTTTACACTTTAGACACAAAGTGTGTTAACTCCTATATGTATTTTAGAACACCTGTTGCTCCATCACTTTGTAAATATGTTTGTCAAATCGTAGACACAGAGGTTACAACAAAATTGATTTGATGGTCATTATTAAAATGACCGTTCCTGTAAAAGTACCAAATTTGAGAAAAATTAATTTTTTAGTTAAATTTTTTTTTTTTTTACACTTTATACACAAAAGTGTGTTAACTCTCTTGTGTATTTTAGAGCACCTGTTGCTCTATCACTTTGTAAATATGTTTGTCAAACCGTAGGCACAGAAGTCACAACGAAATTAACCAGGTGGTCATTATGAAAATGATCGTTCCTGTGAAAGAACCAAATTTGAGGAAATTTTTTTTTTATTTAATTTTATTTTTATTTTTACACTTTAGACACAAAAGTGTGTTAACACTTATGTATATTATAGAACACCTGTTGTTACATCACTTTGTAAACATTTTCTCCAGACCGTAGGTACAGAGGTCGCAACGAAATTTACCAGATGATTATAATTGAAATGACCGTTCCTGTAAAAGTCCCAAATGTTAGTTAAATTATATTTTTATTTAATTTTTTTTATTTTTACCATTTACACACAAAGTGCGTTAACTCATATATGTATTTTAGAACACATGTTGTTCCATCACTTTATAAATATTTTTGTCAAACCGTAGACACAGAAATCAAAACGAAATTAACCAGGTAGTCATTATGAAAATGATCGTTTCGATAAAAGTACCACATTTGAGGAAAATTAATTTCTTATTTAAATTTTTTTTTTTTGCACTTTAGACACAAAGTGTGTTAACTCTTATGTATATTTTAGAACACCTGTTGTTCCATAACTTTGTAAATATTTTTTTCAAACCGTAAGTACAGAGGTCACAACGAAATTGACCAGGTGATCATAATTGAAATGTCCATTCCTGTCAAAGTCCCAAATGTTAGTCAAATTAATTTTTTATTTAATTTTTTTATTTTTACCCTTTACACACAAACTGAGTTAACTCCTATATGTTTTTTAGAACACCTGTTATTCCATCACTTTGTAAATATTTTTATCAAACTGTAGACACAGAGGTCACAACAAAATTGATCAGATGGTCATTATGAAAATGACCGTTCCTGTAAATGTACCAAATTTGAGGAAAATTAATTTTTTAGTTAAATTTTTTTTTATTTTTACACTTTAAACACAAAGTGTGTTAACTCATTTGTGTATTTTAGAACACCTGTTGCTCCATCACTTTGTAAATATTTTTGTCAAACCGTAGGCACATAAGTCACAACGAAATTAACCAGGTGGTTATTATGTAAATGACCGTTCCTGGAAAAATACCAAATTTGAGGAAAATTAATTTTTTATTTAATTTTTTTATATTTTTACACTTTAGACACAAAATGTGTTAACTCCTATATGTATTTTAGAACACCTGTTGCTCCATCAATTTGTTAATATGTTTGTCAAACCGTAGACACAGAGGTCACAACAAAATTGATTTGATGGTCATTATGAAAATGACCGTTCCTGTAAAAGAACCAAATTTGAGGAAAATTAATTTTTTAGTTAAAATTTTTTTTTATTTTTACACTTTATACACAAACGTGTGTTAACTCTTATGTGTATTTTAGAGCACCTATTGCTCTATCACTTTGTAACTATGTTTGTCAAACCGTAGACACAGAGGTCACAACAAAATTGATTTGATGGTCATTATGAAAATGACCGTTCTTGTAAAAGTACCAAATTTGAGGAAAATTAATTTTTTAGTAAATTTTTTTTTTTTTTTTTTTACACTTTATATACAAAAGTGTGTTAACTCTTATGTGTATTATAGAGCACCTGTTGCTCTATCACTTTGTAAATATGTTTGTCGAACCGTAGACACAGAGGTCCCAACAAAATTGATTTGATGGTCATTATGAAAATGACCGTTCTTGTAAAAGAACCAAATTTGTGGAAAATTAATTTTTTTGTTAAATATTTTTTTTTATTTTTACACTTTATACACAAACGTGTGTTAACTCTTATGTGTATTTTAGAGCACCTATTGCTCTATCACTTTGTAAATATGTTTGTCAAACCGTAGACACAGAGGTCACAACAAAATTGATTTGATGGTCATTATGAAAATGACCGTTCCTGTAAAAGTACCAAATTTGAGGAAAATTAATATTTTAGTAATTTTTTTTTTTTCCACTTTATACACAAAAGTGTGTTAACTCTTATGTGTATTTTAGAGCACCTGTTGCTCTATCACTTTGTAAATATGTTTGTCAAATCGTAGACACAGAGGTTACAACAAAATTGATTTGATGGTCATTATTAAAATGACCGCTCCTGTAAAAGTACCAAATTTGAGGAAAATTAATTTTTAAGTTAAATTTTTTTTTTTTTAACACTTTATACACAAAAGTGTGTTAACTCTCTTGTGTATTTTAGAGCACCTGTTGCTCTATCACTTTGTAAATATGTTTGTCAAACCGTAGGCACAGAAGTCACAACAAAATTAACCAGGTAGTCATTATGAAAACGATCGTTCCTGTAAAAGTACCAAATTTGAGGTAAATAATTTTTTTCATTAAATTATTTTTTTTATTTTTACACTTTAGACACAAAGTGTGTTAACGCTTATGTATATTTTAGAACACCTGTTGTTACATCACTTTGTAAAAAGTTTTATCAAACCGTAGGCACAGAGGTCAGAACGAAATTGACCAGGTGATCATAATTGAAATGACCGTTCCAGTAAAAGTCCCAAATATTAGTTAAATTAATTTTTTATTTATTTTTTTTTTATTTTTACCCTTTACACACAAAGTGTGTTAACTCCTATATGTATTTTAGAACACCTGTTATTCCATCACTTTATAAATATTTTTGTCAAACTGTAGACACAGAGGTCACAACAAAATTGATCAGATGGTCATTATTAAAATGACCGTTTCTGTAAACGTACCAAATTTGAGGAAAATTAATTTTTTATTTAATTTTTTTTTTATTTTTACACTTTAGACACAAAGTGTGTTAACTCATTTGTGTAGTTTAGAACACCTGTTGCTCCATCACTTTGTAAATATTTTTGTCAAACCGTAGGCACAAAAGTCACAAGGAAATTAACCAGGTGGTTATTATGAAAATGACCGTTCCTATAAAAGTACCAAATTTGAGGAAAATTATTTTTTTGTTGAATTTTATTTTTATTTTTACACTTTAGACACAAAGTGTGTTAACTCATATGTGTATTTTAGAACACATGTTGCTCCATCACTTTGTTAATATGTTTGTCAAACCGTAGACACAGAGGTTACAACAAAATTGATTTGATGGTCATTATGAAAATGACCGTTCCTGTAAAAGTTCTAAATTTGAGGAAAATTAATTTTTTAGTTAAATTTTTTTTTTTTTTTTTTTTACACTTTGTACACAAAAGTGTGTTAACTCTTATGTGTATTTTAGAGCACCTGTTGCTCTATCAGTTTGTAAATATGATTGTCCAACCGTAGGCACAGAAGTCACAACGAAATTAACCAGGTGGTCATTATGAAAATGACCGTTCCTGTAAAAGAACCAAATTTGAGGAAAATTATTTTTTTATTAAATTTTTTTTTTTATTATTACACTTTAGACACAAAGTGTGTGAACGCTTATGTATATTTTAGAACACCTGTTGTTACATCACTTTGTAAAAAGTTTTATCAAACCGTAGGCACAGAGGTCAGAATGAAATTGACCAGGTGATCATAATTGAAATGACCGTTCCAGTAAAAGTCCCAAATGTTAGTTAAATTAATTTTTTATTTAATTTTTTTTATTTTTACCCTTTACACACAAAGTGTGTTAACTCCTATATGTATTTTACAACACCTGTTATTCCATCACTTTATAAATATTTTTGTTAAACTGTAGACACAGAGGTCACAACAAAATTGATCAGATGGTCATTATCAAAATGACCGTTCCTGTAAAAGTACCAAATTTGAGGAAAATTAATTATTTATTTAAATTTTTTTTTATTTTTACACTTTAGACACAAAGTGTGTTAACTCATTTGTGTATTTTAGAACACCTGTTGCTCCATCACTATGTAAATATTTTTGTCAAACCGTAGGCACATAAGTCACAACGAAATTAACCAGGTGGTTATTATGAAAATGACCGTTCCTGTAAAAGTACCAAATTTGAGGAAAATTATTTTGTTATTTAATTTTTTTTTTTTTAGCACTTTAGACATAAAGTGTGTTAACTCCTATGTGTATTTTAGAACACCTGTTACTCCATCAATTTGTAAATATGTTTGTCGAACCGTAGACACAGAGGTCACAGCAAAATTGATTTGATGGTCATTATAAAAACGACCGTTCCTGTAAAAGTACCAAATTTGAGGAAAATTAATTTTTTAGTTAAATTTTTTTTTATTTTTACACTTTAGACACAAAGTGTGTTAACTCATTTGTGTATTTTAGAACACCTGTTGCTCCATCACTTTGTAAATATTTTTGTCAAACCGTAGACACAGAAATCAAAACGAAATTAACCAGGTGGTCATTATGAAAATGATCGTTTCGGTAAAAGTACCACATTTGTGGAAAATTAATTTCTTATTTAAATATTTTTTTTTTGCACTTTAGACACAAAGTGTGTTAACTCTTATGTATATTTTAGAACACCTGTTGTTCCATCACTTTGTAAATATTTTTTTCAAACCGTAAGTACAGAGGTCACAAAGATATTGACCAGGTGATCATAATTGAAATGTCCATTCCTGTAAAAGTCCCAAATGTTAGTCAAATTAATTTTTTATTTAATTTTTTTATTTTTACCCTTTACACACAAACTGAGTTAACTCCTATATGTTTTTTAGAACACCTGTTAGTCCATCACTTTGTAAATATTTTGGTCAAACTGTAGACACAGAGGTCACAACAAAATTGATCAGATGGTCATTATGAAAATGACCGTTCCTGTAAAAGTACCAAATTTGAGGAAAATTAATTTTTTAGTTAAATATTTTTTTATTTTTACACTTTAGACACAAAGTGTGTTAACTCATTTGTGTATTTTAGAACACCTGTTGCTCCATCACAATGTAAATATTTTTGTCAAACCGTAGGCACATAAGTCACAACGAAATTAACCAGGTGGTTATTATGTAAATGACCGTTCCTGTAAAAGTACCAAATTTGAGGAAAATGATTTTTTTATTTAATTTTTTTTATATTTTTACACTTTAGACACAAAATGTGTTAACTCCTATATGTATTTTAGAACACCTGTTGCTCTATCAATTTGTTAATATGTTTGTCAAACCGTAGACACAGAGATCACAACAAAATTGATTTGATGGTCATTATGAAAATGACCGTTCTTGTAAAAGTACCAAATTTGAGGAAAATTAATTTTTTAGTAAATTTTTTTTTTTTTTTTTACACTTTATACACAAAAGTGTGTTAACTCTTATGTGTATTATATAGCATATGTTGCTCTATCACTTTGTAAATATGTTTGTCGAACCGTAGACACAGAGGTCACAACAAAATTGATTTGATGGTCATTATGAAAATGACCGTTCCTGTAAAAGTACCAAATTTGAGGAAAATTAATTTTTTAGTAATTTTAATTTTTTTTACACTTTATACACAAAAGTGTGTTAACTCTTATGTGTATTTTAGAGCACCTGTTGCTCTATCACTTTGTAAATATGTTTGTCAAACCGTAGACACAGAGGTCAGAACAAAATTGATTTGATGGTCATTATGAAAATGACCGTTCCTGTAAAAGTACCAAATTTGAGGAAAATTAATTTTTTAGTTAAATTTTTTTATTTTTATTTTTCCACTTTATACACAAAAGTGTGTTAACTCTTATGTGTATTTTAGAGCACCTGTTGCTCTATCACTTTGTAAATATGTTTGTCCGACCGTAGGCACAGAAGTCACAACGAAATTAACCAGGTGGTCATTATGAAAATGACCGTTCCTGTAAAAGAACAAAATTTGAGGAAAATTATTTTTTTATTAAAATTTTTTTATTATTATTACACTTTAGACACAAAGTGTGTTAACGCTTATGTATATTTTAGAACACCTGTTGTTACATCACTTTGTAAAAAGTTTTATCAAACCGTAGGCACAGAGGTCAGAACGAAATTGACCAGGTGATCATAATTGAAATGACCGTTCCAGTAAAAGTCCCAAATGTTAGTTAAATTAATTTTTATTTAATTTTTTTTTTTTTACACTTTAGACACAAAGTGTACTAACTCCTATGTGTATTTTAGAACACCTGTTACTCCATCACTTTGTAAATATGTTTGTCGAACCGTAGACATAGAGGTCACAACAAAATTGATTTGATGGTCATTATAAAAACGACCGTTCCTGTAAAAGTACCAAATTTGAGGTAAATAAATTTTTTAGTTAAATTTTTTTTTTTTTTTTTTACACTTTATACACAAAAGTATGTTAACTCTTATGTGTATTTTAGAGCAACTGTTGCTCTATCACTTTGTAAATATGCTTGTCAAACCGTAGGCACAGAAGTCACAACAAAATTAACCAGGTGGTCATTATGAAAATGATCGTTCCTGTGAAAGAACCAAATTTGAGGAAATTTTTTTTTTATTTAATTTTATTTTTATTTTTACACTTTAGACACAAAAGTGTGTTAACACTTATGTATATTATAGAACACCTGTTGTTACATCACTTTGTAAACATTTTCTCCAGACCGTAGGTACAGAGGTCGCAACGAAATTTACCAGATGATTATAATTGAAATGACCGTTCCTGTAAAAGTCCCAAATGTTAGTTAAATTATATTTTTATTTAATTTTTTTTATTTTTACCATTTACACACAAAGTGCGTTAACTCATATATGTATTTTAGAACACATGTTGTTCCATCACTTTATAAATATTTTTGTCAAACCGTAGACACAGAAATCAAAACGAAATTAACCAGGTAGTCATTATGAAAATGATCGTTTCGGTAAAAGTACCACATTTGAGGAAAATTAATTTCTTATTTAAATTTTTTTTTTGCACTTTAGACAGAAAGTGTGTTAACTCTTATGTATATTTTAGAACACCTGTTGTTCCATCACTTTGTAAATATTTTTTTCAAACCGTAAGTACAGAGGTCACAACGAAATTGACCAGGTGATCATAATTGAAATGTCCATTCCTGTAAAAGTCCCAAATGTTAGTCAAATTAATTTTTTATTTAATTTTTTTATTTTTACCCTTTACACACAAACTGAGTTAACTCCTATATGTTTTTTAGAACACCTGTTATTCCATCACTTTGTAAATATTTTTATCAAACTGTAGACACAGAGGTCACAACAAAATTGATCAGATGGTCATTATGAAAATGACCGTTCCTGTAAATGTACCAAATTTGAGGAAAATTAATTTTTTAGTTAAATGTTTTTTTATTTTTACACTTTAAACACAAAGTGTGTTAACTCATTTGTGTATTTTAGAACACCTGTTGCTCCATCACTTTGTAAATATTTTTGTCAAACCGTAGGCACATAAGTCACAACGAAATTAACCAGGTGGTTATTATGTAAATGACCGTTCCTGTAAAAGTACCAAATTTGAGGAAAATTAATTTTTTATTTAATTTTTTTATATTTTTACACTTTAGACACAAAATGTGTTAACTCCTATGTGTATTTTAGAACACCTGTTGCTCCATCAATTTGTAAATATGTTTGTCAAACCGTAGACACAGAGGTCACAACAAAATTGATTTGATGGTCATTATGAAAATGACCGTTCCTGTAAAAGAACCAAATTTGAGGAAAATTAATTTTTTAGTTAAAATTTTTTTTTATTTTTACACTTTATACACAAACGTGTGTTAACTCTTATATGTATTTTAGAGCACCTATTGCTCTATCACTTTGTAACTATGTTTGTCAAACCGTAGACACAGAGGTCACAACAAAATTGATTTGATGGTCATTATGAAAATGACCGTTCTTGTAAAAGTACCAAATTTGAGGAAAATTAATTTTTTAGTAAATTTTTATTTTTATTTTTTACACTTTATACACAAAAGTGTGTTAACTCTTATGTGTATTATAGAGCACCTGTAGCTCTATCACTTTGTAAATATGTTTGTCGAACCGTAGACACAGAGGTCCCAACAAAATTGATTTGATGGTCATTATGAAAATGACCGTTCTTGTAAAAGAACCAAATTTGTGGAAAATTAATTTTTTTGTTAAATATTTTTTTTTATTTTTACACTTTATACACAAACGTGTGTTAACTCTTATGTGTATTTTAGAGCACCTATTGCTCTATCACTTTGTAAATATGTTTGTCAAACCGTAGACACAGAGGTCACAACAAAATTGATTTGATGGTCATTATGAAAATGACCGTTCCTGTAAAAGTACCAAATTTGAGGAAAATTAATTTTTTAGTAATTTTTTTTTTTAACACTTTATACACAAAAGTGTGTTAACTCTTATGTGTATTTTAGAGCACCTGTTGCTCTATCACTTTGTAAATATGTTTGTCAAACCGTAGACACAGAGGTCAGAACAAAATTGATTTGATGGTCATTATGAAAATGACCGTTCCTGTAAAAGTACCAAATTTGAGGAAAATTAATTTTTTAGTCAAATTTTTTTATTTTTATTTTTCCACTTTATACACAAAAGTGTGTTAACTCTTATGTGTATTTTAGAGCACATGTTGCTCTATCACTTTGTAAATATGTTTGTCCAACCGTAGGCACAGAAGTCACAACGAAATTAACCAGGTGGTCATTATGAAAATGACCGTTCCTGTAAAAGAACCAAATTTGAGGAAAATTATTTTTTTATTAAAATTTTTTTATTATTATTACACTTTAGACACAAAGTGTGTTAACTCTTATGTATATTTTAGAACACTTGTTGTTCCATCACTTTGTAAATATTTTTTTCAAACCGTAAGTACAGAGTCACAACGAAATTGACCAGGTGATCATAATTGAAATGTCCATTCCTGTAAAAGTCCCAAATGTTAGTCAAATTTATTTTTTATTTAATTTTTTTATTTTTACCCTTTACACACAAACTGAGTTAACTCCTATACGTTTTTTAGAACACCTGTTATTCCATCACTTTGTAAATATTTTTGTCAAACTGTAGACACAGAGGTCACAACAAAATTGATCAGATGGTCATTATGAAAATGACCGTTCCTGTAAAAGTATCAAATTTGGGGAAAATTAATTTTTTAGTTAAATTTTTTTTTTATTTTTACACTTTAGACACAAAGTGTGTTAACTCATTTGTGTATTTTAGAACACCTGTTGCTCCATCACTTTGTAAATATTTTTGTCAAACCGTAGGCACATAAGTCACAACGAAATTAACCAGGTGGTTATTATGTAAATGACCGTTCCTGTAAAAGTACCAAATTTGAGGAAAATTATTTTTTTATTTAATTTTTTTATATTTTTACACTTCAGACACAAAGTGTGTTAACTCCTATGTGTATTTTAGAACACTTGTTGCTCCATCAATTTGTAAATATGTTTGTCAAACCGTAGACACAGAGGTCACAACAAAATTGATTTGATGGTCATTATGAAAATGACCGTTCCTGTAAAAAAACCAAATTTGAGGAAAATTAATTTTTTAGTTAAATTTTTTTTTTATTTTTACACTTTATACACAAAAGTGTATTAACTCTTATGTGTATTATAGAGCACCTGTTGCTCTATCACTTTGTAAATATGTTTGTCGAACCGTAGACACAGAGGTCACAACAAAATTGATTTGATGGTCATTATGAAAATGACCGTTCCTGTAAAAGAACCAAATTTGTGGAAAATTAATTTTTTTGTTAAATATTTTTTTTATTTTTACACTTTATACACAAACGTGTGTTAACTCTTATGAGTATTTTAGAGCTCCTATTGCTCTATCACTTTGTAAATATGTTTGTCAAACCGTAGACACAGAGGTCACAACAAAATTGATTTGATGGTCATTATGAAAATGACCGTTCCTGTAAAAGTACCAAATTTGAGGAAAATTAATTTTTTTGTAATTTTTTTTTTTTTTACACTTTATACACAAAAGTGTGTTAACTCTTATGTGTATTTTAGAGCACCTGTTGCTCTATCACTTTGTAAATATGTTTGTCAAACCGTAGACACAGAGGTCAGAACAAAATTGATTTGATGGTCATTATGAAAGTGACCGTTCCTGTAAAAGTACCAAATTTGAGGAAAATTAATTTTTTAGTTAAATTTTTTTATTTTTATTTTTCCACTTTATACACAAAAGTGTGTTAACTCTTATGTGTATTTTAGAGTACCTGTTGCTCTATCACTTTGTAAATATGTTTGTCCAACCGTAGGCACAGAAGTCACAACGAAATTAACCAGGTGGTCATTATGAAAATGACCGTTCCTGTAAAAGTACCAAATTTGAGGAAAATTAATTTTTTAGTCAAATTTTTTTATTTTTATTTTTCCACTTATACACAAAAGTGTGTTAACTCTTATGTGTATTTTAGAGCACCTGTTGCTCTATCACTTTGTAAATATGTTTGTCCAACCGTAGGCACAGAAGTCACAACGAAATTAACCAGGTGGTCATTATGAAAATGACCGTTCCTGTAAAAGAACCAAATTTGAGGAAAATTATTTTTTTATTAAAATTTTTTTTATTATTATTACACTTTAGACACAAAGTGTGTTAACTCTTATGTATATTTTAGAACACTTGTTGTTCCATCACTTTGTAAATATTTTTTTCAAACCGTAAGTACAGAGTCACAACGAAATTGACCAGGTGATTATAATTGAAATGTCCATTCCTGTAAAAGTCCCAAATGTTAGTCAAATTTATTTTTTATTTAATTTTTTTATTTTTACCCTTTACACACAAACTGAGTTAACTCCTATACGTTTTTTAGAACACCTGTTATTCCATCACTTTGTAAATATTTTTGTCAAACTGTAGACACAGAGGTCACAACAAAATTGATCAGATGGTCATTATGAAAATGACCGTTCCTGTAAAAGTATCAAATTTGAGGAAAATTAATTTTTTAGTTAAATTTTTTTTTTATTTTTACACTTTAGACACAAAGTGTGTTAACTCATTTGTGTATTTTAGAACACCTGTTGCTCCATCACTTTGTAAATATTTTTGTCAAACCGTAGGCACATAAGTCACAACGAAATTAACCAGGTGGTTATTATGTAAATGACTGTTCCTGTAAAAGTACCAAATTTGAGGAAAATTATTTTTTTATTTAATTCTTTTATATTTTTACACTTCAGACACAAAGTGTGTTAACTCCTATGTGTATTTTAGAACACTTGTTGCTCCATCAATTTGTAAATATGTTTGTCAAACCGTAGACACAGAGGTCACAACAAAATTGATTTGATGGTCATTATGAAAATGACCGTTCCTGTAAAAAAACCAAATTTGAGGAAAATTAATTTTTTAGTTAAATTTTTTTTTTTATTTTTACACTTTATACACAAAAGTGTATTAACTCTTATGTGTATTATAGAGCACCTGTTGCTCTATCACTTTGTAAATATGTTTGTCGAACCGTAGACACAGAGGTCACAACAAAATTGATTTGATGGTCATTATGAAAATGACCGTTCCTGTAAAAGAACCAAATTTGTGGAAAATTAATTTTTTTGTTAAATATTTTTTTTATTTTTACACTTTATACACAAACGTGTGTTAACTCTTATGAGTATTTTAGAGCTCCTATTGCTCTATCACTTTGTAAATATGTTTGTCAAACCGTAGACACAGAGGTCACAACAAAATTGATTTGATGGTCATTATGAAAATGACCGTTCCTGTAAAAGTACCAAATTTGAGGAAAATTAATTTTTTTGTAATTTTTTTTTTTTTTTACACTTTATACACAAAAGTGTGTTAACTCTTATGTGTATTTTAGAGCACCTGTTGCTCTATCACTTTGTAAATATGTTTGTCAAACCGTAGACACAGAGGTCAGAACAAAATTGATTTGATGGTCATTATGAAAGTGACCGTTCCTGTAAAAGTACCAAATTTGAGGAAAATTAATTTTTTAGTTAAATTTTTTTATTTTTATTTTTCCACTTTATACACAAAAGTGTGTTAACTCTTATGTGTATTTTAGAGTACCTGTTGCTCTATCACTTTGTAAATATGTTTGTCAAACCGTAGGCACAAAAGTCACAACGAAATTAACCAGGTGGTCATTATGAAAATGACCGTTCCTGTAATAGTACCAAATTGGAGGAAAATTATTTTTTTATATAAATTTTTTTTTTTATTTTTACACTTTAGACACAAAGTGTGTTAACTCTTATGTATATTTTAGAACACCTGTTGTTACATCACTTTGTAAAATTTCTTATCAAACCGTAGGCATAGAGGTCAGAACGAAATTGAACAAGTGATCATAATTGAAATGACCGTTCCAGTAAAAGTCCCAAATGTTTGTTAAATTAATTTTTTATTTATTTCTCTTTATTTTTACCCTTTACACACAAAGTGCGTTAACTCCTATATGTATTTTAAAACACCTGTTGTTCCATCACTTTATAAATATTTTTGTCAAACCGTAGACACAGAAATCACAACGAAATTAACCAGGTGGTCATTATGAAAATGATCGTTTCGGTAAAAGTACCACATTTGAGGAAAATGAATTTTTTATTTAATTTTTTTTTTCTTTTTGCACTTTAGACACAAAAGTGTATTAACTCTTTTGTACATTTTAGAACACCTGTTGTTCCATCACTTTGTAAATATTTTTTTCAAATCGTAAGTGCAGATGTCACAACGAAATTGACCAGGTGATCATAATTGAAATGACCATTCCTGTAAAAGTCCCAAATGTCAGTCAAATTAATTAATTGTTTAATTTTTTTATTTTACCCTTTACACACAAAGTGAGTTAACTCCTATATGTGTTTTAGAACACCTCTTGTTCCATCATTTTGTAAATTTTTTTATCAAACCATAGGCACAGAGGTCAGAACGAAATTAACCAGGTGATCATAATTGAAATGACCGTTACTGTAAAAGTACCAAATTTGAGGAAAATTAATTTTTTGTTAAATTTTTTTTTTATTTTTACACTTTAGACGCAAAGTGTGTTAACTCATTTGTGTATTTTAGAACACCTGTTGCTCTATCACTTTGTAAATATTTTTCTCAAACCGTAGGCACATAAGTCACGAGGAAATTAACCAGATGGTTATAATGAAAATGACCGTTCCTGTAAAAGTACCAAATTTGAGGAATTTTTTTTTTTTTAATTTTCTTTTCTTTTTGTACTTTAGACACAAAGTGTGTTAACTCTTATGTATATTTTAAAACACCTGTTGTTCCATCACTTTGGAAATATTTTTTTCAAACCGTAAGTACAGAGGTCACAATGAAATTGACCAGGTGATCATAATTGAAATGATCATTCCTGTAAAAGTCCCAAATGTTAGTCAAATTAATTTTTTATTTAATTTTTTTTAATTTTTACCATTTACATACAAAGTGAGTTAACTCCTATATGTATTTTAGAACACCTGTTATTCCATCACTTTGTAAATATTTTTGTCAAATTGTAGACACAGAGGTCACAACAAAATTGATCAGATGGTCATTATGAAAATGATCGTTCCTGTAAAAGTACCAAATTTGAGGAAAATTAATTTTTTATTTAAATTTTTTTTTTTTATACTTTAGACACAAAGTGTGTTAACTCATTTGTGTATTTTAGAACACCTGTTGCTCCATCACTTTGTAAATATTTTTGTCAAACCGTAGGCACATAAGTCACAAGGAAATTAACCAGGTGGTTATTATGAAAATGACCGTTCCAGTAAAAGTACCAAATTTGAGGAAAATTATTTTTTTGTTGAATTTTATTTTTATTTTTACACTTTAGACACAAAGTGTGTTAACTCCTATGTGTATTTTAGAACACCTGTTGCTCCATCAATTTGTAAATATGTTTGTCAAACCGTAGACACAGAGGTTACAACAAAATTGATTTGATGGTCATTATGAAAACGACCGTTCCTGTAAAAGTTCCAAATTTGAGGAAAATTAATTTTTTAGTTAAATTTTTTTTTTTTTTTTTACACTTTATACACAAAAGTGTGTTAACTCTCATGTGTATTTTAGAGCACCAGTTGCTCTATCACTTTGTAAATATGTTTGTCAAACCGTAGGCACAGAAGTCACAACGAAATTAACCAGGTGGTCATTATGAAAACGACCGTTCCTGTAAAAGTACCAAATTTGAGGAAAATTATTTTTTTATTAAATTATTTTTTTTATTTTTACACTTTAGACACAAAGTGTGTTAACGCTTATGTATATTTTAGAACACCTGTTGTTACATCACTTTGTAAAAAGTTTTATCAAACCGTAGGGACAGAGGTCAGAACGAAATTGACCAGGTGATCATAATTGAAATGACCGTTCGAGTAAAAGTCCCAAATGTTAGTTAAATTAATTTTTTATTTAATTTTTTTTATTTTTACCCTTTACACACAAAGTGTGTTAACTCATATATGTATTTTAGAACACCTGTTATTCCATCACTTTATAAATATTTTTGTCAAACTGTAGACACAGAGGTCACAACAAAATTGATCAGATGGTCATTATTAAAATGACCGTTTCTGTAAAAGTACCAAATTTGAGGAAAATTAATTTTTTATTTAATTTTTTTTTTATTTTTACACTTTAGACACAAAGTGTGTTAACTCATTTGTGTATTTTAGAACACCTGTTGCTCCATCACTATGTAAATATTTTTTTCAAACCGTAGGCACATAAGTCACAACGAAATTAACCAGGTGGTTATTATGTAAATGACCGTTCCTGTAACAGTACCAAATTTGAGGAAAATTATTTTGTTATTTAAAATTTTTTTTTTAATTTTTACACTTTAGACACAAAGTGTGTTAACTCTTATGCGTATTTTAGAACACATGTTGCTCAATCACTTTGTAAATATGTTTGTCAAACTATAGACACAGAGGTCACAACAAAATTGATTTGATGGTCATTATGAAAATGACCGTTCCTGTAAAAGTACCAAATTTGAGGAAAATTAATTTTTTAGTTAATTTTTTTTTATTTTTACACTTTATACACAAAAGTGTGTTAACTCATATGTGTATTTTAGAGCACCTGTTGCTCTATCACTTTGTAAATATGTTTGTCAAACCGTAGGCACAGAAGTCACAACGAAATTAACCAGGTGGTCATTATGAAATTGATCGTTCCTGTAAAAGTACCAAATTTGAGGAAAATTATTTTTTATTTAAATTTTTTTTTATTTTTACACTTTAGACACAAAAGTGTGTTAACTCTTTTGTATATTTTAGAACACCTGTTGTTACATCACTTTGTAAACATTTTTTCCAAACCGTAGGTACAGAGGTCGCAACGAAATTGACCAGATGATCATAATTGAAATGACCGTTCCTGTAAAAGTCCCAAATGTTAGTTAAATTAATTTTTTATTTAATTTTTTTTTTTTTTACCATTTACACACAAAGTGCGTTAACTCCTATATGTATTTTAGAACACCTATTGTTCCATCACTTTATAAATTAATTAACTAGGAATTTTTTATTTTATTTTTACACTTTAGACACAAAGTGTGTTAACTCTTATGTTTATTTTAGAACACCTATTGTTCCATCACTTTGTAAATATTTTTTTCAAACCGTAAGTACAGAGGTCACAACGAAATTGACCAAGTGATCATAATTTAAATGACCATTCCTGTAAAAGTCCCAAATGTTAGTCAAATTAATTTTTTATTTAATTTTTTTATTTTACCCTTTACACACAATGTGAGTTAACTCCTATATGTATTTTAGAACACCTGTTGTTCTATCGCTTTGTAAATATTTTTGTCAAATTGTAGACACAGAGGTCACAAGAAAATTGATCAGATGGTCATTATTGAAATGACCGTTCCTGTAAAAGTACCAAATTTATGGAAAATTATTTTTTTATATAATTTTTTTTTATTTTTACACTTTAGACACAAAGTGTGTTAACTCCTATGTGTATTTTAGAACACCTGTTGCTCCATCACTTTGTAAATATGTTTGTCAAACCGTTGGCACAGAGATCACAACAAAATTGATTAGATGGTCATTATGAAAATGACCGTTCCTGTAAAAGTACCAAATTTGAGGAAAATTAATTTTTTAGTTAAAATTTTTTTTTAACACTTTATACACAAAAGTGTGTTAACTCTTATGTGTATTTTAGAGCACCTGTTGCTCTATCACTTTGTAAATATGTTTGTCAAACCGTAGGCACAGAAGTCACAACGAAATTAACCAGGTGGTTATTATGAAAATGACCGTTCCTGTAAAAGTACCAAATTTGAGGAATTTTTTTTTTTTTTTTTTACAATTTAGACACAAAGTGTGTTAACTCTTATGTATATTTTAGAACACCTGTTGTTACATCACTTTGTAAATATTTTTTTCAAACCGTAGGTACAGAGGTCACAATGAAATTGACCAGGTGATCATAATTGAAATGACCGTTCCTGTAAAAGTCCCAAATGTTAGTTAAATTAATTTTTTATTTAATTTTTACCCTTTAGACACAAAGTGTGTTAACTCATTTGTGTATTTTAGAACACCTGTTGCTCCATCACTTTGTAAATATTTTTGTCAAACCGTAGGCACATAAATCACAACGAAATTAACCAGGTGGTCATTATGAAAATGACCGTTTCTGTAAAAGTCTCAAATGTTAGGCAAATTAATTTTTTATTCAATTTTTTTTTTTTTTTTACCCTTAAGACACAAAGTGTGTTAACTCCTATGTGTATTTTAGAAAACCTATTGTTCCATCACTTTGTAAATTTTTTTGTCAAACCATAGCCATAGAGGTCACAGCGAAATTGACCAAGTGGTCATTATGAAAATGACCGTTCATGTAAAAGTACCAAATTTGAGGAAAATCCATGTTTTTGGGAAATCACAATTACTGCTAACACTTAATTCCATAAACCCACAAACATACTACTTAAAATGAAAATGACAAAGTTTAATGTCAATTGTGCGTAATTTCGGATACAAAATAAACTTAATGATAAAGTCATAACATAACGGTGTTGTGAGTTGTTAATGATGCCTGGGACCTTGTTGTTGGACCTATGTGTAATGGTATTGGGTTAGTACAAGTTTGCCGGTTGTGTCCATAATCATTACATCTGCCGCATCGAATAGTCTCCAGTTCCTCACCTTGTGACAAAATCCTACGAACCCTTGGCCTTCCGGGACCACGCTTTGTCTTGGGACGATTCACAATTTACGATCTGACTTCTTCAGAAACATCCCAGCCCTCCGTACTGCCAATCGGATGGACTATAGGTGCATAGGCCGCATAGAAATAATCTTTCGTGTAGTAATGAGAGCAATAATTGTACTGATCAATTCGTCGGTGGTTACAGACGGCCATAGCATGAGGGCAAGGAATTTAACCGACCTGAAAGCGTCTGCAGGTACATGTCCTTTCTCTCATATCCACAATGCATGTTTGGGCAACATTGTTAGTAACGACGTACTCAAACTGATCAGTTGGTCGAGGCTGTAACAAAGGGAAGCTGAAGACATTAGTTTCTTCGAAGTCATTATCAACATTAGTGCAATGTCGTTTATAAAATTGCCGATCATTACAAAATTTAGTGTATACCGTAAGTCATGTTGTGGTCGTTATCACGTGCCGTTACTGTTAGTCCCAATGAAAAGTTTGTGCGAAGAAGTTTCTCTGCCTTGGGGGCTAGTTTCGATGTTATTTTCAGGGCCTCTTCATGTCTCTCGACAAACTATCTTTGTAGTAGTTCCCTTAACCATTCTACCAAGAATCCCACTAGCATTAACCTGACTTTCTGATCCACACTGTTCAATGACTCTGCAATGTTGGTTGTCATGATTGCATACCTCCGTCCATTGAAGTATGCTTGAGACCATTTTTTAGGATTTGCCTGCAAAAGGTATCGGTGCATGTTGAGGTTACGATTACGGATGGATTCCATATGACACTGGTGCTCACTGACAAGATACACCCTCGATGTACCATCAAAATAGTTCTTCATAGGGCCTTTGAAATCTTTGTATCTCGTCTTCAAGTTTGCAGCCGAGTGTTGAACGCATATCCCGAAATCAGCATCGGATACACAATGTTGGTTGTATATTCGATACACTTATGCCTATCAGCCACAATAACAAGAGACTCTCGCGTGCCTATTGAATTCCGTAGCTTTTCGAAGAACCATTTTCGTGATTCATTGGTTTTCGATGGAACGATACCAAAAGTGAGTGGAAATATGGAGCCATTTGCGTCGTGACCACATGCTACAAGTAGCATTCCTCCAAACCTAGCCTTTAATACTGATCCATCAACCACAATTACTGGACGACAATGAGGCCAACCCTTCTTCGATGCAGCTAAGCACATGTAGAAGTATTTTAAACTATTTTCTGAGTCAGTCTCAATGTAAATGTCGGAGGAAGGATTTTTTCTCTTAACCATTTCACCCCAGGCGGGTAGAACTGTAAGTAAAGGGCCAAGAGAGGTCATTATTAAAAAATAACTACCATGTGGTAAATATATAAGTTACCATGCTAGTCATTAACATAATGACGGATAAGGGAATTTACCTTGGTATGACGCTGCATCATCGCCCCTCAGGTTGGTCAGTGCAGCTTCCTTCCCTCGCCATGCTCTCAGATAATTGAAAGACACTTCAAATTCGTCCTGTATGTCCAGCATGATTTCTCGAGGTCTATATGAGGTATTAGTCTGATCCAAGTATTTTGCCTTCACACATTTCCCAATCATCCAGCTCTTGGCTTGACGATGATGCCCATGAACGATTTCAATAGAGCAAGTATGGACATCATCGTACCTCTTCATAATAAACAATTCACTACCTTTCATCCTACTCGCACGCAATTGCCATGGACATTTCTCATTATCTATACATATCACGTGTAATAGAGTAGAGTTTAACCTTTTCACCTTGAATTGGTAGTGTTTAGTCATGGTATTGTGATGAAGATGGTATTGTAGTAACTTTTTGTTATCAAAAATATAATTTATGTGAAATGTGATAGGTGTAAAATCATCAACAACTGCTGAGCCAGAAAAACTGTCACTACTAGGTACATTAACAGATTGAGTTCTAGAAGTATTGATAATAGAATGGGTTCCTATGCTTGGTGCAATATTCTTCTCGTTTGAATCACGAGCAATAACCACAACATTCAATTCCCCAGCATTACAATCATAATGGTCCATGCCTAAGTCATTGTTCAAGAATTCATGTTGCTCTTCAATTCCATCTTCCATGTGCAAATCAAGACCTAGTGTGAGATAAAGGATATGAGGATGGCCAAGAGAAGGGATGATAAGATTGTTAACAGCTACAAGTTGCAAGGCTTCATCACTCTGTCCACCATCACTAGAACGTTGAACGTCTATGTGGTTTCTTTCCCCTACCTCAGGTGGTATCGCTTCGGCCACAGACTCATCCAATACATCGATGCTTATTGGGAATTTGCTAAGCACATGAACATCCTTCTTCTTCAGTTGTATGTAGAAATTAACATTAGAATCACACTGTATCCTCACAAGAGGCATTCTAGGTTCAACTGCGTATCTCATGACTATAGTCTTGTCTAGACCCCTAATTCCAATGACACTCCTCACCAACTCAATAAGACCAACATAAGTTGCGATAAGGGGCTCTAATATTCTCTTCATTTCACCACCAACATATCTCAATGTACCATCCTCCCAATGACCATCATGCTTGATGAAAACACAAACCGCAGCCATTCCTAAATGAAATAGCAAGAAGTTAGTCAATATTATATTTACATTATATAGAAAGGGAAAATGATGACCAGTTTTGGACGTATATATTATGGGTGGTCATAATGAGAATGATCGAGTGGTCATTATGAAAATGACCAGTTTTGTTCAAATCTCAAATGTTAAGCGAAACAAAATTTAGGCAAATCCATGTATTTTTCTCTTTATACACAACGTATGACAACTCCAATTCATGTATAAAAACCCCTATTGTTTCATCAATTTCATTATATTTTCTACTGGCACAGAGGTCACAATGAAATTGACCTACTGGTCATTATGAAATTGACCAATTTTGTTCAACTCTCAAATGTTAGGCGTAACAAGAGTTAGGCAAATACATTTTTTTTCTCATTATACACAACGTATGACAACTCCCATTTGTGTTTTAGAACCCCTGTTGTTGTGTCAGTGTCAAAATAAATGTTTCACATCATTAGCACTGATAATGTCATAATAAAATAGACCTATTGGTCATTATGAAAATGACCATTTATGTCCAACTCTCAAATGTTAGGACAACTTCCATTTGTTATTAGAACCCTTGTTGTTATCCCTGTTAGTCATCATGACAATGACCATTTGGGTTAGACTATCAAATAATATGCAAATATTTGTTTGTCATTATGGTCAAAATCATAACTTACATTTGGTAAAAATATTATTCACCAATTTGGTCATCATAATGATGACCAAAAGGTCATTATGTTGTTTACCGTTAGTAGTGTTGAATATTTTTTGGAACGAGAAATATTACAATAAGAGACCAAAACACACAGGAAATTTGAAGATTAACCACAAGTGCTACAGGAAACCAAGATCTTACACTCAAAAGTTTTTCCGAAGTCTTTTTTTAGATTATAATTCAGAACGCAAACCCATTTAAATAATATAGAAACAAATAAAACCAAATAATAAGCATCATTACCTCAAATTTGCAATTGATATCAGCTAGAACAAGGCCGATGGGAAGTGCGAAGTGTTTCAAATGGACTAGGAGCTGAGCTGGCAGCTTCGGTTCAACTATGATGAGGATAGAGAGAGTGAGTCAAATAGAGTGAACAAAGATGGGGAGAGATCTCTTAGACTTAGAGTGAGCTCAGATCTTCAACAATGGTGTAGAGAAAGTGCGTGCTGCTAGGGTGAGAGGAAAAGGGAAGAAAAAAAATTAGATTTAGAACTAGGACTTGTATATTGTGGGTGAGGGTGTGGGGGGGGGCGGGAAAGGGGGGAAAACTTTAGTTTAGGGTTGGCTGAGGGCTTATTTGACTTTTACTGTCACCTTAATTGAGGTTGATGATGTGGCAATGCTAGTAATGAAGGGGAAAAAATGGTGCTATTTTTAATAAAATTTTTCCTACAGGTGCTATTAATGAAATTAACACAAATTTTTGTTACTCGCATGTCACTACTACAAAAAGTAGATTACACAACGGAGATTACACGACGGTTCCTTGGAACCGTCGTGTAAACCTCACTTTACACGACGGTTTTAAGAAACCGTCGTGTAAAGTGGCTCCGGAGAGCACTTTACACGACGGTTCCAAGAAACCGTCGTGTAAAGTCCAACATACAAGAAAATAAATACGGTTTCAAGAAAATTACTCCATCAAACCGTCGTATAAAGTTGGACTTTATACGACGGTTCCTTGAAACCGTCGTGTAAAGTGGCTTCGGAAGGCACTTTACAGGACGGTTTCTTGAAACCGTCGTGTAAAGTTCGAATTTACACGACGGTTCCTTGAAACCGTCGTGTAAAGTTGGACTTTACACGACGGTTTCTTGGAACCGTCGTGTAAAGTGCTCTCCGGAGCCACTTTACACGACGGTTCCTTAAAACCGTCGTGTAAAGTGAGGTTTACACGACGGTTCCAAGGAACCGTCGTGTAAAGTGCCTTCCGAAGCCACTTTATACGACGGTTCCTTGGAACCGTCGTGTAAAGTTTCATACTTTACACGATGGTTTCAATAAACCGTCGTGTAAAATCTGACTTTACACGATGGTTCCTTGGAATCGTCGTGTAAAGTGACACTTTAAACGACGGTTTCAATAAACCGTCGTGTAAAGTCTGATTTCGGGTGCACTTTACACGACGGTTCCTTAGAACCGTCGTGTAAAGTCCAACTTTACACGATGGTTCCAAGGAACCGTCGTGTATTCCTAACTTTTTTTCCTTAACAACAGCCTTCATTTTATCTCATTACAGATCTATCGCGCAGCCGCGAAAAACATCACAGAGACCCGCGAATCCACGTCTGCTCCACTGCGAAACCAACACTCGCGTATACTGAATATTTGTAAGTATAGTGATTATTACTTACTCTTCTTTTTATTTATTTGATTTTTATTGACGATTTATTGTATATGTCAAAAATGGTATATATTCTCTTTTTTTTCTTCTTCTTTTAAAGTATGATTAGTTGTTGATTTTTTTCAATAGCTTAATATATGTATATGTTGTGTTTTGAAATGCAAAAACTTGATTATTGAATAAATTGTATGATAAATTTAATATCGATTTAGGTCGGGTTCTTGGAAATGGATCGAAAATGGATGTGGGCTAATAGATTGACTAGAAAATATCGAGATGGTGTTGAGGAATTTTTGTCATTTGCGGAAACTCACATGAAGAATAATAAGATTTGATGTCCTTGTGTGGATTGTGGAAATAATAGATCTTATTCAGTTGATGAAGTTAGAAGACACTTGCTTGCGCGTGGGATAATTTGTTCGTACCAAACATGGTATTTGCACGGTGAAATGTGTTTTAATCCATCATCGAACAACAAAGCAAAAGATGATGTTGTTAAGGAAGTTGTAGGAGATAATTTGTTTGATATGGTTAATGATTTGGAAGAACAGTTTGTGCATCGTCCGGAGTTATTTGAAGCAATGATGAATATGTCGAGATGCCCTTGTATGACGGGTGTAGTAAATATACGAAATTGTCCGCATTGGTCAAATTATAGAACATGAGGGCATCGGGAGGGTGGACAAATTCTAGTTTCACAGGTCTTTTAGAATTTCTAAGAGAGGTTCTACTGGTTGATAATAAAATACCCGCTAGTATGTACGAAGCTAAGAAGACGTTGAGCACTTTGGGAATGGAATATGAAAAATTCATGCATGTCCAAATGATTGCGCCCTTTACCGAAATGCGTACGAGGATTTGGATGAATGTCCGGTTCGTAAGGAGTCAAGATGGAAGAAGGGCAAGAAGCCAACGAATGGCAGCAAATGTGTGCCGGTAAAGGTGTTATGGTACATTCCTCCGGCACCGCGTGTACGACGTTTATTCCGTAATGCCGAGCATGCCAAGAATTTGATTTGGCACCATGATAAACGTGTTGAAGATGGTATGCTTAGACATCCAGCCGATGCACCACAATAGAAGACCTTTGATGCCGATCATCCTGAATTTTGTGCGGAACCACGGAATCTACGTCTTGGTTTGTCGGTGGACGGAATTAACCCACATGGTAATATGAGTAGTAGGCATAGTACTTGGCGCGTCATACTTGTCAACTACAATCTCCCTCCGAAGTTGAGCATGAAGCGAAAGTTCTTGATGTTGACCTTATTGATATCTGGTCCTCAACAACCAGGGAATGACATTGATGTGTACTTAGCACCACTAATCGATGATCTAAAGAGCTTATGGGAAAAGGGGATCGAAGTTAGAGATATTTACCGTGAAGAGACATTCACACTCCGTGCAATGTTGATGTGGACAATCAATGACTTTCCTGCTTATGGAAATCTATCTGGTTATTCAGTTAAGAGTTCTATCGGTTGTCCCGTTTGTATGAAAGAAACATCCTCCATCTGATTGAAGAATGGTAAGAAAACCGTTTACCTTGGTCATAGGAGATTCTTACCACAAAATCATCGATACCGCAAACAGAAAAAGGCTTTCGATGGCAAAACGGAAGAAAGAAACCCTCCCCGGGTTTTGACCGGTGAAGACGTTTATGAGATGGTTAAGGATTTGAAAGTGGTGCTCGGGAAAAGAAAACGGCGTAACAATGATCTCGTGGTAGACGGCCCTTGGAAAAAACGGTCAATCTTCTACGAACTTCCATATTGGAGGACACTTTTTGTTCGTCATTGCTTGGATGTGATGCATATTGAGAAAAACGTGTGTGAATCAATAGTGGGCACGTTGCTAGACATTTCTAATAAGAGCAAAGATGGTGAGAAGGCACGGTTGGATCTTAAGGAATTGAAGATTAGACTTAACTTGATCCCTATGAAGAAAGGGAATGCAACTTACTTACCTCCGGCGAAGTACACACTATCAAGACAAGAAAAAAGAAAGCTTTGTGAGTGGCTCGCTTCTGTAAAAGTGCCCAACGGGTATTCTTCCAACTTGAAAAGGTTGGTGTCTATGAAGGATCTGAGGCTGATTGGCATGAAATCACATGATTGTCATATCTTGATGCAATAGTTATTACCGCTGGCGTTGCGAGGAGTTTTAATGAAGGACGTGAGATTCGCAATTACCAAGTTATGCTCATTTTTCAACTCGATATGCTCTAAGGTAATAGATCCATTGACACTAGATTCGCTACAATTAGAGTTGGTTAAGACTTTGTGCTTGCTTGAGAAGTACTTTCCACCCTTATTTTTTGACATAATGATTCATCTAACGGTGCACTTAGTCCGGGAAGTGAAGCTATGTGGACCGGTGTACTTGAGATGGATGTATCCTTTTGAAAGGTATATGAAGGTTTTGAAGGGTTATGTCAAGAACCGAAATCGGGCAGAAGGATGTATAGTAGAAAGCTACCACGATGGGCCCCTCGGGACCGTCGTGTAATCTAATATTACACGACGGTTTTAAAATAAACCGTCGTGTAATCTTCAAAAAAATTTGAAAATTTTTAACTTTCGTTTTTCGAAATCCGCGCGTAAACCCATTACTTAAATACAACTTCCTCTTCTTTTCTCTCCACATACCTTCTCATTTCTCTTCACACTCTCTAAATTTCTCAAGTACCCACTTCCTCCTCCAAGCCGCCGCCGTCGCAGTCGTCGCCGCCGCCGTAGCCAATCTATTGGTGTTAGAGTGTCTATTCATCTTCAAAGAAAATCAAGGTAAGTTCATATACAACTTAAAATAAATTTGGAATTTTGTCTTGTTGTTTGTCACTAAAGATCCATTTTTTAACATGGGTGTTTAAGTTCATAATGATGCTCTTTGTAGATTAATGGTTTGTGAATGGTTTTTACATTTTACATACACATGAATTTTTCCCGCCCACAATATGCTCGATGAAATGTCAACTTGAGTTTTTGGAGGAATAATTGATTACCGTTACATTATTTCTATTTTATAAGAGAAAATATTATTAGTGTAATACGCTATTCACAAATCTTAATATTTAAAAAAAAAAAAAAAAAAACATAGTATGCCTTTTTGGGTCATTATATGTCTGCATAACGATTTTATTCATAGTTACCAAACACTTAAAATTCTTCTTCTTTTATTGACAGTAATTTTGAGAAAAATCTACCTAACATGAAACACCTAAATACTTTTAGGTAGCGTAATTATAGATACAACAAAAAGTTTTCATATTTTTTATGGCACAACAATACTAAACTGGCACTTTAATTGAATAGACAATTCATATTCTACATGCAAACATTGATAATTCATCCAAACAAATGCCTTTTTTTTTTTTTTTTTGGTAATTCGAGGTTTCAAATCCAAACTGAACCCGCTGAACTACACTCAGTAAGGCCACGTTTGGCCCCATTTTAATTCTTCGGCCCATAAGTTTAAGTTTCCAGGTTTTTGTTTTTTAATTATTTGTTTTTAAAAGAAAAAAAGAACATGAAGGAATAAGGAAAAACCGGAGAAGAGGAAAGAGAAGACGAACCCAAAACAAAAAAGGGTGATCCGTAGTGCTTTTTAATCTTCCTGACTACCATTTTTTTTCCCCAAAGGAAGCAGGAACTAAAAGGTTAGTACTTTAGTAGGATTTGGTCAAAGTTTTATTCTTTTTGTGCTTTTGGAGTTTATAATCAAACTGGGTAGAAAAGCCATTTCTTCTTATGCTATTTGGTTACTCTTACAGATTTTTTTATTTTTTTATTTTCCTGTTTTTTTACGGCTGATTTTCGTTGTTGTGCACAAGGTCTAGATTTTCATTTACTTTCGTTTGTAAAGATTGAGTCTTTCTTTCTTATTGTTCCATTATACAAGTATTTTCCATTGTTTGATATGCAAAATTATCCCCTTTTGGTTTCCTTGTGTTTTGTTTACTTTATATGTATATGTATTTATATAGGTAATACTTAGGTCCTTCACCCTCTTTTTGAAGAATGAAAACTTCACTTAGTTGTTAGGCGTTTAGATTGCTCTGAATGGTTGATGTTGAGGCAGGGTACTCACTTGATAGGCAACCGATTTCAGAAGTTCACAGGTTAATCATCTTGATTTTATTTTATTTTAAAAAAATGCTGATGGGATAAAATAATCAATTGAACTAGAAGATAACATTGGATTATTAACAAAGTAATAGTAGTTTACTTTTTAGTCTTGAGCTCGAAATTTTTGTGATGGAATCAGTTAATTAATCACTCTCTAACCGTCGTAAACTAAAAGTGGTAATAGTAGAAGCCACAAATGATAACTGCCAATTAAACTAGTAACCGCGAAAAATAAATGAACATCCCGTGTCTTATCTAGACTAGTAGTTACACAAAAATCATTAGAAGTGAATAATACAGTAGTGCATGATGGCATTTATAGAGTTAACCTCAAGACGTGAATAAAAACATTAGGACATTATTAGTTGTCATTCAAACGATTAACAAAGTAATAGTATCTATAATGGCATTGAGGAGGCTTACGTAAACAAGACATACTTAGTAGGAAAGTTGTATCCATAACGACATTGCGCAAACTTATCTAGTTGTCATCTCCTTAATGCCCTTATAGGCGTTCTGACTACAGCTTGTTTACATAATTCTTCTCAATTCTGTTATGAATAATGCTAGAGATATCAACCATAATTGAGTTTTCAATCTTTTCCTGTTAAGAATTTGAATATAACTTTTGTTATATTTTCCACTATATTTTATTTGTGCCAACATAATAACAATTAAAAAAAATATAGAAGAAAAAAGTTCGAATACCCATTAACGTAATTTTTTATTTTTTTTTTGCCAATAAATGTAGGTGAACGAATACAATGGAACATTCCAAAAAGGGACGGGCATGAAGGAGAAACCCGATGGATCCCACTGTCGAGGGCAAGCGAAGGGCAACAATAATGAAACGCGTCCATATGGCAAGGAAAAGAGGTGAACGAATTCAAGTCACGTTTGACGAGAAAGGACAACCGGAAGGGAAGCACGGTGACGAATTGATGAGCTGGATTGGCGTGCTCGCTCGAGAGCACGTTCCAATATGGATTCAAGATTGGAGATCTCGTGATTTAGACGGATTGAAAGAAATTATTTGGAAAGAAACTGTTACTTCTTTCACCGTGGAAGAAAGCTTCCGAAGCACTTGTTTAAAATCATGTGGTGAGGCTGCAAGGAATTTTCGGTATGATCTGTACAAGACATTTGTCGAGGAATTTATAAATGAAGAAAGTGTGTGGACACGGCCGCAAAAAGTTATTGACAACTACCCCAATATTGAAGAAGAGGATTGGATGAAATTCGTTCAGTATAGAACGTCCTCGCAATTCCAACAACTATCTGATCGTGGAAGCGAAATAAGGACAAACAACGAATACTCATCAAGAGGAGGCCGAGACGGATATAGGAAGCTCGACCAGGAAATGGTATGTCAATAAATTTTGTTTGTACTAAATCGTATCCCATTTATACTAACGATGTTAATTACAGTTTAAGAAGACTGGGAAATGGGAAAAAAGAGATGGTTTGTGGCTAGAGCAACAGATAACCGCAGATGGAGAGTTGAAAGATCCAGCATGTCAAAAAGTTAGCGAGATGATAGTAAGTTTACTAACTAACAATATTTTCTTCATCACTACTATACGTATTTACAACCCTTTTGCTTAAATGATTTATGTTAATAATCTTGTAGATGGAGTACAACACACAGGAGAGCCAAGGCACTTTCGAGTCAGTTGGCACTAATGATGTATTGTCGCAGGCATTATCTAGACCCGAACACAAAGGCCGTGTCTGTGGCCGTGGCCAATCAAAGTTCGTAAAGCCGTCTCAGTACTTTAACCTAAGTCGAAGTTCAAAGAAAGACAATGAAGTACAATCAATGAGACGTGAAATAGAAGAATTAAAGGCGTTGGTGCGTGGTCTATGTGTGAACAAAGATGTGGAGCCGTCGGTTGATCCCAAGAATGTGCCAACCGTAGACCAACACAACTACTTTAAGGCTAGTTGCTCTGCCCAAGAAAAACAACATGGAGTTGCTGAGCCGCCAACCATGCCTGTCGACAGTCAGGAGTGTAAGCTCTATATCTTCGATGAAGTTCAGGGTGGACAGTTGCTTGTTGCGTTTGGAAGAGCATGGCTCAAGAGCCTCCCCACCGATACGGTGCATGGGATTCCACTGGGGTAAGGGAACGTGCGAGTGTCAATCAACGTGCCCAAATTAAAAAAAACACCATTACCTATATCGACGTACGACGCAACCACTGTGGAGGATGCTGTTAATGGGTTTGTTGCTTGGCCTAAAAGTTTAGTTGAGCTCGACATGAGTATGAACAAGGCAAGTCGAGGGCCTAGACACATTCCCGACCCAGCAGCTGGCAACAAAAAACGCCAAAAAAAGGCTGGAAATAAAACGATCGACTATCGAACTGAGGTACAACAAGGTGCGCAAGAACGAAAACTGGTGTTCGACTTTAATAACATGAACAGGGCAATGAGGCCTTTGGCTTATTATGCACATAGTTCCATGCGTCAAGGTAATCAGATTGAGGTCCCAATACCATACACGATTATGGGTTTTGATATGCCTGTCTTTCTGAGCTTTGAAGATATTTATGAGTTCATTAATTTACAAGAAATCAGTGCGAATTGTATATTAGTCTACATGAGGTACGACATTCTTTATCTTAAATTTTCTTTTCATCTGGAAAATATTCTATATTTCATGTAGAGTAACATTTTTGATACGGTTATGCAGATATTTGGAGGAACTATGTAGAATTAACGGGCAAGCTGAGAAGTTTGTGTTTGTGTCTCCAAGCTTGATCTCACCGGTGAGAACAGATACTGAAGATGCTGGCAGGAGAGAGCGAGCCGACAATCTTATCAGCTTTTTGCATGACGGACCCAAAGAACGGCTTTATCTTGTGCCACATAACAGAGGGAGACATTGGGTTTTGGGTGTCATTGACCCATGGGAGGACCTCGTCCTTTATTTTGATCCTCTTCGGAAGAAGAAACGCGACGATTTTACTGAGCTAATGAACATGTAAGTCAATTTGAATATGTTATTTTTTTTTAATCTTAATTATATGCATCTTCATTAGTTTGAATTTTACCAATTTGCTAGGGCCCTAACGGATTGGAAGATTACGACCGGAGAAGGGATTAGAAGGAGACGAGACTGTAAAACCAAAATCTCGAACCGTCTTTGTCCTCTCCAAGAAGGAAGTGTTGAATGTGGTTATTTTGTTTTAGGTTTTATGAGGGATATAGTGTTGAATGGAATTGACGCACTTGAAAGTAAACAATTTTATTCTTCTGAGGATTTGGATCTGATTAGGGGAGAATGGTCTAGCCATGTAATGGAATTCATTAATTATGATGTATAAACTTGTAATGTAATAATTGGAGTGTATTTTTAGTTTGATTAATGAAGTTAATATCTTGGATCGTATATTGGATAACATACAGATTAGGCCACACGTGGGAAAAAAAAAAAAACCCAATTTTTTTTTTAAAATAATAAATTACACGACGGTACTTTGTACCGTCGTGCAAGTAGATTACACGACGGTTCCGGGAGGAACCGTCGTGTAATCTGCCTTTGGGGTACTGATTACACGACGGTTCTGGGAGGAACCGTCGTGTAATCTATATGATTGCACGACGGTTCCTCCCAGAACCGTCGTGTAATCTGCCAGTGACACACCACAGATTACACGACGGTTCCTCCCGGAACCGTCGTGTAATATTCGTGTGGCCATGAGATTACACGACGGTTCCTTCTGGAACCGTCGTGTAATCTTATAAATTACACGACGATTCATATTGAAACCGTCGTGTAATGTTCTTTATTTTGCTCCACCACGTAACTGTTTACCGGGATTACACGACTGTTGGAAAACCGTCGTGTAAAACTTAGATACGATGACGGTACTAAAACCGTCGTGTTATCTTCCACGACGCTGGATTACACGACGGTTAAGGTACCGTCGTGAAAACTATTACACGACGGTTAAAACCCGTCGTGTAATCCTTCTTTTCTAGTACTGATAGATTTATGAGCAACTGAGGTCAAACCCATGGGGACTACAAAAATTAAGTAAAATTAATCTAAGCTAAAAAATTATACTCTAGCCTAGTTGAAAATAAGACTCTAATTGATTGAAAAAGAAACCTAAAATTAACGAGAGAAAATAAATCAAAGCTGACAACTAAAATTGAACTGATCAATAGAAGAAAATTATTAAGGTTTTAGAATCTACCACTATTTAATTTAGCAATTCCCTATTTATCAATTAGTTCCCAAAATTGAAGTGACAACTTGAATTCAATCTATTGTCTACTTATAGATAGAACGATTAAGCCCCAATTAAATAAATCTTATGTTAGTCCTTTCTTTGCTTTAACAGATAATTTCTTAAGCATTCTATGTATCAAATGCAATTATAAGAAAGAATCAAATGAAATTATTTTAATCTCTCAAAAGCCAAGCATAGATTAATTAAACAAAGTTTCTAACCATTAAAAATACCTGATATTAATGATGAAAGAAATCCAAGTTTAATAATCTTCTAAAGCAAGGACCGTAAACAAAAACAACAAAAACATATGAAGAGAATTAGTTCGATAAGTATAAAATTACTCCATCAAATAAGGTTTAATCCTCAACCTCAGTACAAGAAAATTAGAAAGACAATTTGGAACTGAAAACAAGAGAGTAAATAAAGATAGCCATGGAATGAACTTGGTTGTCTTCAAATTTCTTTCTTCCTTCTTGCTTTCTTTTCTTCACTGCTTCCTTTATTTCCTACTAGCCGCCAATTGTGTGTCCCTTTTTTATGTGCTGCTCTCCTCACATATATATACGTAATGGCATAAAACTTTCCTCAATCCAGTGGCCAATCATACAAAGAGCAGTTGCCCCCTTTTGTTTTCTCATTTCCAGCTTCGTGTAAAGTTTCTGCAAATGTGTTTCACTTACTTTCTTGTTTCAAAATTAAAGTCCAACTCTTGTCCAAACCCAATCACATGTATTATGTTTTCTAAACTCCAATTTGGCCCTATTCAACATAAACATAGAATTTATGAATAAAAAGAACTAAAACAAATAGGATTAAAGGAAAAATTTTTATATATAAATATGCTCATCAAATACCCCCAAACCTAAATTTTGCTAGTCCTCAAACAAAACTAAACTAAAAATAAGATGAAAAAAAATCCTATACTAATCCACTTTCGTAGGAAATCACGATTGCATTTAGCGTATGCAACGAGCCTTTAAACCCCAAGGCTACCCTAGTGGATGAGTTATAGTCTCGTGAGGGCTTCCACCTGCGATACCCACAAACACCAACAAAAGAAAGACTTGACTCAATTTCAAAAGGAAATAAAAATAAATAAATAAACAAAGACATGACATTTTTTTTTTCCAATGGCACTATGCATTCACTTTGTCATTCAGATTTATAACGGCAATCCAATAACAGTATGAACATTTATCAAATTTAAATATGCGAGTTACGACTTAATTATCTGAGATTGCCCTTTCCGGTTTTTGGATGCATTTATCAGGGTTATCCACCCCCCTCCCACCCCCCCCACCCTCTCTCTTCCATGCACATTTTTGTATTTTCTTTTTTTTAATAAAACAATATGGCTTAGGTAACTGAAGAGGATGCTAAAAAGATGTCAATCTAGTTAAGATACCTGGATACATTTGTTGATATCTATCACTATCATATACATAAATATGTACTTATATAACAAATTTTCTAGTCCTTTTCTCAAGTAAACATACGATAATGCTCAAGTTAGAACCTAAAGAAAAGGGTACTTCTGTCTGCAACTTATGTAGCCCATTTGACGGAATACAAGTGTGCAATAAGTGCTAAGCACATTTTATATATATATATATATATATATATATATATATAGAGGAATGAGAGTCAGATTACATAGTGTTGCAGATATTGGAGTCGTGTTGAAATTATTACAACCTATGGCTTTTGTGAAACAGGTCCATACAAACCATAATGGCCTTATCTCTTCCTTAGTTGCTCAAACTGAACTTCATAAGCTATTTCAATTTGAATATATTATAATATTTTGTTTGGTCACGGAAGATGATTAGGTGTAAAACAACTTAGTTTTAGTGGCATTTTTTAGGTGCTTTTTGTGGCCCTAGTGATGAATATTATATGTATATTAGTGTGTGTATATATATAAGTGTGGGTTTCTACGATGAGGTGTAAAACAACTTAGTTTTAGTGGCATTTTTTAGGTGCTTTTTGTGGCCCTATTGATGAATATTATATGCTTACACCTCCTAGTTTTAGTGGCATTTTTTAGGTGCTTTTTGTGGCCCTAGTGATGAATATTATATGTATATTAGAGTGTGTTTATATAAGTGTGGGTTTCTACGATGAGGTGTAAAACAACTTAGTTTTAGTGGCATTTTTTAGGTGCTTTTTATGGCCCTAGTGATGAATATTATATGTATATTAGTGTGTGTGTATATATACACACATGTAAGTGTGGGTTTCTACGATGGTGCCGTCATTGAAAATCCCGGCACCGTCTCAGAAAATATGCTTGCAATAACACGTGGCACATAAAGTAAAAGTATAGAAGGGTAAACTGCTAGGTAGATAAAGGAAATTAAAAACTAAACAAATATGGAGACCCACATAATAATTTTAAAAATGGTGAAATAAATGAGAAACGATTAAAAAAGTTCACACCGATGTTTGTTTTTTAATTTTGATTAGAGAGCCATATTGGTTTTGAAGGCTTCAAAAAGCTCACATTTTGGTTGCTTGATTAGAAGGGCGGCTGAGTAGTCAAAAAAGGGGGGAAAAAAAAAAAGGAAAAACGAAAGAAGTCGAGCATAAATCAGTAAAAGCTCCTCCGATTACTCTTGCATTTTGATCATTGTACGTTATTTGGGTGCCTGTGCTTTTGGAAATTTAACTAATTTGAATGCTTTGATGAGTTTTATGTTGGTTAGTCTAGTAAAACATAGATTGTGAGGCATATTAATGTTGGTTGGGTTGCTGTGGGTAGCTAACAGAACGAGATTGAGTCCGTGAGACAGACAGAAAGAAAGAAACAAGAAGATGTCTCAGATATAGGTATTTGCCTTTAGCAAATAGGGGGAAAAACAAATCTAGGTACAGCCAACGATCGCAAAACTTATTTAACGATCACAAAACTTATTTAACGATCTCAAATTAATGAATAATAATCCTAAGTTAAAGCGTGATTGTTAATTTAAAAACAAAAAGACATACCTATAATTATCCAAGAAGACACTCGAAACTGAAAGGATAAACAAACCCACTCGGAATGAAAGAAGAAGAAAAATGTGGTAAATTTTAAGACAAAGGTTACAATTGTTGGGATGTGTGCCTATAAACAAATGAGATGTATTATTTTGCTGATTTAATTTGAGGATTTTTTTCAATATTATTTTTGCATGCATGTTTAGATGCTTTATAAATATCAAAAACCCTATATTATTTAAATGTGACTTTAAATATTGTATATAAGTGTTATATGTAGGAGGATAATATTTAAAGTAAAATAATCTAAATCTGTTCGTAATTAAAAATTAAAGTTGGGATCTTTAATTTAAAATTACTAGCGCGGTTCATTACATTTTGAATGAAATGATCTTATCCGGATTGTTATTAATGAGATTATTGGAATGAAAGCGCTTTATATAATTTGATTATATAGGATTGAAACATGATTAATTATGAATCTCTAATAATTTCCGTTGTCATATAGAGCATTCAAAATTAATCAATGATGGTCATATATGAATCGATCTTAATTCTGAGTAATTAATAGACTCCTATTTATTGTTTCATGTTTTTTGACATATCGAGTAATGACACAAATGAATAGTGTCAAATTCTTGGTATTTTGGAAATATAATATAATAAATAGCCGGGAATAATAATATACAAGATGAAATCCATTCCTTCATAAAAGAAGTTAGATAGACGGTTCTCATAAGTGTTAATTCGGGACTTGAATAATAAGAGCGCTCAATTTATGATTAGATCATAAATATATTATTCATTAGAGAATCAATGGTACTTAAGGAGAAAGATATAATTAAAGTGGTTAACGGAAAATACCTAGCTTTAATTATGAACCGTTTATGGAGGATTAATTTATATGTAGCGACTATATCAATGGGCAATTCAAATCCTTTGAATATAATTAGTTTTATAATTTTAAGAGTGCAATTCCAAATTTTTAGTGGAATAATTTGGAATTAATAATTTTAATATTTTAATTAAGGTGCTAATTAATTGTCAAAATTATTGGAGCTTAAGATTATAAAGTCCATAGTTCCTCTCAACGACTCCATTGAATAATGTGAACATTATTTTATGTTGGGTTAATTTATTAATTTATAATTGAAAATTCTATATTAATATTCACACAACAAATTGATTGGTTTAATTTGTATTTTAAATAATATGATTATTTAAAATAAATTTAAAATAGTTTTAAATTAAATATTATACAGTGTGGTAATCACATCGTAGTTGTGCACCACAGGGTAGTTCACATTATATCCACAAAGTGTATGTGGAATTTTGAATTTTGAATTTTGATACATGTGGAAAAGAAAAGATCGGTTATTTTATTTTGAATAGTTAAGAATAAATTTTTTTTTAAAAAAGGTAACTGATTATATAATGGGAGAGAGATTTTCTCTTTCCCATATCTATCATACACGCCCACTATAGGGAGGTAGTGGGCATGCATGTTGTTCCACAAGGAGAAGTTGAATTAATTGATTAATTAATTAATTAATTTAAAATTAAAAAAAAGGGATGTCAATTATTTCTCCTTCACTGTCTCATGAGTTGAGAACGCAAAGTGAATCAAAATTCTAGTATGTGATCAAACCCAAATTCAGAAATGCCCACTCGTTTCCTATTCAGAAACCCAAATTCTAGTAAGGGATGTTAGTTATTTCTCCTTCACTGTCTCATGAGTTGAGAACGCAAAGTGAATTAAAATTCTAGTATGTGATCAAACCCAAATTCAGAAACGCCCACTCGTTTCCTGTTCATCGTGATCTGGAGAACGCTGAGAAAGAATTGTTGGTTTTTCTGAAGGATTTGGAGTTCTCAAGAAGGTTGGTGTTTCCGAAGAATTTAGAGTTCTCAAGAAAGTTCTTGAAGGAGTTCAAGAATTTCAACCTAATCGGACAACGGTCAATCTCTAAACTTTATTCTTAATTTATTTTATTAAATTAATATAAATATTATCGCCGGAAAAATTTTGAGAAAAATTTTTATATGTGCGATTTGATCCGTACCATACTTCCGCTAATTTTAAAAATAGGTTTTCGAAACCAAAAACAATTTATAATAACCTCCACTGTATTACAAAGAACTTGCAAATTTTAATCATTTACTTACAAACTTTACGAAGAAATTGCCGTAATTTACGATGAGCTTAACAAATTTACGATAAACATAAGTAAGATAAGAAAAATTTCAAACAGTTAACGATAATTGCATAAACATACAAGTAGTTGATTTATTTTTTTTTCCTTTATTTCTTGTTCTTTCTCTTTCTTTTCCAGAACTGAGACATCTTACACACTTCTTTCTTTCTCTTTTGTATTTTTATTTTTTAAAAAAGATCTTTTATGTTTCTCTTCATATTCCATCACTCTCACTCTCTCTTTAATTTCTATAGTATATGTTTTTTTGGGGAAAAAAAAAATCGTTAAAAATTAGAAAAGCATTGTTTATCTTTTTTTCTCTCTAAATGCTTTAACAGCCCCTTTTTCTCAGTCTACAAAAACATAGAGAGAAGCACAATGAGATAGAATAGGAGAATCATCTGGAAACGGAGGAGCTTCTCCATCTCCGTCTCCATTGCCATCGTTGCTACTCCGCTACAGGTATGGGCTGTCGAACCCCCGGCGTCCGCTGCGATCAGATTCGCAATGGAGGCTAATAATCAATATTTTGTTGGATAAGTTATGCCCATGGGTATAAAAGATGTTGGCCAAAGTTAAGAGTATAAAGATGTTGAGAATGGAGGGTAGTTTTCCACTGTTAATTTTTTAAATTTTTTTTTTGAATTCACAGTCCTACATTTAACTTGTTCTTTCTCTGATATTAAGCTATCTTTCCTAGCAACATGGAGAAGAAAAAGAAATCATGGACTTGAGAGAAGCAAGAGAAGTGACAATAGTATAATGGGACCCACATGATAGGTTTGTTTAAAAGAAAAAGAAAAAAAAGAAAAAAGAAAACTAGTATGATACAAGTGAGATGGATGAACTGACGCATAGAAAAGGTCAAAAATAAGTTCAACAGGTAATAGGTAATAAATCACTTTCCACATGGCAGTTCATGAGGGGATCTCCTAATCCAACTGTTAAAAAACGAATTCTAGCCCCATATCGGGAAAAGCAATCACGGCACCCTAAGAGGCCCCGATGCGTGTGTGTTTACACACACACACACACTTATATATGTGTCATATCTCTCTCTTTGTGCCCCTTGGATATTCAAAATCCTTTGAGAAAAAATCCACAATTTTTTATATGTTTTCTAAAACAAGAAATATGGATTATTATACAAATGTCTGAAGATGTTGAGATTTCTTTGATCGATCTGATTGTAGTACTTTCCGATTATAGATTATTGATTGATTGCCAATCTTGGTGTACATTAGCTGCAGACAAATCATAGATTGGTAGTAGAGCATGATTTTAGGAATTGATCTCTGTATACTAATTGCATGGTTTCCATTACAGTATGAATGAGAAAACAACACACTATTCCTCTTATTTTTGGTTCGCATCAGAGCCATCTCTGAAAAAATAAATAAGTAAATAAAAAATAAAAATAAAAATAAAAATCCTGAAACCGGAAACAAACCCATCGGAAAAAAACAAAGCCCATAATCCTGAAACTAGAAAAAACATACCTACCGGAAAACAAAAACCCAAACCCACAAAATCTGCAAATCTACCCGATCGCTCATATATATCTCCACGAAACCCACAAAACTTGACCCGCCATTCATATCTTCATGAAACAAATGATGAAACTATCGGTAATTCAATTTTACAGAAATTTTGGAGATATTATTGTCATCGATGGAAATATTGGAAAAAATTGCAAAAATATGAAAATTTGCTTTAAAATATATATTTATCATTTTAGGAAAGTACAAAAATTAAAAAGATAGATAAATACATAAATTTTATATAAGAAACATATTATATTTTATATAATATAATACCAAAAGAAAATCCTATATGAGATTCAAATATGGTTGGGATGTCATCCTAATTTAAGTAATATTGGTGTCATGATATGCTATTTGAGTAGGGTTAGATATAGTTAGAAACATACTATATGTAGGTTTATTGATATCTTCTCAATCTATTTTTATCAAATGAAAATTGTGTAAAGTTTTTGGAAGTTTAGTAGAATATATATATATTCTCTGAGTTTTAATGTGTAGCATTTTATTTATTTTTTTTTCTCTTTTTTTGTAACATAATGATAATATGTTAGTTGATCTTTTCATCATATAATTAAGAAAAAAAAAATATAATTATAGCATGTTCAAAAAGTTAATAAATAATATCAATATGAAATTTCAGAAATTTTTGATATTTCCTCTAAATTTTCCAATATTTTATAAAAATTACATTACGTTTTACTGATATTAATATTTTTATCGATATTTCCCAATATTTCACAGATATTTTGATGGAAAAAATATAACACTTAAAAGATATTTTAGTATCTTTTAAACATCAAAATTTCAGTTGAAATTTTAGAAATATCGTGGATATTTGCAACCATGCACGAAACCCATGAAATCACACCAGCCAATCAGCCGCTCATCCATGCTACTTCAGCCATTCAGACGCGCTGCTTCAGTCGTTCAGACACTCCGCTTCAGTTGTTTGGACTCGCCGCTTCAGCCGTTCAGACGCTCGGCTTCAGCCGCTGCCTCAGATCGCACCCATGACTGTCGCCGTTGTTCACTGTCGGACACCAAGCATTCACCGTTGCATCATTGATCGACGCTCACGACCGTGCCACCGCTCATTCGTCGTCGTTCGCCTCGTGCCGTCATTGTTCGCCGCTGGTCATCGACGCTCGCCGCCACTCACCGCGTGGTCTCTTAAGGAGATGTTGGTTAGTAAATCAGAACCAAGTTGTAGGCTTGTAGCAATACGTATTTTACAAAAAAAAAAAAACAAAAAAAAACAAAAACAAAAAAAAACAAAAAGACAAAAAACAAAAAACAAAAAAAAAAAACAAAACAAAACAAAAGCCCAAAAAAAAAAACAAAACAAAACAAAAAAACAAAAGACAACGAAACGAAAACAAAAACAAAAAAAGGGAAGAGATTAAAAAAGAAAAATGGTGATGAAAAAATTCCTGAATTCTTTGGCATAAAATCAATTCTTACTTGCCTTTCACGAAATCATGAATGTACCCATTGTCATCGTATTGATCATAGGGAAAGTTGATGCTTTGAAGTTGTGGGATATCCAGAGTGGTGGGATCACAGTCGGAGTCACAGAGGCGGAATTCAAGGAAGACATTTTTTGCCGCTAACCTTGAAGCATACATAGAGAATGATGGTCCTGAAAAGGGCTTGGCTTTGGTAGCAGCAGCAAACAATGGTGATAAGGTTTAGAATATGTCTGCACCTATTTCAAGTAGTACATGGATAATTGATTTTGGTGCTGCAGATCATATGATTTATGATTTCAGACAGGTCTCATCTCTTAAACCATCATCACAAAAATTCGTTTGTACTGCCAATGGTACCTCTACCCCAGTTATTGGGGAAGGGTCTTTGTCATTCTTTGATAATTTGAGTTTAGATTCCGTATTTAGTTGTTCCCTCTTTAGATACCGTTTGTCAGTTTCTCAAATCACTACAACCTTATCTTGTGTTGAAATTTTTTGGCTTGAGTTTTATATGTTTAAGCACATCCAAACAAGTCAAACAATTCGTTATAAGCGAGGGAAGTTGTATTATTTGGACTTGGCGTCAAAGGGTTCAGACATGGTATGACAAGGTTTGACATTGGATGGCTTTGAGGGGGCGAAGAAAAAGTCGAAGATTTGGTTGTGGCATCGACGTTTGGGACATGCTTCCTTTGGTTACCTGAAAAAGCTCTTCCCTAGTTTGTTTGCAAAACTTGATATTTCTTGTTTCCATTGCGAGGTTTGTGAATTGGCAAAGAGACGTCATGTTTCATTTTCATTAGTTTTGCGTAAGAGCCCAACCCCCATTATGGCTATACATTCTAATGTTTGGGGTCCATGTAAAATTGCTACTATAGGTAGATCACATTGGTTTGTTTACTTTTATTGACGATTGTATTGGAATGACTTGGTCGTGCTTGATGAAGTCCAAAGATGAAGTGAACTCCTTATTTTAAAATTTTTATAAAATGATTCTTACTCAGTACAATGCACAGATTTAGGTTCTTCGTAGTGACAACAATGGAGAATATCAGAGTTCTGAACTTCAGCACTATTTGGAAAGCACATAGAACTATTCATGAAACTGCTTGTTCCAACACACCTCAGCAGAACATCGTCACTAAGCATAAGAATCAACACTTGTTGGAAGTTGTTCGTGCTTCATTGATAGAAGCTCACATGCCATTATTCTATAAGGAAGAAGCGCTTACCTCTGCAGCATGTGTCATCAATCGCGTACCCTCAAGCTCAATTGACTTTCAGACACCATTCTAAGCTCTTGCTAAAGCTATTTATGCCTCGACTATTCCGAATTTACCTCCGTATGTCTTTGGTTGTCTATCAATTGTACACCTCTGTAAGCGTCAACGCAACAAGTTGACTCCTCAAGCATTGAGATGTGTTTTTCTTGGATATACTATCATCAAAAGGGATACAGATGCTATCATCCCCCAACTCAATGAGTGTTTATCACAATTGATGCGGCTATTCATGAAGACTTAATGTATTTTTCCTCTGAGCTTGAACTTCAGGGGGAGTCCCATCAAGAAATTTAGACTTTGGATTATGTTTTTTTTTTACGAGTATGATTGTCACATTTCTAAGGAAGAGGAGTCTTCTGGATCAGTCAATCAGGAAGTTAAGTGGTATAAACTTGGATTCTAGTGGTGACAACTCACAAACTGGATCAGTCAATCAGGAAGTGGGTGAATTGGATCAAAGTGGTATGAACACCCAGAAACTGAAGGAGTGGTAGAAACTAAAGATGTGATTCCACCTCCATCACCAATCAAACCATTGGAGTCTAAGCTTCTTATTGACATACCAAATCAATCGTCTGTCTAGGATGTTTCAAATTTAGTATCTGAACCATATAGAAAACAGCGGATTCAAAACTTCTGTTCAATTTTTGGTATCCTTAATGATGTCTAACCAGTAATATTACATCACGTCATGTTAAAAAGTTTGAAATACTTTATAACTGATTTTTTTTTAATTTTAAAAACTAACTTCCTTCAATGACATGTCAAAATATAATTAGTTAGATACTATTTGGGACACCAAAATTGGACAAAGGATGTTGATCCGAAAACAGCTACCACAAGGTCACACTAGAGGTATTCCTAAACCCACATATGAGCCTGAACTTTCTAGTAAAATTAAATATCCTATGAGTCATTCTGTGTCTAGCCACCACTAGTCAGAATCAAATAAGTCATTCGTAAATCAATTCTTATATGTGGATGACATGGTGTGCAGGAAGAACAACATAAGGAAGAACAACATATGAATGGTGTGCAGGAAGAACAACATTCTTGACATGTGTAGCTATTTCTAACAATGTGCAGGAAGCCTTAGCTGACCCAAAGTGGAAAGTTGTTATGAACGAGGAGATGAAATTCTTATAAAAAATGAAACTTGAGAACTTGTTGACTACCCACCAAGAATGAAGCCCGTAGGATTTCGATGGATTTACACGATGAAGTACAAAGCCGACGGCACAATTGAATGCTTTAAAGTAAGACTGGTGGCAAAAGGTACACTCAAACCTATGGGATCGACTACATAGAGACATTTGCACCTGTGGCTAAAATCAATACAGTTGGAGTATTGTTGTCTTTGGTTACAAATTTGGATTGGCCACTACAACAATTCAATTTGAAGAACGCCTTTTTGCATGGTGAATTGTTTGAAAAAATCTACATGGATCTCGACAAGGATGTATGGCACCAGAAAGATATCGTCAGAAGGTTTGCATATTGAAGAAGTCATTGTATGGATTGAAACAGTCTCCAAGAGCATGGTTTGGAAGATTTACGAAGTCAATGATAACTTTTGGCTACCAACAGAGAAATTCAGACCATGCTTTATTCCTGAAGAGGCAACATGGTAAGATCATTGAACTCGTTGTATAAGTGGATGACAAGGCAGTTACAGAAAATGATCCAGAAAAAAAAAAAAGAAAAGATCTACAAGATTACTTGTCTAGAGAATTTGAAATGAAAGATCTATGTCCTCTAAATATTTCCTCGGGATCGAAGTTTCTCAATCACATGCAAGAATCAATATTTATTTTTTTGATAACTATGCAGAATCTTTCTATCTCAAAGAAAATATGCCTTAGGTCTTTTACATGAAACTGGAATGTCAGAATGCCAGCCAATCGATACACCAATAGAAGAAGGCATGAAATTATGTGTTGCGCCCAATACCTACGGATAAAGGGAGATTCCAAAGACTTGTTAGGAGATTGATGTACTTAGCTCACATAAGGCCAGATCTTACTTATGCATTGAGTGTTGTCAGCCAATATATGCATAACCCTTGAAAACAACATATGAATGTAGTCATGTCACTACTACAAAAAGTACATTACACGACGGAGATTACACAACGGTTCCAAAGAACCGTCGTGTAAAGTGCCTCGCGGTGCCACTTTACACTACGGTTCCAAAGAACCGTCGTGTAAAGTCCGATTTACACTACGGTTTCAAAGAACCGTCGTATAAAGTGCCTCCGCGGTGCCACTTTACACTACGGTTTCAAAGAACCGTCGTGTAAAGTCTGACTTTACACTACGGTTCCAAAGAACCGTCGTGTAAAGTGCCTCGCGGAGACACTTTACACGACGGTTCCTATGAACCGTCGTGTAATGTCCCCCTCGAGGGGCGGATTACACGACGGTTTCCCGGGACCGTCGTGTAATCCCTCCCTCGGGGGGGACATTACACGACGGTCCCCTGGGACCGTCGTGTAATCCGCCCCTCGGGGGGGACATTACACGACGGTCCCGGGGGACCGTCGTGTAATCCCCGGTATTACACGACGGTTCTAAATAGACCGTCGTGTAATCTTCTAAAAATTTTAAAAATTTTCAAATTTAATTTTTCGAAATCCTCGCGCCAAAACCCATAACTTAAATACAATTTCCTCCTCGTTTCTCTTCATCTCCGCATGAATTTTTTAAGTTCTTTCTTCACACTCTCTACATTTCTTAAGTACCCACATCCTTCACCAACCCGCTGCCACCACTCTTTTAGAATCCGGTCAAGCCGCCGTTGCCGAAGTTGCCTCCCTCTTCGTGTGGCCGTGCATATTCTTTTTCAAAGAAAAGCAAGGTGACTTCGTATATAAACTAAAACACATTTAATCTCTTGTATTGTTGTTTTCCATTAAAGATCCATTTTTGAACATGAATGTTTTTGTTTTTAATGTTGCTCTTTGTAGATGAATGGTTTGTGATTGGTTTTGGCACTTTACACACATTTTTCAACATGAATTTTTTGCGCCCACAACATACTCGATGAAATGCCTGAATGGGTTTTTCTTTTATTTAATCTTAATTATATACATCTTAATTAGTTTGAACTTTATCAATTTGCTAGGGCCCTAACGGATTGGAAGATTATGACCGGAGAAGGGATTAGAAGAAGGAGACGAGACTGTAAAACAAAAATCTCGAACCGTCCTTGTCCTCTCCAAGAGGGAAGTGTTGAATGTGGTGATTTTATTTTAGGTTTTATGAGGGACATAGTGTTGAATGGAATTGATGTACTTGAAAGTAAAGAATTTTTTACTTCTGAGGATTTGAATTTGATTAGGGGAGAATGGGCTAGCCATGTAATGCAATTCATTAATTATGATATGTGAACTTGTAATGTAAAAATTGGTATGTAATTTTACTTTGATCATTGAAGTTACTATCTTGGATCATGTATTGGATAACATACAGGTTAGGCCAGCCGTGAGAAATCACCAAAAAACCATAAATTTTTTTTTTAATAAAAGAGACATTACACGACGGTTCGGCCAAGAACCGTCGTGTAATGTCCGCATTACACGACGGTTCGGCCAAGAACAGTCGTGTAATGTCCGCATTACACGACGGTTCGTCCAATACCGTCGTGTAATGTCCGCATTACACGACGGTTCGGCCAAGTACCGTCATGTAATGTCCGCATTACACGACGGTTCGGCCAAGACCGGTCGTGTAATGTCCGCATTACACGACGGTTCGTCCAGTACCGTCGTGTAATGTCTCTATATTACTTGTATCCACTATATATGGTGTACCTTGTTTCGACGACGGTTTTTAACCGTCGTGTAACATTGAGATACCACGACGGTTCAATAACCGTCGTGTTATCTTCTACGACACTGGATTACACGACGGTTGGGTAACCGTCGTGTAAACTTTACACGACGGTAAAAAACCGTCGTGTAATCCACAATTTTTACTAGTGTGTGCATTCTGAGGTATCTAAAGTCTACTCTTGAAAAGGAAATTTTATTCACAAAAAATGCAGATTGTCAAAGCATAGATGCGTACATTGTTGCTGACTGGGCTAGAGCAATAGATGATAGATGATCAACTTCAAGTCACTTTACCTTTGTAGGTGGCAATCTTGTTATATGGAGAAGCAAGAAACAAAATGTTATTGATGCTCAAGCGCATAAGTTGAATTCAGAGGTATGACACTTTGACTTTGTGAAGCATTATGGTTAAGGATTCTCTTACAAGATTTGGGTTATCCATCGAGGCAACTAATTAGGCTGTATTGTGACAATTAAGCTACATATGATATTGCCCATTGTTGAAAATCTTTTAGAGATTACGTTTGCAGGATATTTAGGAGTTGTTTATGTTTGATTTTTGAATTTTAAATTCAAGTAAGATTATATATGCAGCTAGAATAGATTTTTGCAGGATACTCTTTATCATAGAAATATGTAAATCCGGCTGTTAATCAATATACAAGAAAGAAATATTTTTCCTCTTCAAACTCTTTCATGGTATCAAAGCCATTGGGATTCATTAACCCTGATGGTGAAATCCCATGTACCAAAGCCGGTGGTGCCTGGCGATGGTAGTTCCCCTTCAGTTCCTAAAGTTGTTTTTGGGAGCATTTTTGGGCTCGGCAATTCCTCTTCTAATACTGGCAGTATTGATTCTTTGTCTTCCGGATCTTCTCTTCAAATTACTATGCATAAATTGAATGGTAAAAATTATCTAGAATGGTCCCAATCGGTCAAACTAGCCGTTGATGGCCGTGGCAAATTAGGTTATTTGACGCGTGAGGTCGTGAAGCCCACAACAATGGATCCAAGCTTCAAACTTTGGCGATCTGAAAACTCCCTGGTGATGGCCTGGCTTCTTAACTCCATGGACGCCTCCATTGCCAAGCTAAATCTATTCCTACCAACGGCAAAAGATGTATGGGATTCGGTTTGAGAAACCTATTCAGATTTGGAGAACTCTTCTCAAATCTTTGAATTGAAATATAAACTCTGGCAGTCTAAGCAAGGAGATTGTGAGGTTACTATCTATTACAATGAGATGGTAACCTTGTGGCAGGAATTAGACCAGTGTTATGAGGATGTGTGGGAGAATCCGAATGATTGTGCTAGGTTCATTAAACGCGAGGAGAATGATCGTGTGTATATGTTTCTTGCCAATGTCAACTACAGTTTGGATGACGTGAAGGGAAGAATACTTGGACGAAAACCTCTACCATCCATTCGTGAGGTTTTTTTTCCGAAGTCCTCTAAGAAGAATGTCGAAAGAGAATCATGTTGACCAAGCCAACACCTGGCACCCAGTTAGAGACCGATAGCTCAACCCTTATTTCTCGTGGATTTGATGTTGATGGTGACAGGAATTAAGAAGAAGTCGTGGTGTGATCATTGCAAAAAACCATGGCACACAAGGGAGACTTGTTGGAAGCTTCATAGAAAGCCGGCCCATTTGAAGAAGAAATCTGACGGTCGAGCTCTTCAAACAATGCTTGTGGATTCTCAAGAGCAATCATCCAACTCAGAAATGTCTTCTTTTACGAAGGAGCAATTAGAGCACCTACACAAACTTTTGAAATATCCACATGTTTCTGTCACCCCTTCTTGTTCTCTTGCCCATCAAGGTAACCCTAGTGTCAAAACTGAACCCTCCATTTTAGGATTCTTAATTCAGGAGCAACAGATCATATGACAAGTTGTTCACATTTGTTTTCTTCTTAAAGTCCATGTGCAGGCAATAAAAAAATCAAATTTGCGGATGGATCTCTTTCGGCCATAGCCGGAATGGGTTTAATCCGAATCTCTCCCTCCTTGATCCTCCATAATGTGCTTCATGTTCCCAAGTTGTCGTGTAATCCGTTATCTATTAGCAAATTAGCACTTGATCACAATTGTCGCGTAAATTTTTTTCCTTCCTATTGTGAGTTTCAGGACATAGCCTCGGGGAGGATGATTGGCAATGCTAGGGAACACGAGGGACTCTATTTCTTTGAAGATGGACCACATCCGAGTACACAAGTTCACATTTCCAATTTTCAGTCTATTTCTCTTTCTAATATTCCTGAAATCATGTTGTGGCATTATAGGCTTGGCCACCCTAGTTTTCAGTATTTAAAACACTTGTTTCCAAAATTGTTTCTTAATAAAAGTCCATCCTTGTTTCAGTGTGAGATTTGTACTTTAGCTAAACAACATTGTGTTTCTTATCCTGCACAACCCTATAAGCCAACAAAGCCTTTTTCTTTGATACATAGTGATGTGTGGGGCCCCTCTAGAACACCTACACTTTCTGGAAAAAAAAAAATGGTTTGTCACCTTTATTGATGTCCATACTCGGGTTAGTTGGGTTTATTTACTTAAAGAAAAATCTGAAGTTGAAGGAGTTTTTAAAAATTTTTACACCATGGTACAAACTCAATTTTCTGAAAACATTCAAATTATCCGAAGTGATAAAGGCAAAGAATTCTTTAATAAGGTTTTGGGGTGGTTTTTCTTGGAAAAAGGTATTATTCAACAAAGTTCATGTACTGACACCCCTCAACAAAATGGGATCGCTAAAAGAAAAAATAAACATCTTTTAGAAGTGGCTTGAGCACTACTTTTTACAAATCATGTGCCAAAATATCTATGGGGGAAGCTATTCTTACCACAACTTATTTAATTAACCGAATGCCTTCAAAAATTCTCCATTTTCAAACTCCAATGAGTGTTTTTTATAAAAATTTTCCTACCTCACGGCTTTTAGCTGACCTCCCCATTAAAATATTTGGGTGTGTTGTGTTTCTTCATAACCATGACAAAAATCTTGAAAAATTCGATCCTAGGGCACGCAAATGTGTTTTTCTTGGTTATGCTTCAGCCCAAAAAGGCTATAAATGTTTTGATCCTGCTTCGAAAAAATTATTTGTTACCATGGATGTTTCTTTCTTTGAAACCACTTCGTTTTTTGGGTCTCATCTTCAGGGGGAGAAAAAACAAGAAGATTTGGTGTTTCAACAATCAGATTTTTCAGATTTGGTAGTTCAAAATTCAAATCAACAATCTGATTTTTCAGATTTGGTAGTTCAAAATTCAAATCAACAATCTGAAACAAATCAACAATCTGATTTTTTAGATTTAGGAGTCCAAAATTCGAACCTATTTAAAAAAACTGATTCTATTTTTCAAAATTCAAGAGAAAAAACAAATTCTATCACTCAAAATTCAATTGAAAGATCAGTTTTTGGTAAATCCAATTCTCCTTCATTTCAAAATCCGAATTTTGAAAATTCAAATCTTCATCAATCACAAGAAAAACGTTTTTCTCCACATGATATCAACTCACAGTTATTTCATGATGACTTTATTCACATAGGACAAAGCTTGGATTCTGTTGAAAAACCAAATGTTTTGAATACTGAAAATCCTTTAGAGCCATCTATAATGTCACCACAAAGTAGTGATCCTAGTGATCCTACCGGGAAATCATGTGCCAAAATATCTATGGGGGGAAAAAATCTTTGGACTGACTTACTCAAAAAGGCCACAAATTCAAGAAATTGGGTTTAAGAGTTCCCTACAAAACCATGACTCCAATCCACAGCAAAACCGTGAGTCATCAGGTATGTCTCAGTCGTGTCCAACCTCTCAAAATCAGCCTAGAGATCTTAATATCCCTATTGCTATTCGTAAAGGTGTTAGGTCGTGTACAAACCATCCATTGTCAAAGTTTGTGTCCTATAAAAATCTGTCATCATCCTTTTCTGCCTTTACTTCTCAATTGTCTCTTGTGGAGATTCCAAAAAATGTGCAGGATGCTTTACAGGTTCCTGTGTGAAAGGGAGCAATTCTTGAGCAGATGAGTGCGCTTGAGAAGAATAGGACTTGGGAAATGGTGGACTTGCCGAGGGGAAAGACAACAGTTGTATGCAAATGGGTATTTGCTGTGAAATTCAATCCAGATGGTACGCTTGAGAGATACAAGGCATGGTTGGTGGCCAAAGGTTTCACTCAAACCTATGGCATTGACTATACAGAAACATTTGCACCGGTGGCGAAGCTAAACACTGTGAGAGTTCTACTTTCTATTGCAGCAAATCTTGATTGGCCTTTGCAACAACTGGATGTCAAAAATGCCTTCCTTAATGGAGACTTAGAAGAAGAAGTCTATATGGACCCACCTCCTTGCTTTGAAGGGAAATTTGGTTCGAGGGTTTGTTGTTTGAGGAATTCATTATATGGTCTTAAACAATCACCAAGAGCTTGGTTTGAAAAATTCACCCGGTCCGTGAAGAACCAAGGTTACAAACAAGCTCAAACTGACCATACAATGTTCATAAAGCATTCGGAGATTAGAAGAATAATGATTCTGATAGTGCGTGTGGATGATATCATTTTGATAGGTGATGACTTGGAAGAAATCAACCAGCTAAAGGGAAGTTTGGCCATGGAATTTGAAATTAAAGATTTGGGAGCACTCAAGTACGTTCTTGGAATGAAAGTTGCAAGATTGAAAAAGGGAATTACTGTGACTCAAAGGAAGTACATCCGAGGTCTTCTCAATGAAACCGGGATGAGTAGATGCAAACCCGTGGACACACCAATAGACACAAATGTTAAGTTCAAAGAAGACAAGAAGGGAGAACCTGTAGACACTACACAGTACCAAAAGCTAGTGGGAAAGTTGATTTATTTATCCCACACTCGGCCTGACATAGCATTTGCGGTTAGCTTGGTAAGCCAATTTATGCACTCGCCAAAAAGGGAACACCTAGACGCTACCTACCGAATCTTAAGGTACTTGAAGAGTTGTTCAGGAAAGAGCCTGTTTTTCCAAAAAGGTCCAGAACGGGAGATTAAAGCTTATACTGACACTGATTGGGTGGGGTCGGCTAAAGATAGAAGGTCCACAACCGGATATTGTACTTATGTGTAGGGCAACCTTGTAACTTGGAGAAGTAAGAAGCAACATGTGGTAGCTCAAAGTATTGCAGAGGCAGAGTATAGGGCTATGGCTTATGGTGTGTGTGAGTTATTGTGGCTACAACGAATCTTAGTAGAGTTATGGATGCCCATGAAGACACCAATGAAGCTCTATTGTGATAACAAGGCGGCTATAAATATAGCTCATAATCCTGTACAACATGATAGAACCAAGCACGTGGAGATTGATCGACACTTCATAAAGGATAAGCTCGAAGCAGGGACCATTTGCATGCCTTTTGTTCCAACGACAAGACCAACAACAGACATTCTTACAAAGGGGCTGTTCAAGCCGGCCTTTGAGTCTCTAGTTAGCAAGTTGGGTTTGATCGATATCTACTCACCAACTTAAGGGGGAGTGTTGAAAATCTTTTAGAGATTACGTTTGCAAGATATTTAGGAGTTGTTTATGTTTGATTTTTGAATTTTAAATTCAAGTAAGATTAGATATGCAGCTAGATTAGATTTTTACAGGATACTCTTTATCCTATAAATATGTAAATCCGGCTGTTAATCAATATACAAGAAAGAAATATTTTTCCTCTTCAAAATCTTTCACCCATAATCCAACTCAACATGATCGTACGAAGCATGTCGAGGTGGACTTATTCTTCATTAAAGAGAAGTTAGATGGGAAAATTTTATAGTTGCCTAAGCTTCGATCAGAGGATCAGTTAATCGATATTCTTACAAAAGTAGTCTTAATTGCATGTTCTCAAAATTTTTGAACAAGTTGGGCATGTGTGATATTTAACTTGAGGGGGAGTGTTGGGATTTTTTGGATTGATCTAATCGTAATACTTTCCGATTATAGATTATTGATTGATTAGAAATTTTGATGTACATTTGTTGTAGAGAAATCGTAGATTGGTAGTAGATCTTGATTTTAGGAAATTCATCTCTATATATCGATTGTTTGTTCTTCATTACAGTATGAATGACAAAATAACAAACCATTCCTCTTATTTTTAGTAAAGATAACTCCAAAACCCAAAAGTAGAAAGGGGAAAAGTGTTGGGGTCAGACTCCGTCTCCTCGTAACACCGTTAGTCTTCAACGGTTTGTCAAGCGAACGACGGAATTCGGATTACAGTCTATTTGGCATTTTTGAGCATTTGGGCTGGGCCCAATGAATAATCTAAACTTGGTTTGAGGGCAAATGATGATAGTTCATAATCAAGCGATATTGTTTCCTTTAGTCCCGTCAGTTCAAGCATGGACCGGGTGATCATTTATGCCAATGAAGTAAGCCACGAATGATGCATAACCCTTAGCTTTCTTGACTAACTATTTCATCGTTCGTCTTTCATACTTGACGAATACTACAAATAAGGGCTAATTCCAATAACTGCCAAGCCCACGATCGATTATGACGTCATATCATATCCACTTCAATAACAGCTAAGCCCACGATCGATTATGATGTCATATCATATCCACTTCAATAACTGCCAAGCCCACGATCGATCGTGGCATCAAGATCCACATTCTTGATACGAACCACGCCAACAATGTGACAAAACCCGATACCAAATCTGGAAACGGCAACCCAAGATCTTTCAAGTTTGATGGAAACCGCGACCCGTTGCTTAGCGAAGCAAGAACCTTGGTACGGTGAAGACACCACAAACGGTTATGGAAGTCCGTTTGATAAGTCGCTTTGAACGCCCCAAGGAATCCTTGATAAGTTCGGATAAGTTTCTTCAAGAACTCAAGAAGAATAACTCACAATATGAAAAAAACATCAAAATCATTCTATGTTTTCCATCATCTGAAATCAGCCTTATATAGGCAAAGTTACAATTTGTAAAATTCCTAATCTACCCTTAAGGATAAACATGCCTAAAAATCTAAGAATCAGATTTAATTAAAATAAATTCAGAATTAATTCAAAATTTAAATTAAAACTTAAAACTAAAAATCAGATTACAAAGAAATCAAATCTTGATCAGATCTTGTTTTGAATTTTGAACTTTTGAAATCTTGAAGACGTAATCTTGACTTGATTCTTCGTTGGAAAGTAACGTCCACATCTTCCGGATCAACTTTGATGAGTAAAGTCAGTCTTTGTTCACCCTCAGTAGTGAACACACTCTTTTGACGAACTGGAACTTGAATTGCTTCATTAGCATTCCTTGCAGCCTTGATGTCCTCATCAGATGATGGAAAATATAGAATGATTTTGATGTTTTTTTCATATTGTGAGTTATTCTTCTTGACTTCTTGAAGAAACTTATCCGAACTTATCAAGGATTCCTTGTGGCGCTCAAAGCGACTTATCAAATGGACTTCCATAACCGTTTGTGGCGTCTTCACCATACCAAGGTTCTTGCTTCGCTAAGCAACGGGTCGCGGTTTCCATAAAACTTGAAAGATCTTGGGTTGCCATTTCCAGATTTGGTATCGGGTTTCGTCACATTGTTGGCGTGGTTCGTAAAGAATCCGAAAAAAAAAATTCGTTTTGATTCTTGTTCTTGTTTGGGTTGCTTTTCAAATTCGTTCTCCAGCAATCATTAGAGTAAAAAAAAAAAATCGTTTTGATTCTTGTTCTTGTTTGGATTGCTCTTCAAATTCATTTTTCCAGCAACTATTAGAGTAAAAAAAAAAAAAATCCGAAAAAAAACAAAAACAAAGAAAAAAAAAACAGAAACAAAATTGCTGCACTAATCCAATTTGTTCTATCCTTAAATAAGTGATATTAGTGTTTGATTCTTAGTTGGATTGCTTGCTTTGAGATTGAGTTCTTTAAGGAATTAGAAACTCTAATCCAATTCCCACAAGGTTTACAAATTCTAGAAAACGTGAATTAGGACCTAGTGAGTACATTGTTAGTGCTCCTTTCAACGTTACTGACGTACAAGATTTGAGGACAAATCCTTCTCAAGAGGGGGGGAATGATGAGGACATCAAGGTTGCAAGGAATGCTAATGAAGCAATTCAAATTCCAGTTCGTCAAAAGACTATGTTCACTACTAAGGGTGAACAAAGACTAATTTTACTCATCAAAGTTGATTCGGAAGATGTGGACGTTACTTTCCAACAAAGAATTAAGTCAAGATTACTTCTTCAAGATTTCAAAAGTTCAAAATTCAAAACAAGATCTGATCAAGATTTGATTTCTTTGTAATCTGATTTTTAGTTTTAAGTTTTAATTTAAATTTTGAATTAATTCCAAATTTATTTATTTATTTTAATTAAATCTGATTATTAGATTTTTAGGCATGTTTATCCTTAAGGGTAGATTATGAATTTTACAAATTGTAACTTTGCCTATATAAGGCTGATTTCAGATGATGGAAAACATAGAATGATTTTGATGTTTTTTTTTTTCATATTGTGAGTTATTCTTCTTCAGTTCTTGAAGAAACTTATCCGAACTTATCAAGGATTCCTTGTGGCGTTCAAAGCGACTTATCAAATGGACTTCCATAACCGTTTGTGGCGTCTTCACCATACCAAGGTTCTTGCTTCGCTAAGCAACGGGTCGCGGTTTCCATCAAACTTGAAAGATCTTGGGTTGCCGTTTCCAGATTTGGTATCGGGTTTTGTCACATTGTTGGCGCGGTTCGTATCAATTCTTACATGTATTTGAATTATCCCTAGTGAGAAACCGCTTACTACTATCCGTGGGCTCAGACTCACTATTTTTCCTCTATAAATAGAGGAACACTCCCCTCTTGAAGGGGATCCTTTTTATATATAAATAGACTCACTATTTTGCTTACTGTTATACTGCCAAATTACGCCCAGAAACTGAAAACCATTGTATTCCAAAAATTCATATATAGTGAAAAACCAGCATATTCAAGAGGACGTAGCACATTTCCGGCAAACCTTTATAAATATCGGTGTTGTTATTCTCATTTCTTTCATTTTTTGATTTAGTTTATTTCGTAATTATGGTTACTTTGTGATTTTTATAAATGATGTCCAAGGATCCCAATTAACGTTTTTATCATTATTTACTAACCCCGGTTAAAATTTGACAGTAGATTCCCAGTATTTACAAAAAGTAAGGGAAAAAAAAAAAGCAAATTAAAGAAAAGCTAGACAACCCAAAACGAATAATTAGATTGTGTGTTTATATGGAGACTCAAATTAATTAGTGCTGTATGTATAAAATAATTAAAATGAGATTCTAGTCATGATCTGGAAAAGGGAACAAAAAATAATGAAGTAACTAGGCCTCATAGGATCAGTTTGTGTTAAATAAATACCATATATATATGGACCACTTCGGCATTACTGCACTGATAAAACAATTAAATTAGTTGCTCAAATAAATACTACACACATATTAGTTTTGAAGTTTCTATGAGTACTAGAAGCATGACTCGTGTAGAGATGACATATCCTATAATCACTTATAGAAATTAGGCTATTTCTAACTATATTTATTTTTGGCTTTTTTATTCCTTATATACATTTAATCAAATATTTATATCTTTTTAGATCGAAAATTCTAAACTCAAAAAGGTAAGGCAAGAGTTCAAGCAATTGTTTAAGTTTTTTGCGACTTCAATTCTGTTGTAGTTGTGAATAAAGTAATTAATTCTTGTGCTTCTCAAATCTTATTACTTTTAGATTATCTCCAATATACCAATGCCAATGCTATATTTGTCATTTAAAAACTTGAAAAATAACATTATTTTACTTTTTATTCCAATTTATAATGTTATTTTTTTTCTTACTTTTCATCATTATTAGACCTTGAAACTAGTCAAAGTAAATTTTTAATATTTAAGTAATTTAAAAATGAGAATATTTTAATGAATTAATAAAAAAGTCAAAACACCAGCCAATAATAATTAGATATTAAATTTGATATTAACTATATTTGATAGTTAATTAGCCATCAAATTTATCATGTGATAAATTTGACATCAAATATAACATGTTATTGGAGAGCATAATTTTTTTTTTAATTTATCCAAATGTCAAAATATACATTTTTAGGAGATCAATACAAATGTTATATATCTGAGCAAAAAATAAATAAATAAATAAATAAAATTTAAAAAACGGATATCAATATATACCTTCTTGAGCACATAAAATTTAGCACTCCATGCATCAATCCATTTGACAAAATTAGCATGTTTTATATTATCATTAATTACCTAATTAATTGCTGTAGAATAATGTTTAAACACGAAACCCCCAACGCACGTCAATCTCAAATTGGTAATTGTAACTATCAAAGTTAGGTATCGTAGGCCAGTTGTGTTAAATAAATATTATATTTGTCGCTGTAGTGCAAACAAAAGTTGATTTGTTTTTCTTTTCCTAATCTGCTCACGTAATATTCGGACCAATTCTGATTGGATGTCTGACTCATCGTCCAATTTTTATTATACGGACCTATTTTTTTCATCTTTTCTTTTCCTCCAATGAACTTTCCAAAGTTCGCGACGATAATTACGCCTACCTTGAACGCGTACAACCAAGCGTTTGGTCAGAAAAGATAATCAGTTACAAAATTTCCACATGCACTTCAATATGTCCTTTATCAGTGTGCATATATATAGTATCTTATATACGATATCGCATATCACGTAGCATTTTTAATTTTTTATTTAAGAACTTATAATAATTAATTGATTTACATTTAATGTAGAATTTTATCACATAATAGTATTTAGATATTAGTGTAAAGGACAAGTATCATGGAAAAAAATTAATTACATTTAAATCACTTGATTGGTATAATATGACACAAATTATGTTATATATGACACATGAAAGGAATACTGAGTAAGGGCCTCTCCCTGTTCATATATATATATATATATATATATTTATCTGTATATGCTCTTGACAAAATTTCACAAAGTGGAAAATAAATCATGTCCTTCTACATCAAATACTCTTAGTGAATTCTCCACCCATAATATACGTGTGTACTTCAAATGAACTACTAATCAAACTTGAAAAATCCACAAGAATTTGATACAAGTAAATCTAATAATATATGTATATATATTATATGAGTATATGCTTTATATATATATATATATATTCATATATGTATCTGTCTGTGTATATTATGCACTCATATATATATATATATAGAAAAATACTAATGATATCGACTCTAATCCCAACTTTTGAGAACCAACAGATGTGGCATATAAATTGTCGATTTTTTATTGGTAAGTGTTTAAAATATTGTCATATCAATTAATTGCATTTACTAATAAAAGTAAGACTCATGAGTGTGTGTATTAGTATGTACGCATCATAATATGAGGTTGGCTAAATCCAAGTGTTCCACGCTTAGTCCTGTAGCGTCATGGAAAGAGATGTGATCAGTCCACCATAAGTGGGTGACATTCATTTGATGATGATCATAATTGATTCCCCAATTGGATAGAACCGGATAATTATATCTTGTCTAACATTTAAAGTAAGGTTTAAGGTAAAAAAAAAAATTATATTATTAAGACCCTTTTGAAATCAAGACAAATTTAGAAGCGCTAAGTAAAGATAATGATTTTTTGGGTTCATAATAAGATAATTGCTGCAAACCATCATCATCATCATATCATTTTGAAATTAGAATCTAATTGGAGAGTTTTAAATTTTTTAGACGATAAGGCTTGGAATTTAGGTTAAGTATGCGGCTACGTACGAATTGCAACTAAGTTATTGCATTCCAAATAATAGCACGATGAAAAAATTCACGAGATTTATGGCCTATGACATTGTCAGTGATAAAAAAGAAGGATACGTTGCGGTGTGACGGGGGATTTTCCTTAAAGGAATTTACGCGACATATGTCTCCTTCGATGTTCGAGATGTTAGGGGTGTTCGGAGACTTTGGAGTAATAATTCATATCCAAAAATGTCTAACTCTGTTTTTTTTTTTTTTTTTAAAGTAAATAAAAATTTTGACTAATTTTTGAAAAAAAAAATTTCAAATTCAAAGAATTCAATTCCAACTCATGTACCAAGTGCATGCTTAATTTCCTGTCAAGACCGGATCTCAAAATAACTCAAGGGCATTGATGTTGATAAGATTGAATTTTGATAGGTACCACAAGATACATATTGACAGTGATTGCAGATATAACCTAGCGGTAATATCACACCTCTACCTAAAGATACAAAGTTTGAATCCTCCTAACCTAATTTAAAAAAAAAAAAAAAAAAAAGATACATTGGCACTTGTATATCGTAATGATCAATTCTCGAAAAACAAAATTGAAACTTGAAAGAACCTTCAAAATAACATTGACTCAAATATATATTTTGAAGGTTGACCATAAATATTTTGATCGGTGCGGATCAAAAGTCAAAAGTGCTTTCGAGAGGAATAAAGTTAAGGGGCATCAGAGGTGCCCCTCACCAAAAGTTGTTTTATTTTTTTATTTAGTAAGATAGGCTCCACCTCTTACCAAATGGTAAGTCATATATCATATGGTGTAACATACCAGCGGTGTCTCCTAAATTTACTCTTTCGATAGTGTCTTTAGATCAAAATTATTACTATACTCGAAGTTAATTAAAGCATGACACCTATCGATATTCTAGAAATTAAACAAGAAATTTCCTTAATCATTGCATAAAGAAATTCCCACATAAATTTCATCACAAAGTTGTTTTGTTTTTAAATTTAGTAAGATGGGCACCACCTCTTACCAAATAACAAGACATATATTAGATGGTGTAAGATACCAGAGGTGTCTCCTAGATTTACTATTCTGAGAGTGTCTTTAGATCAAAATTATTACTGTACTTGAAGTTAATTAAAACATGGCACCTATCGATATTCTAGAAATTAAACAAAAATTCCCTTAATCATTACATAAAGAAATTCCCACATAAATATTCAAACTCCAAATTAAATGGTTACGTGAATCAATCAGAAGGATCCTTCTAATTGATAACTTTTGTTATAAATTATGAACAATTGATTTCTCATTTCTCACTATCCTTTACTGATCTCTTACAAAAGCTCTATAGTTCTCTATACTCTCTAATTATGATTTTCGTTAGAATTTAGCATTGAAGTGCCTTTTGCAAGTACATTCCTGGTGCCCCGTCAAGGTGAAGGAACACATAGATGTTAATGTTATGCGTTTTACACAAAATGATTGCAGATTTAACTTAACAATAATTATACACCTACCTCTGCTATATTTTTAAGTAAAAATTATCGAATTCATGTTAAAATAAAAAATAATAAGAGTTAAGTGGATTTTTACCAAATTAATTCGTTAGGGTTAAGTACCTTCTCCATTGTTATTATCGCTTACTGCGTGCTTAGCTTAATAATAATTCTACACCTACTTCTGATTTACTTTTAGATTAAATGTTCACCTTCATGTTTAAAAAAAAAAAAAGGTTAGGCGGGATTTTACCAAATTCATTCATTATGGTTCATGTACCTTCTCCATTATCAGTACATCGATCTTAGCACTTACTGGCAACCAATGTAAATATGAAAAGCATATTTTGAAGTGACATAAGTTGTGATTCACCCAATATATACCTTTTTATCTTTCCATATATATAAGTATTTGCTCCTAGAGGGCTCTTAGGAACTTATTCTACAAACAAGTGCTACACAGTACTATTCTCTTCCCAACTAAACGTAATGATTTATGGAAGATGGTATCGGTATAAAATATAGCGTTGATTTCTCTTCAACACACAATTCACAAACAAACAAACCAAAAAAAAAAAAAAAAAAAAACGCGGTTTCCTCCCTTGTTCATTTGGTTGAAATGTCATTCAAAGCTAGCTAGCCAAATGCTTTTTATCTCTCTCATTTTGTTCTGTTAATCTTTCCCTTTGAGGGGGGAATATATATATATATATCCCTTCTAAATATTGTGCCGATTCTTGGACAAATTAAGCAAATCATATGATTCTAGTTGTACACACACATGTAATCCGTATGTAATAAAATTGTACGAGCTTCATTATTATTAAAAAAAAAGTGTTGGAAAATCATTATTTTGTCCCTTTTTTTTTTTTTTTTTTTTTTTTTTTTTATAAATCGCATTCAAGGCAAATTTTAGCTTCGTTAGTGCTCCATTTGAATGCATTTATAACTATAGTTCTAACCTAACCAAAATAAATAAACAAACTATAATTTCTCCAATACAATATTAAATTGTTGTGTCGATAATAAATTTTAGTATTTGGACTAAAAAGTACCTTATAATAAATTGTTATCTTTAATATTAAATTTATCATATGCTAAACTTTGTGACAAATTTATTGCAAGGTATAGCCAATGCCATCAAAGAAAGGCATTGGAGATGTGTCATGTATTGGCTTTAAGAAATCCATCAAAGAAAGAAAGAGATCATGATACACAATTAAAGTACTTTTATGTTGTTGTTGGGACAAAAGGTAAAGGACAAATACGAGGATGTCAATCAGGAGAAAGAATTCAACATGATACTAGAAAATATTCAATAAAACGACAGATTTTAGATGACAGTTTTATAAAAACCGTTGTCTAAAGTTTGGCCAAAAATGCGGCATGTACATATACAATATGCTATATATAAGAAAAGAGTGGAAATAGAAAAACAAAATAAAATAGCAACTTAATGTTGTTTAGCACATCATGTTTATGAAAACCAGCAAATAATGATCGTTACTCCTTAACCACCTACAAGTGCCTCATAGGTCGAATTGATTATTATGTATAATTATTACTTGTGTTTGACAAGGTACAAAGGGATTTGAATAGATCTTTTGATTAATTTGATAATAGGTCATTAGATTATTGAAACCTAACTGTGTACATAAAATAATTCCTGGAAAATCTAATTAATGTTATCTAGGAGGTCCAATATAGTAATTTCCTAGAGAAGGTGGAAGACTTAATTTGCAATCCTGATGTCACAAACACAATATTTGACTTTTTCAACATTCAACTACCTCTTGTCACATTACACACTATCGGAAAAAAAAAATAAAAAAAATTGTCTCATTCCTAACAAGGAATATATTAAAATGACAACGTTAAAAAGTAAAATTAACAAAATGAACTATTTTAATTTTACACTGAGCATCTTGCAAAATGCATATTATATAAGGATGTGTTTGGTTCCAAAGTCCAGACCTAAAATTTTCATTTCATTTTTGTCAACAAAAATTATAAAAATAACTAATTTTTAACAAATTAATCAACTTCAACATAAAAAATTCATTTAAAACTGATGCACCAAACGTACTCTTTAAGGTGTTCACACCAAAGTTATTTTGCAGAATAAAGTTTTAAAAGGACATTATGCGGATAAAATTTCAATTAATTAAGCTATTTTAAGAAAGAACTCTTAACTAAAAGAATCTCCCCATTAACTTGGACTTCTATACCATCCAAATACGTGAGCAGTAAGATAGTTACATATACATTAAATAGTATAAATGAGCGCATTTCGTGAATACATCGTCAAGTGGACTCATTTATTAATTATTCTCCAGCTGATTAACAATCAAACATATTTTTTTTGTTAATCTCCAGCAAAATCTGCACCCGCCACTTCACCCTATTTAAGCATTTTTTTTTAATTTTCTTGATTAATCAGCCCTATTTAAGCTTGAACGCCCCATAAAATTACAAGTACTTCTCCCTATAAAAGGAATGCAAAAAATGTTTCAATTTGCTTACAAGTACTTCTACACATAAAATTACAAACCACAAAAAATGCCAATCTCCATAGCACTAGCCAAGGACCAATCCCACCGCGCATTGTGGCGCGTCCGCCTAGGCGCCGCCCTGCGGACCGCCTTGGCATGCACCATGGTGGGTTGCACCACCCTCTATGGCCCGAAGCCTATCCGTGGCTTGTTATCCTACCCAGCCTTTACCTACGTTACCACAATCTTAATAGTCTCGGAGGCAACACTTGGCGATGCTATGAAAGGGTTCTGGCAAGCGGCCTACGCGACGGTCCAGGCGGTGGTACCGTCCATGCTGAGCCTGTGGCTGATAGGGCCAGCTAGGGCTACAAAGGAGGTGGCGGCAGTGGCGGTGGGGCTGAGCGCCTTCGTGGTGGCACTGCCGGAGTCAACGCCACTGCTGTGCAAGAGGATTACGCTTGGGCAGATTGTGATTGTGTATGTGGGGAGTGTTGTCCATGGCTCGCAAACTGGGGCTTTCATGCACCCAATTCACGTGGCTGCCAGTACTGCATTTGGTGCCTTCGCTTCTGCTTTTGCCATGTTGTTTCCTTTTCCTCGTCTCGCCTATTGCCAGGTTTCTAAATCTTCTAACTTTCTAATAATATTATATTATAATTAGTTAATTGTAATTAGAATCTTTTTGGTACATAGATTAAATATAAACAGATGACACTCGTAATATTATGAAACTAATAGGTATGTTAAAATTGAATAAGTTTTTATATACATTTAAGAAAAATAATTGTTTTATGCCAGCTTATTAATTACTCCTAGTAAGTAACGATTCATAGTACATCTCCAAAAGTAAAATTAAAAAGAAAAAGCTTTGAGCTATAAAATTATATTAAAGTTGCATGAATACTGCACAAAAAGATTTTTTTTTTTTTAACCCTATACTAGCTGCACCATATACTCTCCTAATTACTAGCATCTAGTGTTTCCAATGAATAGCAAGTGAAGGAATTGACAGGATTATATCTAAGAAATATCCAAATATTTGAAACGATATGATTCTAAATATCTCTTGTCAATTCAGTAAATCAAACTTGTTTCCACTGATCAATTGGCCTTTGAGTCAGCCTCTCTCTGTACTAGTAAGTGTGTGTGTGTGTATACATATATAAAAATGCAAGAGGAGGATGACCTGGATTAAGTATATATTCTCACTACTTTGTTTTTGCTTGACAACTTGATATGATCAATAAGATAAAATGAAAATGGAGATTACTGTTTTTGTTCAATAATAAATATGAATCGATAACAGCATGTATTTTGGTGGAAAAGTGGAGTACAAAAAGCATATATTTGTCGAAACTCAAAACAACTAATAAATTTATGGTTTAAGGCTTATAATCTAATGGTGATTTTATTTATAATTTCATAATAAGATTCAGAGTTCGAATCTCCGAAGCAAAAATAGATACTATTATTATTATAATATATATATGAGGAGCGGTTACTATCCAGCATCCTCCTTATACGACACTTGTAACTTTTTTTGTGATGTGTTGTACTAACTAGTTAATTTTAATGTAACATTTTTAACTAGTACCATGTGATAATGTTCTAAATAAGAAGTTTTTATGTCACAAGGTACTAAAATAGGAGGCTACATTTAAATGATTAATCAGATATCACAAATTTTTAAATAGAAAATTATAAGTACCAGACTCAAGACCTTTTTTATATATAATATATATATGTATCATACCTATTTATAATCACCAGAACCTTTTAAGAGCCTTATATATATATATATATATATACATACATACATACATAAATATATATGTTTGATGGTTCCTATATCCATGAGATTCATTAGACGCGGAAAAGGAATAAAAATCCTTATATTGTTTAATTAATTGTCCATGGACCCTCCGATGCCTCTCACAGTAGTGACATTGCCACAATAACTGTTTGATTCTCCATCACCTAATTCTCTGTTTGAGCCGAATCATATAATCGCGCGGATATTTTTAATTGATCCATACGTCACCTGTTTATTACTTAAAACGCTATTAATATTCAAACCACTATTTTATGGTGACCACGAATATGTACAATTATGAGTATTAGTTTACTTGCTTATTCATTCATCTACGGCTCTTTATTATGAGAATTTAGGTCACAAAGCTTAAAATTTTCATTTTGTGTGCGTTATTACTTTATACCCTCTTCAAGTTTAAAAATTTAATAACTCAAGTCAATATGAGTAAATTTTGTAAAGGTCGTATTACTTGTATGAATCGAATTTAAGTCATGTCATGTCCGGATCCAAAAAAGTTCTCTAACAAATTGGCTTAGAAGTAGCTTCCTTGTTCAAATTGATAGTATTTGATCACGTTTTTTCACGTTTCTTTAAACCAGTAAATTAGCTGAATTGCTAACATGAATTAAGTGATTGAAGTTAAAAAGTTGTTGTTAATTGGTTGAGTTCATGACAGGTGAGAAAAGGCTGCAGGTTTTATGCTGAAAATGCTTCAAAGAGGCTGAGTCTTATCGTGGAGGCCATCTCTGCCCAAGCCACCACAGCTGCTCATGATTTGATTTCTCAAGAAAAGTGCCTTTCTAAATCAGGAGCTAAACTTCTTAAAACTGTCCAAGACAATCTGGTATGCTAACATTATGAAAATAACTGCATGTATGATTTATCTCAATTTTCTAATCACGAAAAAAAAAAAAAAGATTATTTTCATCTATATTCTCTGAACTTTTTGATCACTTCACTTTACTCCATGAATTTTAAAAGCTCTTATTTTGTCCTTGAACTTTGAATTTACCTCCACTTTTATCTCTTATAATTTCAGTTAAAAATAGACGCAAAAATAAGAGAACTAGTCTTAGTAAGTCCATGCTATTAGGATTCTATTAAAACAAACGGAAAAAAAACCACACGACTAATCTGAACTTACTTTTTTTCGTTTGTTTTTAACTGAAATTCTACTAGAAGGAGTAAAGTTAAGTTAAATTAAAAATTCAGAGGAGTAAAGTAAAAGTTTTTAAAGTTCAGTGAATAAAGGGAGTGATTTTAAAGTTCATAAGACATTGATGATAAAAATCCAAAAATTAATCATCAAAGTTCTAGAACACAAATTACTGTTTTGTCTCTGTTCTTCTAAATCCTAACTTCAAAATGAATTTGAGCTTTCAGTCGATAAGGCTGCTATATTTGATTAGATTCGTTTTTCAACCAGGGAGGCATGACATGGGAGAGACCAGATATCAAGTTTCTGAAACCAAAGTGGAAGGACTTGGGAGACAAACTGCAAAACATGGAAATACCCATCAAAGGAATGGAAATAGCCTTGTCATTTTGCCCTCTTTTCCCAATTGGCATGATCGATGAGGAGTTCAAAACAAGTTCTGGAAACTTCCCAACGAAAAATACGCCTAAAACTTGAGCATGCCAAGTTCTTTGTGCCTTTTGATGCAACTAAATCTCCGGAGGGGAAAGGAGAAAGTTCTGATAAACAACTTTGGACACCGAAAACTACATCTATTGTTCCCGAAAATCTCCCTGCTTTGTTCCTTGTATATTGCATGGAGTTTCTTCAGGATGACCCACCGATCGCCGCTAGCTTAGACATTGGTCCGGAGCTCAACGTTGAAGGAGCAAAAGAGAAGCCGAATAGCTTCCTAGGGGCCTTGACCAGCCTGATCATGAAGCCACCGAGCAGCCACGACTTTGTCTTTGCATTAAAGTGCTCAGTCTCATTGGGTCTCGCCGTGTTATTCGGGCTGATTTACAACAAGGAAAATGGGTACTGGTCGGGATTGACGATTGCCATCAGTTTTGTAACGGGACGGCAGGCCACATTTGCATTAGCAAATGCTCGGGCACAAGGAACGGCAATGGGCTCGATCTATGGAATTTTGTGTTTATTTCTTTTCCAAAGGCTTATGGATCTGAGGTTCTTAACTCTACTGCCTTGGATTATCTTCACCAGTTTTCTAATCCACAGCAGGAGTTATGGCCAAGCTGGTGCATTTTCCGCCATTATCGGGGCATTATTGATCGTGGGCAGGAGAGATTACGGTCCTCCAACTGAGTTTGCAATTGCTCGAATTACAGAGGCAACCATTGGACTAATATGCTCTATTCTAGTAGAGCTCCTCCTTAATCCAGCAAGAGCAGGAACTCTTGCAAGGACTGAACTTTCACAGAGCATTGGCGTGCTTCAAGATTTTGTTGAGAATATAAGTATTTTTCCACGGCAAAAAATTGTGCCCGCTTCTAGAGTACTAAGAGAAAAGCATCATCAGCTGAAGTACCATGTCAATGACTTGGAAAAGTTCATTGAGGAAGCTGAAATGGAGCCAAATTTCTGGTTCTCGCCCTTTAACGGAGCTTGCTACCATAAGCTCATGGAGTCATTCTCAACATTGGTACATCTTTTGTACTTTGTTGTCTATGAAATAGAGTTCATATCAGAAGCATCACAGAAACAAGGAGGCGGTTCGGACGAGCTCCTGAAACAAGTGAATGAGGATCTAGAGTTTTTCAATAAGATCGTTGGATCTACGCTGCTGAGATGCCTTGAAGAAGACACTTCGACCACGACTCTCCAAGTTTTGGAAACAGAAAACTCACCAGTACATGACATTGAGTTGGGAAGATCCGCACATGAAAATGCATTTATGGATTCGGGTACATATGATAAGGAAGTAGATAACATTCTAAGTTGTTTTCTTCAACATTTGCAGGAAGTTGTCGAGAAGGCATATGCGTGCGAAGATACAGATCAGAAGTTTAAGAAGCAAATGGCTCTTTCTTTAACTGGCCTTGGGTTTTGCATTCATAGTCTGGTGAGGGAAGCCAAGGAGATTGAGAAAGAAGTAAAAGAACTAGTTAAATTGGGGAATCCTTCAACAAAGCATATAAATTTGTACAAAATTTCATGTAAAAACAACACGCTGAGCTCGTAACAATTCTATCGAAATTGAAAGCACTCGCCGGGTAGATAAGTGTGCTTGAATAATATTAGATCCCCAAGCAACCTATGAATAACAGAATTTGTCTCAAATTCAACTAGTATTGCCAATATAATCGATTTTGTGTGTCAAAAAGGCACATTTTAGTTTCTCTAAGTTAAGGCTGTTGGTGTGATGCCCTAGAAATTCATAAACACGATTTACAAACTATTATTATGAATTTCCTTCATCAATACACTTCTAATAAATTATTTTGATAAATACCAAATTTCAAAATCATGAATGATGGTATATGTATCATCAATGTGATGATGTCGATGATTTAACAATGTTGAGTTTCTCTATTTAAAAGAGAAAATATGTGATGCCCTGACTTCCCAAGCCAGGTCGACACCATACATACTTGTTCTTTACTTGAAAATTTGAGAAATTTTTTTTAAAAAAAAAAACATATTCACATAAGTTATCTTGTAGAGAAAAACTTGTCATGCATACATACCATTCTGAAAGTATAATCTTAAGTCTTCAAACTTCATACGTACTACATAACATTATATACTTTTGAAATATATATATATTTTAACTCAAAAGCGGTTGCGGAAAATTTTACGTAGTGGTATCCCACACCGCCCTTCACCCGTCGCATCGTCCGCATAGCCCACCACTTAAGCTGCAGGCTTCTTGCCAACAGTATGGAATATAAGAGTGAGCTTTCGCCCAGCAAGTATAAACATAATCTCACAAAATATTTCAAACATTTTAGAAACATGCCAATCATCATGTAACTTATGCATGAACCATTTATGATTGATTGAATGTCTTATGCTTCATTATAGACTCAATCTTTAATTTATTATCTTGTCTCAATCTGTGGGCCCATAGTGTCCGTACCAAAAGCGCGCAGCCTCCAGACAAAGCTAGGGTTTGCAAGGCCCTAACAGTTCTAGGAATTATAACTTGACCCTTCACGATCACGGAAGGTAAATGTCACAACTGAAACATGTAGCCTCCACGATCACGGGAGGTTGGTATGACACCTTACTTGATTTATCTTACCATGTGATTTAACATTAGTGAACATGACTCATGATGTTACTATGTCATATCATACTTAACACTTGCCATAACATAGCATTCTTGAAAACATGGCATTTTTAAAACCATGACATTTTTGTAAACGTGGTATTTTTGAAAACATGGCATAACATGTCATAGCATATCTTACATATCATCGCATGGCATCACCTATCATAATATAACATAGCATGTACACTTGAAAATATAGTGTAAATAGCATAGCTTAACATAACATATTTGAAAATAGTATTTACTATTCTCATACTGTAGGTGAGGTTTGATACTTGCCTGATATGCTATGTTCCAAGTTTTGTTGCTTTAACTCAGATCGCAACTGCAGGTTACTTCCTGCTACATACAAAAAACATAGGATAAGGATCCTATAAAAATGTTGGTAACCTTTCCAACATTTTAGTTATATGTCCCCCCACACATGTCTTGATCATTTACTAGGTTACTAATCGTAACCCTAGAGTTTGTGGTTAGCCAAACTCGATCCCTTACTTGTTAGGTTACTTGAGGTAACCTTGGGTATTAAACCCATGTATAAATGAATAGTATCAGGTTACTATTCCTATTATCGGCCTAAGCTTTAGTAACTTGGGTATCCTTCCCGGTTACTATCCGTCAACCTCTTGTTACTATACTTTGGCTTTTAAAATCCAAATTTGGAAAATTTGACAACAATCTTTTGTTTAACTTGAAAATTCGTGGTTTTCAAAGTGTGACTTTATAAAAATCATTAAAGGCTGAAAACTGCCTTTGGAACAGTTTTTATAGTCAAAACAGGGGTGTTGGTGCAAAAATACAGTTTTTCTGCATTGTTTTAGAAAATCCTGTGCAGGAATTTCTTGCTCTATGCACAGTTTTTATACTTCAGGTTGTATTTAAAAATCCAGATTGAATTTGAAAAACTTGTCTTCACAAAAGTTCTTGCTCTTGAAAAATTTTAAAACTTTTGTGTTTTAAGAAAAACCCAGTTCTACTTGGATTCTTGTCAGTTTTAATTTGAAACTTACTGGACGTGTAGACTAGGTCTGGGCAGATCAGCCTCGGTTTTTCGTAAAAACAGAGGCCATTGGAGCCTTATTTTGAAAATCCGTTCACGCCACCCCCTAGAAAAAACTGTTCGGGGCAACTTTTGTGTTTTAAGTTTTTCTAAATTCGGCCTCTAAAGGCCTCAAAATCGGCTTGCCGTAAAACTGGTCAGGATCCACCCGAACCTGGCAGTTTTTCGGTTTAGAGTTCGTTTTACGTCCTTGACGTGGAATCTAGCTCAACCAGCCACCGCGGGAGCTCTAATACACACATGCAGCAGTTTCTAGCGTAAATTTTCTTAATCACAATTTCTAACATCACCATGCAAACCTAATTGATATTGGATCAACTAAGTTGCATGATTTTGGTTGCACAAAACCTAGCAAGCATACTAATTAAATTCTAGCAACCTAGCACAAAATTATCATTCACCAACACTAGGGAAGATTGGGGACATATAATAAACTAGTATTTAGCATGCAAATTAAGAAAATTAAAGCAAGCATGCACATAAAAATCAAACAACCACTAATTCTAGATCAAGCACAACCCTAGATTCCTAACTTTGGGCACAAAATAAATTGAGCTTATGCTCTTACAATTTCAACTTGAAATACATGTAAATTTCAAATTGAATGCTTAATTGAAAGAGATTAAGGTCTAGAATGGTTTACCTTGATTTATTGAAGAAATTGAGGCTAGGGTTTGGTCACAAAAATTTTCCTCCTAGGACACCACCCAAGGCCGGTTTTGTTGCACCAATTGGCACCAAAATTGGCTGATTCTTGGTGGCTGCTTACACCTAAACTAAGCACTCTTAAATTCAAATTTTCTCACTCACTCACCCCCCCTTGGCAGCCGGCTGTTGGCCCCAAAATTGGGCACAAAATTTGCCAAAATTTTTTGCTTGAACTTGCTAGGGGAAACCGAAGACTACAAACATCAAAACCCCTAAGTTTCTCAATTTTTTTCTTCACTCAATCACCCACTTGAGATTGCAGATTTTTGGAGAGGGAAAATGGGCAGAATTTGGCTGCTTTTTCTGAATTTTTTATCAGCCAAAACTGATCCCCCCATGAGCCTATTTATAGGTGAAAAATGGGACCTTTTTGCAAAATTTATTTTTTTTGTTCAACATTTGCTCATAAATCCATAGAGCAAAATTAACATAAATTTCTGTTAATGGCCGGCCATTAACAGAAATAGTCCAAGATTTTCTGATTTATATATTTTTTTATTTAAAACCTTAATGATGTCATAAATCAAAAGGTGATGAGGTAAGCACAATTAAGGCTTGTTTGCCTTTTTCCTTAAAAAGCAGTCCACTTTAAAACCAACACAGATATTTCTAGTACTGTGCTCACTAATACACAGTACAATTCAGTACTGTTATACTGAACTGCAGTCCAAAATTTATCTGTGTATAGTTGGACTGTATAAAAATTTTTCTTTTTATTTAAAGCCCTTTGGCCCTTAATATCCTATTTTAGGTGCTTGATTTTTCTATGGTAATTTTAAAACTTAATTATACTATCTTGCATGTAAAGACGGTTTTCACAGTATATTTCCCATACTGCTTATCATAACACAGTACCGTCTTACTCTGGTCAACCTTTGACTTATTCTGGTCAAACTTTGACTTTTTGGTCAAACTTTGACCATTATAAATTCATGAAATTCCGTTATGCCTTTTTCCTTAAAAGGCCTATTATGGAGTCTCGTAATTAATTTACCGAGAACTCAACCCTATACTGATAAAATTATGAATTTTGTATTGGTATTCATAATTTTCATACAATTGCACATAAACACATAGTACAAACTTTAGATTTCTTATATACATGAAAATCATGAGTTCCGTTATGCCTTTTTCCTTAAAAGGCCTATTATGGAGTCTCGTAATTAATTTACCGAGAACTCAACCCTATACTGATAAAATTATGAATTTTGTATTGGTATTCATAATTTTCATACAATTGCACATAAACACATAGTACAAACTTTAGATTTCTTATATACAAGAAAATCATGAGTTCGTGAAAATTTTTGAATATTACAAAATATATATATATATATATATAATAGTACTCCCATTTTCTTTTTCAATTGAGATTTTGTGAAAATATTATGTGTGAAAATTCATTATATAAATATAATGAATAAATAATCATAATTTTGTGATTTGAAAAAGTGAATTTTATGTCATGTCAAGATTTATCTATTAAATTAAATTTAATAATCCTACTATTATCTTAAAAAAAAAAAAAAAGGAACTTTAGGGGGAGTACTCGTGCACCCCCCTACCCAGTGGGTAATTACCCACTGGGTAAGGCAATGGGCTTAAGCCCACTTCAAGAAAAAAAAAATGGGTTAAGGGAAGGGGTGTCGTGCACCCCTCCCCTTGCTCAGTGGGCAGCGGCCCACTGAGCCATGCAGGCAGGTAGTAAATAAGTGTTAAGACTAAATTAAATAAGAATAAGTAAGCTAGTTAATGGTCTGAAAAGTCGGGTCGTTACAGTTGGTATCAGAGTCATTATCCTGTCATCCTACCTTTCGTCATTTCCACATCAGTTTCATGCTTGTCCAAGTAAGTTAGAATATATATATATATATATATATATATTTTCAATTAGTGGCTGTTATTGACCCTAATATTAAAACTAGACATCCCTATACAATTATCATGCCACCAATTAGAGGATCATCATCCGAAGACACACTTCTTAGTGAGCTCGGTGTCAAATTAACTACTGCATTTCGGAGAGCTCACTACTACAAAAAGTACATTACATGACGGAGATTACACGACGGTTCAAAGAAACCGTCGTGTAAAGTGCTCCGCGAGGAACTTTACACGACGGTTCCAAAGAACCGTCGTGTAAAGTCAGACTTTACACGACGGTTCTTTGGAACCGTAGTGTAAAGTGGCTCCGCAAGGCACTTTACACGACGGTTCCAAGAACCGTCGTGTAAAGTCCGACTTTACACGACGGTTCCTAGGAACCGTCGTGTAAAGTGGCTCCGTGGAGAACTTTACACGACAGTTCCCAGGAACCGTCGTGTAAAGTCTGACTTTACACTACGGTTCCAAAGAACCGTCGTGTAAAGTGCCTCGCGAAGCCTTCATTTCATCTTATTACAGATCTATCGTGCAGCCGCGAAAAACATTACAGACACCTGCGAAACCACGTCTCCTCCACTGCGAAACCAACACTCGCGTATATTGAATATTTGTAAGTATTGTGATTATTACTTACTCTTCTTTTATTTATTTGATTTTTATGGACGATTTATTGCAGATGTCAAAAATGGTATATATTCTCTTTTTTTCTTTTTCGGTATGATTAGTTGTTGACTTTTTTCAATAGCTTAATATATATATACGTTGTGTTTTTAAATGCAAAAACTTGATTATTGAATAATTTGTATGATAAATTTAATATCGATTTAGGCCGGGTTCTTGGAAATGGATCGAAAATGGATGTGGGCCAATAGATTGATTAAAAATATCGAGATGGGATTGAAGAATTTTTGTCATTTGCGGAAACTCACATGAAGAATGATAAGATTCGATGTCCTTGTGTGGATTGTGGAAATCATAGATCTCATCCAGTTGATGAAGTTAGAAGACACTTGCTTGCGCGTGGGATTATTTGTTCGTACCAAACGTGGTATTTACACGGTGAAATGTGTTTTAATCCATCATCAAACAACAAAGCGAAAGATGATGTTGTTGAGGAAGTTGTAGGAGATAATTTGTTTGATATGGTTAATGATTTGGAAGAACAGTTTGTGCATCGTCCGGAGTTATTTGAAGCAATGATGAATGATGTCGAGATGACCTTGTATGACGGGTGTAGTAAATATACGAAATTGTCCGCATTGGTCAAATTATGGAACATGAAGGCATCGGGAGGGTGGACAAATTCTAGTTTCACGGCTCTTTTAGAATTTCTAAGAGAGGTTCTACCGGTTGATAATAAAATACCCGCTAGTATGTACGAAGCTAAGAAGACGTTGAGCACTTTGGGAATGGAATATGAAAAAATTCATACATGTCCAAATGATTGCGCCCTTTACCGAAATGCGTACGAGGATTTGGATGAATGTCCGGTTTGTAAGGAGTCAAGATGGAAGAAGGGCAAGAAGCCAACGAATGACAGCAAAGGTGTGCCGGCAAAGGTGTTATGGTACATTCCTCCGGCACCGCGTCTACGGCGTTTATTCCGTAATGCCGAGCATGCCAAGAATTTGACTTGGCACCATGATAAACGTGTTGAAGATGGTATGCTTAGACATCCAGCCGATGCACCACAATGGAAGACCTTTGATGTCGATCATCCTGAATTTTGTGCGGAACCCCGGAATCTACGTCTTGGTTTGTCGGCGGACAGAATTAACCCACATGGTAATATGAGTAGTAGGCATAGTACTTGGCCCGTTATACTTGTCAACTACAATCTCCCTTCGAAGTTGAGCATGAAGCAAAAGTTCTTGATTTTGACCTTATTGATATCTGGTCCTCAACAACCAGGGAATGACATTGATGTGTACTTAGCACCACTAATCGATGATCTAAAGAGCTTATGGGAAAAGGGGATCGAAGTTAGAGATGCTTACCGTCAAGAGACATTCACACTTAGTGCAATGTTGATGTGGACAATCAATGACTTTCCTGCTTATGGAAATCTATCTGGTTATTCAGTCAAGAGTTCTATCGGTTGTCCCGTTTGTATGAAAGAAACATCCTCCATCCGATTGAAGAATGGTAAGAAAACCGTTTACCTTGGTCATAGGAGATTCTTACCACAAAATCATCGATACCGCAAACAGAAAAAGGCTTTCGATGGCAAAACGGAAGAAAGAAACCCTCCCCGGGTTTTGACCGGCGAAGACGTTTTTGAGATGGTTAAGGATTTGAAAGTGGTGCTCGGGAAAAGAAAACGGCGTAACAATGATCCTGTGGTAGACGGCCCTTGGAAAAAACGGTCAATCTTCTACGAACTTCCATATTGGAGGACAATTTTTGTTCATCATTGCTTGGATGTGATGCATATTGAGAAAAACGTGTGTGAATCAATAGTGGACACGTTGCTAGACATTCCTAATAAGAGCAAAGATGGTGAGAAGGCACGGTTGGATCTTAAGGAATTGAAGATTAGACTTAACTTGATCCATACGAAGAAAGGGAATGCAACTTATTTACCTCCGGCGAAGTACACACTATCAAAACAAGAAAAAAGAAAGCTTTGTGAGTGGCTCGCTTCTGTAAAAGTGCCCAACGGGTATTCTTCCAACTTGAAAAGGTTGGTGTCTATGAAGGATCTGAGGCTAATTTGCATGAAATCACATGATTGTCATATCTTGATGCAACAGTTATTACCGCTGGCCTTGCGAGGAGTTTTAACGAAGGATGTGAGATTCGCAATTACCAAGTTATGCTCATTTTTCAACTCGATATGCTCTAAGGTAATAGATCCATTGACACTAGATTCGCTACAATTAGAGTTGGTTAAGACTTTGTGCTTGCTTGAAAAGTACTTTCCACCCTCATTTTTTGACATAATGATTCATCTAACGGTGCACTTAGTCCGAGAAGTGAAGCTATGTGGACCAGTGTACTTGAGATGGATGTATCCTTTTGAAAGGTACATGAAGGTTTTGAAGGGTTATGTCAAGAACCGAAATCGGACAGAAGGATGTATAGTAGAAAGCTACATTGTGGAGGAATCGGTCGAATTTTGCTCTGAGTATTTGTCCACCGCGGAGGCTATTGGGTTGCCGAAGACTACAAACATTGACTGGAAAAGACTATCCGTCGGCGTTCCATCGCAGGTAAATCGATGTGAATGGGAGAAAGCTTGTCTCTATACTTTACATAATAGGGTTGAAGTTGAGCCTTTTATTGAGCTTCACCTACAGGAAATAAGAGATAAATATCCAAGAAGAGGACGAAATGAAAAGTTGATACACGATGACCACAATCGGACGTTTCGTCTGTGGCTACGAAGTCATGTCTTTCAAAAGGCCGGCTGTTCGCAAGAGTTAATGAACCTCGCTAGAGGTCCATCGACGATTGTTACACGGTATACATCGTACTTCGTCAATGGTTATACATTCTACACTCGCGAAAGAGATGAGAAGCATCCCGTTCAAAATAGTGGTGTTAGTATCCGTGCTAAGGCAATGCATATTTCATCTGCAAAGGACAAGAATCCAGTTTATGGAACTATGAACTACTTCGGTTTCATTAAAGATATTTGGGAACTCGATTACTGTGGTTTACATGTAGCACTCTTTAAGTGCAAATGGGCAGACAATAATTATGTAAGGATTGACAGTGATGGCATCACAGTTGTGGACTTTAGACGATTGGGATACAAAAATGATCCATTCATTATGGCATCACAAGCAATCCAAGTATTTTATACAACGGATCCCAGCAATGTAGAGTTGTCCTTAGTTGTGCCGATGAAGCCAAAATTGTACCGTGATGGGCAAGAAGATGAGGAAGATTGCTCTGACATTCCATCTTTCACACAGGGAATGCCACCGGTTGAGGAGATTGACGAATTCGATGATGATGTTTCACACTTGGTTCGACCAGATATTGAATGGACACGTGTTGAGGCAGCAAAGAGAAAAAAGAAAAAAACTTGAACATTATGCCATTTACTGTGTACAAGTACATTAATTAATTTCTATTATAATTCATCATGATCTATACCATATTTAGTTTGTTATGTTGATTGCTTTATATATATTGAATATTAAATTTGAATCAGGAACAATGCTACAGTTTGCGTAATTTTTTGTATACAACACAGTGGTATGAGGTCGTCGGAATGTGGTGACAAATCTGGATTAAAATTACACGACGGTCCGCTGGAAAAACCGTCGTGTAAAATGGGATTACACAACGGTCCATTGGGACCGTCGTGTAAACTACCAGAAATGTATTTTACACGACGGTCCCAGGGACCGTCGTTTAAGCCCCCAGAAAGGGGGCTAGCTTAAACGACGGTCCCCTGGGGGACCGTCGTGTAATCCCCCTTTTGGGGAATTTCTCAAGTACCCACTTCCTTCTCCAAGCCGCCGCCAACTCCGCCGTTGCCATCGTTGCCACCGCCGTCGCCGTCATTGCCGCCGCCGCCGCCGCCAAACTCTTGGTGTTTGCGTGTCTATTCATCTTCAAAGAAAAGCAAGGTAACTTCATATACAACTTAAAATAAATTTGGGATTTTGTCTTGTTGTTTGTCACTAAAGAGCCATTTTTTAGCATGGGTGTTTAAGTTCATAATGTTGCACTTTGTAGATTAATGGTTTGTGAATGGTTTTTACACTTTACATACACATGAATTTTTCCCGCCCACAATATGCTCGATGAAATGTCAACTTGAGTTTTTGAAGGAATAATATAGAAGCAATCACTATTATATATGTATAAAAGCATACACATGAATTTTTCGAGTGTTATTTTTGTCCTATGGCAACGTTTTGCACTTGTCATTTTTTTTCGAGTGTTTTTTTTGTCATATTTCGTGTGGGGCGCCTGCCGCCCGTGTGGAAATATAACATTAAAGTTATATTTCCACTATAACTTTTTTATTGTTATATTTCCACTATATTTTATTTGCGCCAACATAATAACAATTTTAAAAAAAAAAAAAGAAGAAAAAAGTTCGAATACCCATTAATTTTTTTTTTTTTTGCCAATAAATATAGGTGAACAAATACAATGGAACCATTCCAAAAAGGGACGAGCACGAAGGCGAAACCCGATGGATCCCACTGTCGAGGGGAAGTGAAGGGCAACAATAATGAAACGCGTCTATATGGCAAGGAAAAGAGGTGAACGAATTCAAGTCACGTTTGACGAGAAAGGACAACCGGAAGGGAAGCACGGTGACGAATTGATGAGCTGGATTGGCGTGCTCGCTCGAGAGCACGTTCCAATATGGATTCAAGATTGGAGATCTCGTGATTTAGACGGATTGAAAGATATTATTTGGAAAGAAACTATTACTTCTTTCACCGTGGATGAAAGCTTCCGGAGCACTTGTTTAAAATCATGTGGTGAGACTGCAAGGAATTTTCGGTATGATCTGTACAAGACATTTGTTGAGGAATCTATAAATGAAGAAAGTGTGTGGACACGGCCGCAAAAAGTTATTGACAACTACCCCAATATTGAAGAAGAGGATTGGCAGAAATTCGTTCAGTATAGAACGTCCTCGCAATTCCAACAACTATCTGATCGTGGAAGCGAAATAAGGACAAACAATGAATACTCATCAAGAGGAGGCCGAGACGGATATAGGAAGCTCGACCAGGAATTGGTATGTCAATAAATTTTGTTTGTACTAAATCGTATCCCATTTATACTAACGATGTTAATTACAGTTTAAGAAGACTGGGAAATGGGAAAAAAGAGATGGTTTGTGGCTAGAGCAACAGACAGCCGCAGATGGAGAGTTGAAAGATCCAGCATGTCAAAAAGTTAGCGAGTTGATAGTAAGTTTACTAACTAACAATGATTTCTTCATCACTACTATACGTACTTACAATCCTTTTGCTTAAATGATTTCTGTTAATAATCATGTAGATGGAGTACAACACACAGGAGTGCCAAGACACGTTCGAATCAGTTGGCACTAATGATGTATTGTCGCAGGCATTATCTAGACCCGAACACAAAGGCCGTGTCCGTGGCCAATCAAAGTTCGTAAAGCCGTCTCAGTACTTTAACCTAAGTCGAAGTTCGAAGAAAGACAATGAAGTACAATCAATGAGACGTGAAATAAAAGAATTAAAGGTGTTGGTGCGTGGTCTATGTGCGAACAAAGATGTGGAGCCGTCGGTTGATCCCAAGAATGTGCCAACCGTGGACCAACACAACAGCTTTAAGGCTAGTTGCTCTGCCCAAGAAAAACAACATCGAGTTGCTGAGCCGCCAACCATGCCGGTCGACAGTCAGGAGTGTAAGCTCTATATCTTCGATGAAGTTCAGGGTGGACGGTTGCTTGTTGCGTTTAGAAGAGCATGGCTCAAGAGCCTCCCCACCGATACGGTGCATGGGATTCCACTGGGGGAAGGAAACGTGCGAGTGTCAATCAACGTGCCCAAATTAAAAAAATCACCATTACCTATACCGACGTACAACGCAACCACTGTGGAGGATGCTGTTAATGGATTTGTTGCTTGGCCTAAAAGTTTAGTTGAGCTCGACACGAGTATGAACAAGGCGAGTCGAGGGCCTAGTCACGTTCCCGACCCAGCAGCTGGCAACAAAAAACGCCAAAAAAAGGCTGGAAATAAACCGATCGACTCTCGAACTGAGGTACAACAAAGTGCGCAAGAACAAAAACTGGTGTTCGACTTTAATAACATGAACAGGGCAATGAGGCCTTTGGCTTATTATGCACATAGTTCCATGCGTCAAGGTAATCAGATTGAGGTCCCAATACCATACACGATCATGGGTTTTGATATGCCTGTCTTTCTGAGTTTTGAAGATATTTATGAGTTCATTAATTTACAATAAATCAGTACGAATTGTATATTAGTCTACATGAGGTACGACATTCTTTATCTTAAATTTTCTTTTTATCTGGAAATTCTTCTATATTTCATGTAGAGTAACAATTTTGATACGGTTATGCAGATATTTGGAGGAACTATGTAGAATTAACGGGCAAGCTGAGAAGTTTGTGTTTGTGTCTCCAAGCTTGATCTCACCGGTGAGAACATATACTGAAGATGCTGGCAGGAGAGAGCGAGCCGACAATCTTCTCAGCTTTTTGCGTGACGCACCAAAAGAACGGCTTTATCTTGTGCCACATAACAGAGGGAGACATTAGGTTTTGGGTGTCATTGACCCATGGGAGGACCTCGTCCTTTATTTTGATCCTCTTCGGGAGAAGAAATGCAACGATTTTACTAAGCTAATGAACATGTAAGTCAATTTGAATATGTTATTTTTTTTAATCTTAATTATATGCATCTTAATTAGTTTGAATTTTACCAATTTGCTAGGGCCCTAACGGATTGGAAGATTACGACCGGAGAAGGGATTTGAAGGAGACGAGACTGTAAAATCAAAATCTCGAACCGTCCTTGTCCTCTCGAAGAGGAAAGTGTTGAATGTGGTTATTTTATTTTAGGTTTTATGAGGGATATAGTGTTGAATGGAATTGATGCACTTGAAAGTAAACAATTTTATTCTTCTGAGGATTTGGATTTGATTAGGGGAGAATGGTCTAGCCATGTAATGGAATTCATTAATTATGATGTATAAACTTGTAATGTAATAATTGGAGTGTATTTTTAGTTTGATTAATGAAGTTAATATATTGGATCGTGTATTGGATAACATACAGATTAGGCCACCCGTGGGAAATCACCAAAAACCCAAAATTTTTTTTAAATAATAATATTACACGACTGTACGATTACACGACGGTTCCAGGGGGGAACCGTCGTGTAATCAGGAAGATTACACGACGGTTCCTTCCTGGAACCGTCGTGTAATCTACTGTCTGTGCAGGAGATTACACGATGGTTCCAGAGGGGAACCGTCGTGTAATCTTCTTAGTTACACGACGGTTCCTCCAGTAACCGTCGTGTAATGTACGTTTTTTTGCTCCACCATGCAACTGTTTACCGAGATTACACGACTGTTGGGAAACCGTCGTGTAAAACTGAGATATGACGACGGTATTAAAACCGTCGTGTTATCTTCCACGACACTGGATTACACGATGGTTAAGGAACCGTCGTGTAAACTTTACACGACGGTTAAAACCCGTCGTGTAATCCCTCTTTTCTAGTAGTGGCTAGACTAGAGCGCTACAATGGAGAAACTCATCTAGGTGATTGGTTACATCACATAGAGTCCTTATGCTGCTCGTGTGGCATAACACGAGGGGCATGGTCAAGACTAGCAGTAATCCAGCTGAGGGGTGCTGCTAGGCGTTGGTGGGAGTCTATTGGGCAAGACCTAAATCTTGTACGTTGGAGGGATTTCCGTCGCAACATTACAGAATACTTTGTAGGTCCTTTCCTTTACATAAAAAGGATGGCTGACTTGACGTATGCACAAGGACGTTGCTTCTTCGCTCGGGTGGCGAGATGGGCACTTGTACATGGCGAGAGCATGCAGGAGTACAAACGCCGATTCGAGGAGGATCTCCTAGTCGAATGCCCTTACGAACTGCGCCAAGAGGACATATGTGAGCTATTTTTGCAGGGAGTTCCTCACGGGATACGATCACTTGTTTACTTTCCCCGACCATATCCAGATTATGATCATTTATGTTCAGAGGTCATTTACGCCGAAATCGACCTGAGAGCAGCGAGGGTAGATACTCCTCCAACAAGGGGATTAGAGAATGCGGAGGATGCTAGCAGCCATGATGAGGCACCGGCCCCGCAGCAACCAGAAGCCGTGGGAGACGATGATTCCCGCACAGATCCAGAAGAGGAGGACCCCACCGAGGTTTTCACTGAAGGAGAAGATGACGAGACTGATGGTCCATGAGTATTGGTCGAAGAACGAGTGTAATAATTTACTATCGGATAGTTTACCCTTTTGTTTGTGGATATTTTTATATATTATCTACCTTATATATTTGGTGACGCCTGTGTTATCCGTATGATTTATGTATTCCCTATGACTGATTATGACCAGTATGGTTGATCGTTATGTGAACTTATGACTATGTGATGTTATGACATTATGCTTTTAAGATATGATATGCCATGATTTAGGGGTCGTACCTCTGCCATTTATGTTTAAATGAAACTCATGTCATAAGACTATGCTTAAGCTAAAATAACCGCGTGCGAGATATTAAAAAAGCATGGTTCTTTTAGGTTGAACACTAGAATTATATATAAAGGCATGGTACGTCCTCGAGCAGCAGCAACAAGACGATCACAAGAAGCGAACCTAGCTGAAATGGTCGTTAACCTACAGCACAGATTGGAAGACAAGGAGCGCGAAATGCAGAATCTCCGTGAGCAGCTTGCTCAACTAACTGCGCCTGCTGCACAAGCTGCCCAACCTGTGATTCGACAAGAACCATTGTATGAGAGGTTCCGAAGTATAAAACGACCAGAATTCGAAGGATCCACTAATCCTTTGGAGGCTGAGGAATGGTTAACCTCCCTTCAAATAGTCTTTAACTTTATGGACCTCAAGGATCAAGAAAAAGTGTTTTGTGCTTCCTATGTCATGAAGAAGGATGATCGTTATTGGTGGAAAACTGTACAAATGAGGAGGAATGTGCTTCAGATGACATGGAATGATTTCATTTAGGAATTCAACGACAAATTCTACAATCGGATGGCTATGAAAGTACAGTAGAATGAATTCAACAACATTAAGCAAGGCACTATGTCCGTAACCGAGGTTGTCCGCAAGTTTGATCAACTGGCACGACTTTGCCCTCACCTTGTGCCAACCGAGGATGAAAGGGTTAGGTGAATGTTAGACATGTTTCACCCTGAGATAGCGGTAGTGATCGAAAGTGGCGAGAAACCACCTACGACTGTTGCTGAATGTGTCGAAAGAGCACTACGCGCTGAGTATCGTCTTGCCCAAGCTAAGCAAGAGAGGGCTAAGTTCTTTGAAGAGAAGAAGAAAGAGAAGTCACAATCAAAGCAGAACCAAGAAAATCAACTAAACAGCCAAGGAAATAGATCCAATCTTGATGGCAATCACTCCAATCAAAACCACAACAAGCGAAAAGGGAAATTTCAATGAGAACAAGAACCAGAAGAACCATCCCCAGAAGAAGAACAACACCGTCTACCCTACATGCACCAAGTGTGGGAAGAAACATCTAGGTGAATGCAAACTCGGCTCAAATACTTGTTACTTATGTGGCAAGGAGGGTCACTTTGCCAGAAATTGCTATACCAACAAACAGAATCAACTAAAGCCACAAGGGACCCAACTTCATAACATGCAAGCCAAGATCGAGGGTCCGCAGATTAACCAGGGATGTTTGGAGGCCCCGCCAGGACTGAACGCTCACATTTTTGCCTACACCAAGAATGATATTGAAGCTGAAACCTCGAATGTGGTGACAGGTCAGCTTTCTGTGGCCAACCAAGATGCACATATTTTATTTGATTCTGGAGCAACGCATTCCTTTGCATCACATACGTTTGCTAGGAAGCTCACTCAATTTAGGGATAGAATCAATGAGACCTTTAAAACAGCCTTGCCTTCAGGACAAACCTTGTTGTCAAGTTATTGGTTACGTCATGTACCAATAATTATTGTTGATAGAGAACTGTTCATTAATCTAGTTATTCTAGAAATATTCGACTACGATATCATTCTAGGGATGGACTTCCTATGAAAATATAATACTAACATTGACTGTCGGGCACGTAAAGTGACATTTAATCCTAATGGAGTATAAGAGTTCGAATATGTCAACATTTTTGAGAAACATCCGAGGGTGATGATTTTTGCCATGAAGGCGCGAAGGCTACTACATAGCGGATGCGTTGGATACCTAGCCAAAATCATAGATACGATGAAAGAAGAACGATCTAAACTGGAAGATATGGCAGTAGTCATAAACTTTGTCGAGGTCATCCCAGAAGACTTACCTGGAATACCTCCTGATCGTGAGATTTCATTTGAAATCGAATTGATGCCCGGCACGGCACCGATATCAAAGGCTCCATACCGTATGGCCCTAGCCGAACTCAATGAATTGCAGATGCAACTTCAAGAACTTTTGAAAAGGGATTCATACATCCAAGTTACTCACCTTGGGGTGCACCTGTCTTGGTCGTCAGGAATAAGGACGGCACGTTAAGGATGTGCATTGACTACCGTGAGCTCAACAAGGCGACCATCAAGAATAAGAATCTTTTTCCAAGAATCGATGACCTCTTCAATCAGCTTAAAGGAGCGTCAGTCTTCTCTAAGATTGACTTACGCTCTGGTTATCACCAATTGAAGATTAAAGAAAGCGATGTCCCAAAGTCAGCATTTCATACATGTTACGGTCACTATAAGTTCTTAGTTATGTCATTTGGATTGACAAATGCACCTCCAGCTTTCATGGATTTGATGAATCGAATATTCAAGGAGTATTTGTACAAGTTTATCATTGTGTTCATTATGATATCTTGATCAACTCAAAGACCCGAAAGGAACATGAAGAGCATTTGAAGATCGCTCTCCAAACTCTAAAGAACCACCAACTTTATGCAAAATTCTCTAAATGTGAATTTTCGCTTGATAGTGTTCAATTCCTTAGACATGTGATCTCCAAGGATGGAGTATCTATCGACCCATCCAAGATCAAAGCTGTGAGCAAGTGGCTAGCACCGAAGGGTGTGACTGTAGTGCGAAGCTTTTTGGCTCTAGTCGGCTATTATAGAAGATTTGTTGAAGGATTCGCGAAGTTAGCCGTACCTCTTACCGCACTTACTCGGAAGGGAAAGAAGTATGAATGGACGGAGAAATGCCAGGAAAATTTCCAAAAATTGAAAAAGAAACTCACTAGTGCTCCTATTCTCATGATTCCATCAGACGAGGGAGAGTTTTATATCTATAGTGACGCATCCAAGATGGGCTTAGGAGCAGTTTTGATGCAAAATGGGAAAGTCGTAGCTTATACCTCACGGCAATTGAAGGAGCATGAAAAGAACTACCCGACCCAGGATTTGGAATTAGCAGCTGTGGTGTTCACCCTCAAGATCTGGCGACACTATCTTTATGGCGGCAAATGTCGGATTTTTACGGATCATAAAAGTCTTAAGTACATCTTCACCCAGAAGGAACTCAACATGAGACAAAGAAGATGGTTGGAATTGGTTTAGGATTATGATTGTGAGATTCTTTATCATCCCAGAAAGGCCAACAAAGTCGCTAATGCACTGAGTCGGAAGTCGTCTGCAACCCTCATGTCAATTCAAGCATTACCATAACTGCTTCAGAATGATATTTTCAAGCTTGAAATTGAGCTCATTACGGGAAACCTTTTATAATAGCCGCCCTTTTTGCTGATTCATGATTTCCTTGTTGAGGAATATGAATGTTTATGTAAATTGTCTGATCAGATTTTATCTGAGTATATTTGAGTTCTTATAACCTTATAAGAATCAATGATAGTTTGCTTAGCTAAGCATAAGGCCTTTTAAGGTAAAAGGCAGAATAAGAATTTATGATTTTATTCCGGTCAACGTTTGACCAGAATAATTTAATGCATGATTGTGACGGTACTGCAGTATATCAACCAGTATGAAAATTATACTGCGAAAAACCGTCATCCCAGATGAAATAGTAAGAATAAGGTTCAAGACCACTCTAGAAAAATCAAGCACATTATTTAGGACAATAAGGGCTAAGTAGCTTTAAGTCATAAGAAAAATCTATACGCAGTCCAATAATACGCAGATGAATTCTGGACTGCAATCCAGTATGACAGTACTGTTATTAGTTGAAAACAGTATTTGTAATATTTACATTAGTATGAAATGGACTGCATATTAGGAGAATGGTCAAACGGAGCCTTAATGGGAGGACACCTCATCATGGATAAATATGTGAATTTTTGGATTTTTGGGAAAATGAAGAAAGAATTATGGAAAGATTACTTGGCCTCCAAGGAACCATGATGGCCGGCCACCTCAAAGGATTCTTTAGCAAATATTTTATTTTTTGGGGTTAGATATGCAATTTTAGGAATAAAAAAAATTCTAGAAAAGAAATTATTTTTCACCTATAAATAGGTGAGGAGGGTCAAGTTTGTGACCACTTAGTGGAACCCCTAACTTTGTAGTTCATTCTCAACTCTCTCTCCCTCCACTAGGAACCGAAACCAAAAGAAAAAAAAAAAGAGAAAAGGTATGGATTTTTGAGAAAGGAAAGTAAGAAGAAAAATTTTTGATCCAAGCTTGAGAACCATTCTCAAGGCTTAAAGGTAACCTTCGTAAACCCTTTAAGCATTTCAATTAAGTTGTGATTCAAAAGTTTAAGAGTATTTCATGTTGGGTTTGTAAGAGCATAAGCTCACTTTTATTTTTCATGCAACAGCCTAGATTGCTTGATATGTGCTTGATTAGGGTTTAATGGTCTTGATTTATGATTTGGTGCATGATTTTGATGCTATGTTTTATAAAAATTGTGGTGTGTGTAGATGCCTATTATGTGTTTGTTATATATCCCCACATGCTTAAGAAGAAGCATGGTATGCATGAATGATGGTGATGATATTGTATGATGAATAAAGAGTTAAAACTAACCCAAAACCCAAATTTGGTAAAAGATACCACACGGGTTTGTAAGGATGAAGAACCAATGCATGATGATGGAAACCATACGTAAAACACTGCATGCTTGTAGTAGGCTCATGTTTGTGACCGTTTGACGTAGGGTGCGCGTAATTTTACGTAAAAATCAACCAAAGGTAAAACTGCCAGTTTTCGGGTAAAACTGGGCAGTAATCTGGAAAGTCAATTTTGAGGCCTTTATAGGCCGAATTTGGAAAAGGTTAAAACTAAAAAGTTGTAGAAAATTGAAAACCCTCGAGGTCAACATGTACAGATTTTGAAAAATAAGCTCCAAAGGCTTCCGTTTTTATGAAAATCTGAACCTGGTCTGCCCAGACCCTGTGCACGGCTAGGCAGATTCAATAAGGAAAAAGGATAGGTTAAAGGCAGAATTAGGTTTTGAGTAAAAACTGAAAGTTGTAGGACTCTTTGAGTTCTACAACTTTCATGAAGAAAACTTTTTCAAATTAAAACTGGATCTTTAAAACTAAGTAGAAAATAGGAAATTCCTGCACATGATTTTCAAAATAGTGCATGAACAGGCAATTCCTGCACATGCACTGATAGCTGGAATTATGAAACTGTTTTCAAATATAGTTTTCAGAACTTGACAGTTTTTATTACCCTTACTCAAAAATAACAGGTTTTATAAAAAATACAGTTTTAAAAAGATTAAAATTTTATAAAGGGTATTTATTAAAGGAAAAAATTGGACAACAAATACTAGGTTTTGTTAAGAAAAGAGAAAACTAAATAAATGGGCCAAAAGTTATTTTAAAAACATAATAACAAAATGATGACCAACGGTAACTGGATAGGATACCCAAGTTACTGGGTTGGGTCTTACACCCATAGTTACCAATAGTAACCTAATGGGATATTACTTTAAAAATAATTGGGCATTAGTAACCTAATGGGGTATCATTTTAAATATGATTGGCCTTATACCCAAGGTTACTAATAGTAACCTAATAAGGTACTACTTAAGTACGATTGGACCTTGTGTTCTAAGGTTACATTTAGTAACCGAATAAGATATCATTGTAATATGTAGGGGACATATAACTAGGGTTACTTATGAATGTTGGTTAGGATACCAACATTAAATGATATGGTTCAGGATAAGATAGGATGATTCTTATCTTACGTCCTTTTTGGAAACAGGAAGGTAACCTATTGTTGCGACCTGTAGGAACAACAAACCCAGGACGTAGCATATCCAGTAAGTACAAATCCGCCTACAGCATAGGCGAAAAATGTTTTTTTTTTACCGCTTGTATGTTTTCAAGCTCATGCATTCATGTTAGTGATACATATGATTATGTTTTATTATTGTGGCATCATGAAGCATGCTCACTAATGATAAATCATTTGGTAAGAATGAGAACCCAGTTTCAAGTAAGAAATTGTTTTAAAAGACTGTTTTCGAGAAGAAAACTATTTTCAAGGAATTGTTTTCAAGAAGAAAATTATTTTTAAGAAATTATTTTCAAGAACAAGTTAATGAAAAGTTTTCAAGTATAATGGTAAGCAAGTTGCCTCGTGTCGTACCGACCTACCACGAGGGCAGGTTTGGTTCATGATTTGAGTTGGACTGGGTTGGCCACCCCAACCTTCATGACTGCGCGCCACGGTACGTACACTTATGTTAAGTAAATGACCCAAAAATGTGCTAACCTAAGACAGAATAATGAAAACATAATTGGTTCATGCATTGTTCCATTATAAAATGTTTTGCGGATTAAAAGTTGTAGTTGTTGAGCGAAAGCTCACGACTTACGTTTATGTTGTAGGTAAGCAACCTATCGGCAATACTTGATATAAAACGGTGGGGCTTGGCACGGCTAGTTGTGAAACTTGGGATGGAGACCGCTATGCGTTTTGTTATATTATATTTGTTATTTATGAGATATGTTGTATGTAAGTTTGATGCTTCAGTATTGAAGTAAGTAAGTATATGTGTATATATATATAAGTATGTAATGAGATAGATTTCAGTTTTAAAGTTGTAAAAATATATATATATATATCCTGTATTTCCGCCGAGTGAAATAAGTTAAGTATTATGTAAGATAAGATAAGTATGGTAACGGCCACGTTAGGCGGGTTGTTACACCTTTCCTCATTGACTCTCCAACCTACAATCCTTGGTGAAATCAAGGAAGTTCAGGGACTCGATCCTAGTTTGGTCAGAATAAAAAAGAAAGTCATGGAAGGGAAAGAAACTAATTTTGGTGTTTCAGATGAGGGTATCCTTTATTTTAAAGGTAGGTTATGTGTGCCTAACAATGAAGAACTTCGGAAAGTAGATTCTATCTGAGGCCTACGACACTCCATACTCCATCCATCCCGGAGTGACTAAGATGTATAAGGACTTGAAGGAGCATTTTTGGTGGAACAAGATGAAGAACGACGTGGCTGAATTTGTGAGTAAATGCCTAACTTCTCAGAAAGTTAAGGTAGAGCACAAGCGACCAGCTTGGAAATTACAACATATTGAAGTTCCAGAGTGGAAATGGGAACAAATCACTGTGGATTTTGTGGTCGGATTGCCAAAAACCATCGAAGTTTATGACGCCATCTGGGTAATTGTAGACCGTTTGACTAAATCAACACGTTTCATAGAAATTAAAGTGACTTATTCTTGGAAAAGTTGACAGAATTGTATGTATCCAATGTTGTTAAGCTACATGGCATTCCTTTATCAATCATTTCAGACCGCAATAGCCGTTTCACCTCCACTTTTTGGTAGAATGTTCAATGAGTGATGGGAACTAAGCTCAAGTTTAGCATTGCTTTTCACCCTCAGACGAACGGTCAATCTGAACGAACTATTCAAACCTTAGAGGATATGCTTCGTGCTTGCGTTATGGACTTCAAAGGTGCATGGAATAAGAAGCTACCATTGATTGAATTCTCCTACAACAACAGTTATCAAACGACTATCGGGAGGGCACCCTATGAAGCACTCTATGGTTGGAAGTGCCGATCACCGGTGCGCTGGCATGAAACAGAAGAGAACAATTAGAAACCACAGATTTCATTATCAAGACCACTGAAGCAGTTAAGAAAATACGACAACGAATGGAAGTAGCTTAATGTCGATAGAAGAGTTATGCCAACAAGCGAAAGAGGCCCATTGAATTTCAAAAAGGAGACTACGTTTTCTTAAAGGTAGCACCAATGAAGGGCATGATGCGATTCGAGAAGAAGGGAAAATTTAGCTCGAGGTACTTAGTGTTGGAAAAACGGTTCCGATATCAGAGTTACGGCGCAGAGAAAGTTTTAAAATTTTTTATGCCGATTCAGAAAAGAAGCTCATGATGTATATAACAATAAATTAAATTCATGATCAAGCGTATCTTATTTCTTGGATTCCGAAATTGCTAGAGCGTTTGACCAACGTGTCTTCTCTACTATTCTCGAGTTCCACGTCTCAGAGTGTGTGTGGGCACACGTTCTTTGAATCCAAGCGACCGGTAATGCTTTCCGAAGTCTAGATCCTTCCTTCTCAATTCTGATGTTCCTTGTTGAGAATATGATCCAGCTTCTTCTTCAAAACTACAAAACAGGAACCGGTTAACCTCCTATGAAAATTATCACTCGGTTTAACCTTCCTCACAGTTTTGATTCAATGGAATTTTTTCTTTTTCTCTCTCACAAGATAGCCGAATTTTATAATGTAGAAAAAACTAATTGGTTTTTCTCTCTACTCTAAAAAACGTTTTTCCTCTTATGAATAACTAAAAAATTGGTTTTTCAAGAATTCCTAGCCTTTATATAGAAGTCCAATCCTTCTCAAAATTTATCTTCTTTTTGAAAATAATTAATAATTATTTTTCCGGATAAATTTTGAACCAAAAGATCATACAACTTTAGGACTAGATTCATTGAACCTAAAAAACGTTTTTCCAAGGGGAGATATATCCCTTAAAAAATTCGGCCACTATGAGAAATAAAGGTTGATTGATGGTTCAAATTTTAAATCAAGAATCTAGACTAGTCAAAAGATCCTAGTCCTATCTAAATTCAAATTTCTTTTAAACCTTTTCGAATTTAAATAAGATTCACTTATTTGAATAAATATTTTCCACAAACATTATCCATATTAATTAATTTAAATCAATGGAATATTTCAAAATTTTCTTTTCTCACAAAAACCGTGCACCTCTTTTAATTAGGAGAGAAAAATTCATGAAATAATCTCCATTATTGAAATCAATTAATAATTTAATGTTAGGAATATATTTGAATAATTTTGAAACAAAATTTTCTTCTCTGCACTCAATTAAAAACCGTGCACCTGTTTTAATTAGGAGAGAAAAATTTTGTTTTCCAAAATAAAATAATTCAAACACAATCTTATTTTCAAAATTCAAATTAACCAATCACATGTTGACAAATCATTTGTTTACAAATTTCACATGTCCAATCCTTTCTGGATTGCATGTTAGAGAATACTATGTCTTAATAGACATTACTAAATTCCATTTAAATTTACCGATCTCATTAGAAACAAATCCCGAGACGTTATATGGAACTATATGAGCTAATAGAGGGACCCGATGCAAATATGTAAACAGACTCCTATAATTGTGAAAAATTAATCCCAGATTAATTATTCATCAATTATCAACTTTAAAACTATTTCACTAAAAGTTTGAAGCCGAACTCCTGTTTACATACCGTATTATGAAAGCTCTCTAACGTAGCGCTTCTTTCATGATTTATTCATCGCTTGCTTAATCCCCATATATTATCCATGATTGAATTAAGGACTTTTTCCGTTTTACCTTTTCAATCATTTTAACTTAAAGTTCAATTATTCTCTATTGAAAGAATCACCAATTGTAAAACCATACAATTGGTAAACCACCAGAGAACACAAAGTAAACCGATGGCCAAGATCTTGTTGTACTATCTTTCAATCCCCGAATAATACCTTTAAATGGATAACATTTACTATCGTTAAGATAGCTATGGATTCCATATCTATGAATTTTGATTTCTCCATCCATAAGTCATGCACCCAAAACACAAGTATATTGACCATGAATTAACAGTGTCTCACCTGTAGTGCATTAAAGTACATAAGTCATGGATACGAACTCAAGTAATCATTTCAGGATTAAGATTAATACAGGATGATAATCAAAGCGTCATTGATTCTTATAAACGGAATTATTAAACCGAATCAATTAACACTTTATGTCCAGTCCAATGTCATACCTCAATACTGGTATACATTAAAGTTTCCACTCGGAACCTATCCGATGGTCAAGACAAACCATCCCTCCAAGGAAGTAGACAACCTTTACAATCTTATCATGAATAAGATCCCCAAATCTTATTCCATCGGTTGCGGACTATTTATTTAGACTGTTATCAAATTACCACATCTTCTATGTATACCCTGTATACATATGGTAATCCGATATATTACCAATAGCCAAGGAGTATTTTATGTTTGCTGAAAATAACCATTCAGTCAACAAATGAAAGTAAATATGACACAACTTATTAAACATGAATAACCTCCTCTTATTAATATCAAAATGTCATATTTACAAAAAATCCCTAATATTGATTTTCTATCCTTAGGGGACATTTAGATCCCAACACTTAGGACCCTTAGAGATCACAGAACGTGTTGGTAAGGTAGCTTATAGATTAGCATTACCGTCAGAGTTGTCAACAGTGCACAATGTCTTTCATGTCTCAATGCTAAAGAGATATATCCCGGATCCGTCTCACATAATAAAAGCATGAACCAATTCAAATTCACGAGGACCTCACTTACGAAGAAAAGCTTGTGTAAATTCTGGCTCACGAAGAGAAGACTCTCAGGAACAAAACCATACACATTGTCAAGGTGTTATAGCGAAATCACAAAATCGAGGAAGTCATTTGGGAACGTGAAGACGAAACGAGGAAAAATTATCCATTTCTATTCTAATTTTCGAGGATGAAAATTTTGTAAGGAGGGTAGATTGTGATGCCCTAGAAATTCATAAACTTGATTTACGAACTATTATTATGGATTTCTTTCATCAATACACTTCTAATGAATTATTTTGATGAATACCAAATTTCAAGATCATAAATGATGGTATATGTATCATCAATGTGATGATGTTGATGATTTAACGATGTTGAGTTTCTTTTTCAAAAGAGATGTTGAGTATCTTAAAAAGAGAAAATATATATATATATATATTGTTACTCCCATTTCTTTTTCAATTGAGATTTTGTGAAAATATTATGTGTGAAAATTCATTATATAAATATAATGAATGAATAATCATAATTTTGTGATTTGAAGAAGTGAATTTTATGTCATGTCAAGATTTATCTATTAAATTAAATTTAATAATCCTACTATTATCTTTAAAAAAAAAAAAAGGAACTTTAGGGGGAGTGCTCGTGCACCCCCTACCCAGTGGGTAATTACCCACTGGGTAAGGCAGTGGGCTTACTGCAAGGAAAAAAAAAAAAAGGGTTAAGGGAAGGGGTGCCGTGCATGTTTTGCATGTTTTACAGTTATTTAAAATCCAAAAATTTTAATTTTTAACTCACAATAAGATTTGGTTATAAAATGTTTCTAAGGTAAACCAAAAATCACTTTTTTCTCTTTAATACAGACCATACTAGCAAAGAAAAGTTTCCTCTCTTTCTCCTTTCATTGTGGATGAAATTTGTAGCTAAAGGAAACCAAAAATAATCTTCATCTCCTTTCATCCACTCCCAAGATCATTTTTAGCAAGAAAGAAGAGTCATTCCAAGTGTTTTCTAAGGTAAAAACTTATACTTTCCACTTGTGTTCTAGAAAGAAGAATGATGTTTTAAAAATGTTTTTTTTAAGTGATATTTTATCTCCATTCTAGCCCCTACCTCAAGGATCTAAGAGTGGTTCAAAGCCTTCAAGAGGAGTCAAGAACCCACTACTTTTCTAAGAGGTAAATGATTTGTAAATTAGTGGTTTACCAAGTTCTTAATAACTTTTCTTTCAAAATGTGTTCTTACAAATAGGAAAATCTTGGCATGGTGAATGGTTAAAATGTGGTTTTACTACCTAGTGAGATGATATATGTGCTGGACATGATTTAAGGTGGCTAGAAAACATGATTTGTATATAGAATATGATCAAAAGTATGTTTATGTAATTTTATGGTTATATGACATGAATGAGTATTGATGTATGAGAATAAGAGATTATGGAATGTTGATATGTTTTTTCCTCTATTTAATGGAAGCATGAATGATGAGGAAAATATTTTGACATCATAAATAGGCTAGAATAAGAATTAATTACCATAAAGTACCAAAAATAACATTTTTGACATAAATGTTAATAAATTGGGAAATGGTATTTTGAGTGGGATTTTCATAATCATGTCAAAGGACAAAATATTACTCTTGACATAATTCATAAGAACAGCTTGAGCTTGATCAGAAATAAAAATATCAAAAATGACGATTTTGCCCTCAAGGGGTAAAATTGTAATTTCACCAGCCTAAAGACTTTATTTGAATCCAAAACTTTTTAGTCTTGACTAGAGACTTAAAAAATAGACTTTGTGTAGAATTTTGGTGATAAATGGATAAGAATCAACCAAAACGCCATTTTGGGGTCAAAATGTAAATATAGAAATGTTTATGGTAAAAAATATAAATAATAAAAATTTGTTAAAAATGAGTCGTGATCCTGTGGGAACAATTTATAAGAACATTAAGTATAAAAAATATGAACCAAAGGGTATTGCGAATTAATTGGGACTAAATAAGGACTAAAATTTAAAAATAAATAAATAACGGGTCAAATTATAAAATCTGCTTAGACTATAATTACACAATATCTTTGTTACCCTTAAAGCAATATATTAAGTTAAATAAATATAGGAAATAATATGGTTTATGTTATAGTCAAATGTACGACCTTAAATGACATATAGGGGCTTAAATGTTATACTTTTATTTAATTGTGTTTAGAAATGTAATAAGTTACGAAAGCCATTTTAAGAGCTTAAGGGCACTGTAAACATTATTCTAAGGCCGAGAAAAACTTTTAAAAGTCATTCAATAAGTCTATATTAAAAAGGGTATGTCTAATGACAAAATTGTAATTTTGTCAAACTAAGGGGCAAAATGATAATTTGATTGGGATAACGTTTTGGACCATAGGTAGAGGTTTTCTGGACCTACAAAACTACAAGAGAGATTACTAAAAGCTGAGGTTAAAAGATTTAACAAGTTTAAGCTTAAAAATGCTTGAATAACCGAAATAGGGGTAAATTGGTAAATTAGTACCCGAGAGCTCGGTGATGAAAAATGAGCCAGCCACTAGGCTTGCTGCGATGTCATATAATTTTGACCAAAACTTAATAAAGACAACAAAATGTAATGGGGCTTTAACGAGTCCAAAATAATAATAAAGCCAAAGTACTATTTGAAAATAATTTAAGCTAATTCCAAGTAAATGGTTTGTAATAGACCCAATAAACCTACAACCCACAAAGATAACCAAATATGATATTGGAAGACCATGGTTATCCATGATCACCTAATAGACCCAATTATAAATAAAGGGGAATTCAGTAAAATAATGGATAAGAAATTAAGTGTTAAATAATTAACTCACCAATTGGTTAATAATTAATTAATTTAATATTTAAAATTATTTACTTATTAATTAATAAATTAATTTTTGATAATCATGTAATTAATAATTAAGGATGTTATTAAAAAAAACTTAGAGACAAATAAATAATTAAATTAAAATTAATTATTAATTAAGAGAACATATGTCCATAATCGACAATGATTCAAAAACCTTTCTCTAACTGTCAGATGTCAATTTAAAATTAGGACACCGCATCGACTTGAGGGTATAGCCGGAAACAATCAACGCGGATATATAGTTACGTGATTTTCTGTAAGTACAAACCTCACCTACAGCATGGAACAAAATGTTTTTCGTTGTTGATGTTCTACGTTTTCTATGATTTGCCTTGATGAAGTGATGAGCCTATGAGCCATATGTATTGCTTTAATTAAGCTTTTTACATGCATAATTTCACTTGCACTGATATGATCAACATGCCTCACAGATATGTATGCAATAATGATAGATGCATAGTGACATGTATATCTACACATTGTCACAAATAATAAGAATGAGGCTAATGAAATATAGGATTAAGTGTCGTATCAACCTCAAATTAGCCAGAGGATATGATAAGAACGAAAGTTATAAGATATGACCTTGGGGGTTGTTGGAGGGTCGCTCCCCTAATTCCCCATTGGTTGCACGCATATGAGTACGACATAGGAGCCCTTAAGTAGACAAGATACGTAAATAATAACGCATAATTAAACACACATAGTTCACATGCATTTTTGAACATTCATGATATTTCATGTGATGATATGATTTTATAAAATTAATTTGTGAGATATTGTTTGTACTTGCTGAGCAAAAGCTCATACATGTGTGTTCATGCTGTAGGTAACGGGGGTAAGCAGCCCACTACTTAGATGTTTTATGGACAGACAAAGCTGTGCGGAAGCGATGAAGGACGAGAGTGGGATACCACCATGAATTAAATTTCTGCATTTAGATTTATTAAATTATTTTGTATCGACTATATTTATAACTATGTTCCAATGTTTTGGCACTACTTGTAACGACCCGCCTTACGTAGGCCGTTACCGTACTTATCTTACATAAATAGTAATACTTATTCAACTAGCGGAAAATACGGAATATATTTTTTTTTGTACATCAAAACAATTATAAAGGTAACTCGACCAAATAATTTCTTACAAACATATATACGTACTTATTTGAGTATTAAAGTATTAAACTTATTTTAATATTCAACTGATTAACTAAATAATAATTTCATATAATTAAACACAAAACGCGTAGTGGTTCCATCCCGTAATTTCACTGTTGGCCCAGCCATGCCCCACCGTCTTGCATCAAGTATTGCCAATAGGGAGCTTACCTACAGCATAAACGTAAGTTGTGAGCTTTCGCTCAGCAAGTACAACTATTAATCCGTAAAAATAATATGAACTTAAACAATGCATGAACCAATTATGCTTTATTATGCTTTCTTATGTTAGCATATTTTTGGGCCCTTACTTATAATAAGTGTACGTACCGTGGCGCGCAGTCATGGAGTGGTTGGGGCGGCCAGCCCAATCCAACTCAATCTATGAACCAACCCTTACCTAGTGCAGGTCGATACGACACGATTGAACTTGCATAACATCTTACTTGAAGATATTTTCTTGAAAATAGTTTCTTAAAAACAGTCTCTTACTTGAAACTTAATCTTACTCTTGCCATATAAATTATCATTAATGAACATGCTTCATTATGTCACATTAATAAAACATAATCATATGCGACACATACATAAGTGCATGAGCTTTAAAAACATGCAATCAGTAAAATAATTAGCCTATGCTGTAGGCGGAGTTGTACTTACTGGTTACACTAGAGCTGGGGTTCGTTGCTTCAACGAAATGCAACAACAGGTTACTTTCCTGTTTTCAAAAAGAACGTAGGATAAGAATCATCCTATCTTACCATAAATTATTTCATTAAATGTTGGTATCCTAACCAACATTTAATATTTACCCTAGTTATATGTCCCCTACTAACATGGTATCCTATTCGGTTACTAAATGTAACCTTAGGACACCAAACCTTAAAAACAATCAAACAATATCTTGTTTGATTTCTTAATACTAATCCTGGTTAGTTATACTTAAATAGTATCCTTTTAGGTTACTAAAAGTAACCCTGGGTATAAGCCCAATCATAATTAGGTTAATGTCCTATTGAGTTACCAGTACCCAATAATGGTATCCCATTTGGTTATTCTAAGTAACCTTGGGTTTTAAATCTAGCATATAAAATTTAGTAACCTATTTGGTTACTATAAGTATACTTTCAATTTACTTAGTTCAATAATAATTTTTAGTATCATAACCGATTACTATGTGTCTTATAATGGTTAACATATTACCTAGCATAATTTACTTATTTCTTTTCTTCACAAAAACCATGGTTAATTCTTTTTAAATCATTGTTATAAAACTAGAATTGATTTATTTTATAAAGATAGAAAAAATGTGACGTTTTGAAAATAATTCATTGAAAACAGTACAATAATTTACGTAAGCAGTGCATGTGCAGGAAAATTCTGCTCATGCCTTGTTTTGAAAATCCTGTGCTGGAATTGCCTATTTCCTGCTCAGTTTTTAATATTCAGTTTTATTCAAAAATATGTTTTGAATTTGAAAAAGTTTCCTTCATAAAAGTTGTAGACCTCATAAAGTCCTGCAACTTTCTTTTTAAAATCAAAACCTAATTCGGATTTAAGCTACTCATATTCTTTGTTGAAGCGTCCTGGCCGTGCACAGGGTCTGCGCTGGCCAGTCTCGGGTTTTCACAAAAACGAAAGCCTTTGGAGCTTATTTTTTCAAAATATGACCATGTTTCCCCTAGGAATTTCAATTTTCTACAACTTTGCAGTTTTAACTTTTCTCAAATTCTGCCTCTAAGGGCTTCAAAATTTCGTTTCCATATTACTGCCCAGTTTTATCCGAAAACTGGCAGATTTACTTTGGATTGTTTGTTACGTAAAATAACGCACACCCTACCTCAAACGGTTACAACCGTGAGCCTATTTCACATATGCAGTGTATTACGTAGTTTTTCCATCACATACACTTGTTTCTCATCTATTTTACCCATGTAGTAAACTTTTACCAATTAGGGTTTTAAGTTGATTTTACATGTTATTTCAACATACAATCAACTCTCCATCATACAAGCATACGATACAACTATTTAAACATATAGGGACATATAACAAACACCTAATAGACATACACACTAAGCATATAATTTTAAAGCATAACTTCAAAAACATAAACCAAAACATAGATCTAGCTTACCATAACATAGATCTAGCTTACTAAAACCCTAATCAAGCACATACTAATCAAACTAAGCTATTGCATGAAAAATAAGTGAGCTTATGCTCTTACATAACCAACTTAAAATACACTTAAATAATTGAATCAAAACTCAAATGAAAAGCTTAGGGGGTTTAGTAGATTTACCTTGAAACTTAGAAGTGGATCTAGGCTTCAATCACAAACTTCCTCCTTGATTTCTTCCTCAAAAACCGACACACTCTCACTTTCTTGCTCACTAAGAGTTCGGCTTTTAGGGGGGAGGGAGAGGCTAAATTGTGAACTAAAAAGTTAGGGTTTCAAAAGTGATTCAAGGCAAACCCCACAACACTTATTTATAGGTAAATTTTAATTTAAATTCCTAGAATTATTTTTATTGCTTAAATTGCATTTAAGTCCTCAAAAGCAAAATATTTGCCCCCCCTAAAGTCTCTAAAGTGGCCGGCCACATGGGGTGGCTTGTTGGCCAATTTTTAACCATGTTCATGCTTAAAACTTACTTTCCATATTTTCTAAAAATCCAATTAATTCAATTAATCATTACAAAGTGAGGCGTCCTTAATTAAAGTTCCATTTGGCTTTCTTCCACAAATGCAGTTCATTTCATACTAATACAGATTTTACAAATATTGTTTTCATTAATAACAGTACTGTTTTACTGGACTGCAGTCCAGAATTTATCTGCACTAAACCGAACTGTATAAAATTTTTTCTTAGAACTAAAAGCCACTTAGTTCTTATTACTCTAAATATTGTGCTTGATTTTTCTACAGTAATCCTAAACCTAATTTACACTTCGCTATCCGTAATAACAGTTTTTCACAGTATAATTTTATACTGTTTATAAAACTGCAGTACTATTTTAAACATACCTTAGATTATTCTGATCAAACTTTGACCGAAATAAAATCATACATAAATCCTAATTCTGATAAATCAGATCAGGCATTTCATATAAACATACATAATACAAACTTTTGATTCCTTAAAAAGGAAATCGTAAATTTGTAAAAAGGCGGTTATTACACTACTAAACTAGTATGAGTATTTTATGGGAAATAGATTTAGACTCTTTCCTTTTAATTTACATGAAGTTGTAGTTTTTTTTTAAATATTATCTAAATATGAATTTGAGTAGGATATTTATTAGCTATAGGTTTTCAATTTCCTTACTTAAAAATTTTAGTAATTCTAACTTTTGTAGTACGAATATGATATTCAAAAAAAAATATTATGTATTTTTTGAATCCAGCATAAATAAGTGTTAAAACTAAATTAAATAAGAATAAGTAAGCTAGTTAATGGTCCAAAAATTCGGGTCGTTACAGTTGGTTTCGAAAACTGGTTTTAAAAAAAAAATAGCGGAAAAATGGTACGGATCAAATCGTACGTATAAAAATTTTTCTCAAAAATTTTTTCCGGCAACAATACTTATTAATGACCATGGATGTGATTTGCATGTACATGGGCTACATGTGAGTGATCCAATGCATGTCTTCCATGTGTCGCAATCAGAATTGAAGGCTATTTGTTGAGCAATTGCTGTTGGGGGCATTTAGTTTGGGATTGCCATAGTGGTGTTTTCAGTTTTTCAAGTGCTTTATTGTGTGTTTTATGGCTGAAATAAAGTATGATAATTAGCTAGTTAAAGTGGGAGTTAATTAGCTAAATTTAGGACTAGTTATGTTTGTTTTAAGTGTATTAGTTACAGCCAATTGTGGCTGTTGGTTTGTGAGGTTGTAAATTCTGGAGTTACAACAATTTGTTGTTGTTAATTCTTGGCGTTAACCATTGGTGTGTTAAAAGGTAATTAGTGTCATTAGTGTATTTCTTAAAGTGTGTAACATCCATTTTGTGGAGCTGATTAGTTGTTTTCAGCTTTTCACTTTTTAATATGTAATATTCGGAATTGAAATTGAGCTTTTTGGGATGATTGAAAAAAAATTTAGAGAAGACCATTGTGTTTCTTTTCTTTCTATTATCTCTTGGTGGATTCCTTGAGTGGTGAGATTAAGACTTATCTTGGTGGATTCCAAGTGGTGTCAAAACTTATCCGTTTTATTATTATTTTTTGTAAAACTTAGAACACAATTCTGTCTTTTTCGAGCCTAAACACTTTTTCCCAGACCTGATTCTTAACTAACCTTTTGTTCCTCTTCTAAACAGCACGTAAATGTCATTTTACCATTCCTAAGAACTTCCATTAAGCCTTAAAACATCCTTAATTTTCTCAATTCTAGATTACCGTTATCTATTTCCATTGGAACAGTATCATTTTGGTATCAGAGCTATGGCTAGAAGAGCACTGTTTTATTGACAATGATGAACTACAAGACCGGAACCTAGAGATGGCCTCATTAAGGAGGACAGTAGAGCATCTTCAACAAAGGTTGCAGGAAATGGAGGAAAGACATTATCCTAGAAGGTGTGAACATGAATAGAATGAAGATGAATGAGGAGGACTCTAGTGATGAAGATGTGAGGCCTCGGGGAAGAAATCAACCTTACCATCGTGAAGGAGACGTGAAAGTTGATGTACCAGAATTTGATGGGAGGTTTCACGGCAATGCATTTCTTGATTGGTTGTACACGGTTGAGAGAATCTTTGAATTCAAAGATTACTCGGATGAAAAAAGAGTCAAGTTGGTGGCAATCAAGATAAAGGGATATGCATCCCTTTGGTGGGAAAATCTCAAGCGAGAACGGGTGCGAGAAGGACGGAGGCCCATTCGAACATGGTAGAAGATGAAGCGAGAACTCAAGAGAAGATTCATTTCGGACAGTTATAAACAAGACAATTACTTGAAGTTTCACAACTTCAAGCAATTTAACTTGTCTGTAGACGATTACACTAAGGAGTTCGAATATCTTATGCTTAAGTGCGATGTGGTGGAACCTAAATAGCAAATCATTGCATGTTATCTAGGAGGGCTCAAGAAGGAGATTGCTGAGGTGATTAAATTGCAACCATATTGGACTTTCAATGGTGTCCGAAAATTAGCTTTGAATGTTGAGCAACAAAGGAAGAACTTGTGAAAGTATCTAGCCAAGAGTACGGGAAGCACTAGCTACGGAATTAAGGAATACCCTGATTTGTCTTCTTCAAAACTAGCCTTTAACAAGGCATCTGCCACCACTAAACCAGAGGTGAAGAATGACAAACCAACCAACACTTCCAATGCTTCGAAAAAATGTTTCAAATGTCAGGGATATGGGCATATTGCTTCAGAGTGTCCAAATCGAAGGGTCATCACCATTACAATAAATGAAGTTGTGGAGGAAGAAGAAGAGGAGTCAGAAAAGGAAGAAATTGAGGAATGCATGGAGCATGCTGATGATGGTGAAATTTTGGTCATTCGGAGACTTTTGAATTCCAATCACATTAACGAAGATCCTTGGTTGAGAGAGAACATTTTTCAAACACAGTGCACTTCTCACGGTCGTGTGTGTAATGTGATAATCGATGGGGGGTAATTGCACAAATGTGGTTTTGGAGGAGATGGTGAACAAGCTTGGATTGCAAACTGAACCTCATCCACAAGCATACAAGATCCAATAGTTTCAAAAGGGAAATGGTTTGATGGTTTCAAAGAGGAGTTTGGTTTCATTTTCTATAGGAAAAACCTATAAAGATGAAGTGTGGTGTGATGTTATACCTATGGATACATGTCACCTCTTGCTGGAACGTCCATGGCAATATGATCAGAAGGTGGTGCACGATGGTCAAAAATACTTAATCATTTATGAAAGATGGAGTGCGAATCATTTTGGCCCCCATGAAGTCAGATGGAAATAAGAATCATGCCAGTTCCGAAGGGCAAGCATTCTTGATGGGTTCCCAAGTTGAGCATGTTCTTTTGAAAAATGAAGATGTTTTTGTTCTTTTTGCAAAAGAAGAACATGAACGGTTAGGAGAGCTCCTTGAACTGGTTCAACCACTTCCAAGAGAGTTTGAAGATCTTATTCCGGAGGAAATACCAAGTGGGATGCCCCCCTTGAGAGGAATACAACACCGAATTGATCTTATCCCGGGGTTGTCACTTCCAAACAAGGCTGCCTATAGACTCAATCCGTGTCAACAAGCTGAATTACAAAGGCAAGTGGAGGAGTTGCTTTCCAAGGGGCTAATCTGAGAGAGTTTTAAGTCCATGTGCCGTGCCTGCCTTGCTTGTTCCAAAAAAAGATGGAAGTTGGAGGATGTGCATGGATAGCCAAGCAATTAACAAGATTACAATCAAATACTGGTTTCCCATTCCAAGACTTGATGATTTAATTGATCAACTCCACGGAAGCACTGTATTCTCAAAGATAGATTTACGCATCGGATATCCCCATATTCAGATGCTACTGGGAGATGAATGGAAGACAGCCTTCAAAACAGGATAAGGTTTGTATGAATGGTTGGTTATGCCATTTGGTTTGTCCAATGCTGCTAGCACTTTTATGAGACTCATGATGCCTGTGTTCAAGCCATTCATGGGAAAATTTGTGGTGGTCTATTTTGATGATATTCTTGTGTATAGTCAAAATATGCAGGAGCACTTGGTGCATCTATGGAAGGTGTTCGAGACTTTGAAGGCTGAAATTCTTGTTGTCAATTTGAGGAAGTGTCAATTTATGTCTAAAAGCATAATCTTCCTTGGGTGTGTTGAATCCAAAGATGGAATAAAGGTTGATGAGAGCAAGGTGGATGTCGTTGCAACTTGGCCGGTTCCAAAAACTCTATTTGATATTCGAAGTTTTCATGGGATGATTTGCTTTTATAGCAGATTTATCAAGAATTTCAGCACTTTAGTTACTCCCATTACCGAGTGTGTGAAGGGTGGAACTTTTAAGTGGAATGCGGATGCTCAAAAGAGCTTTGAATTTATTAAAAAATAAGATGATGGAAGCATCGGTTCTTGCACTACCAGATTTTTCAAAGATTTTTAAGGTGAAGTGTGATGCTTCAGGTGTAGGAATAGGGGCTGTTTTGAGTCAAAAAGGCAAGCCAATTGCTTTTCTCAGCGAAAAGTTGAATGAAGTGAGGAGGAAGTACTCGACCTATGACAAGGAGTTCTATGTAATCATTCATGCCTTGGGACATTGGAGCCATTATCTTTACCCTAATGTAATACCCAACGTTTTATGAAATTACGATTTCCTTTTTAAGGAATTTACGATGTACTATGTAAGTACTTATGAAATGCCTGATCTGATTTTTATCAGATTTTGTGTGTTCTTATAGCTTTATAAGACTCAATAATAGATTGCTTAGTCAAGCATAAGACCTTTTGAGTAAAAAGGTAGAATGAAATTTATGATTTTATGTTGGTCAAAGTTTGATCAAGAAAAGTCAAAAGTATGAATATGACGGTACTGCAGTATTGCAAGCAGTATAGGAATTATACTACGAAAAATCGTCATCACAAATAAAATAGTAAGAATAAGGTTCAAGATCATTATAGAAAAATCAAGCACATTATTTAGAACAATAAGGGCTAAGTAGCTTTAAGTTATAAGAAAAGTTTTTATACAGTCCAATAAAATGCAGATAAATTCTGGACTGCAGTTCAGTAAGACAATACTGTTATTAGTAAAAACAGTATTTGTAATATCTGTGTTAGTATGAAAATGGACAGCATTCAAGAAGGAAAGCCAAACAAGGCCCAAAAGGGGGGACACCTCATCAATGGATAAATACATGAATTATTGGATTTTTAGAAAATTGGTAAAAAATAAGGTGACTTGGCCTCCAAGGCACTAGCATGGCCGGCCACCTCATGGTCCTTTGGGCAAATATTTTGCTCATAAGGGCTAATATGCAATTTTGAGAATAAAAATAAATCCCAAAAAGAAATTAATTTTCTTAGGTGATTTGGGTGGGGGGGGGGGGGACTTTTTGGCTCATTTTGTGTCACCTTATCAAAACTCTCACAAATTTTCTCCTCACCCTTAGCAGCCGAAACTCAAGAGAGAAAAAAAAAACAGAGAGAGAGAGGAGCCAAGGTTCGGATTTGGTGGAGGAACCAAGTGGGAGAGAAACTTAACTTAAGGCCTAGAACCAAATCTCCAAGCTTGAAGGTATTTTTTTAAAAACCTTTAAGCTATTCAATTGAGTGATCGGTTCAAGAATTATGTGTATTTTATGTGGGTATGTAAGAGCATAAGCTCATTGTATTAGCTTAGATTTGTGCTTGATTAGGTTAATGGTCTTGATTTATGGTTATGTGTATGTTTATGATTTCAATTGCTAGAGTATGTATGGTGTGTAAGAATGCCTAGCAAATGTTTGTAATATGTCCCCACACACTTAAGAAGATGTAAAGTGTGATTGATCATGTTGTAATTTATATATGATGCTAGAAGGGTTATGAAAAACCTTAAAAACCCTAATTGGTAATAATTTGCCATATGGGTTTGTATGTATGATTTTATGAATGAGAATTAATGTATGGCAATGAAAATAGTATGTAATGTGCTGCATAACTTGATGTAGGCTCACGGTTTTAACCGTTCGAGGTAGTCTGCGCGTAAAATTACGTAAGAAACAACTAGAACAAAAACTGCCAGTCTCGGGTCAAGACTGGGCAATAATCTGGAAACATGATTTTGAGGCCTTTAGAGGCCGAATTTGAGAAAAGTTAAAACTGAACAGTTGTAGGAAATATAAAATCCTAGGGAGTTACGTGGACATTTTTAAAAAATAAGGCTCCAAAGGCCTCTGTTTTTACAAAAATCCGAACTTGGTCATGCTAAAACCCTGTGCACGGCTAGGAAGGTTCAACAGGGAAAAAGAGAAGGTTAGAGATAGAACTGGGTTCTGAGAGAGAATGAAAGTTGTAGGATTATTCATGATCTAAAACTTTGGTGAAGAAAATTTTTTCAAATTCAAAACGGATTTGAAGATATTACTGGAGTTTGAAAACTGTGCAGGAAACAAGAAAATTCTTGCACAGGATTTGTAAAACAGTGTAGGAACAGGCAATTCCTGTACATACACTGATAGTTAAATTAATGGGACTGTTTTTAGTAAGCTTCCCCAGACTTAGACAATTTTATAAAGTCAGTTTATTTAATGGTTAATTAAACAAAGTTTAGTAAGGAAATAAGATAATTGAATTGGGTCAAGGAATAAGGTAACCATAAGTAAGACATATGGTCTTTGAATTGGTTACTAATATTATTGGGCCAAAATAATTTTAAGACATAGTAACAAGACGGTAACCATTAGTAACCCGATAGGTTACCAAATTATTGGGTTGGGCCTAAAGCCCAAGGTTACGAATAGTAACCTAATAAGAAATAATTTTAAAAGTTGGGCCTTAGTAACCCAATAGGATTTGATCCAAAAATAACTTGGGCTTACCCCAAGGGTTACCCGAGGTAACCTAGTAAGATACTGTTTATGTTGGTTGAGACATAAACCCTAGGGTTACATTTAGTAACCAAGTAAGTTATAAGTATGTGTGTGAGGGGACATATTACTAGGGTTACTCATGAATGTTGGTTAGGATATCAACATTCTATGATTATGATTTATGATAAGCTAGGAAGATCCTTACCCTACGTCCTTTCTGAAAAGCAGGAAGTAACCTGCAGTTGTGACCTAAATTGGAGCGACAAAATATAGGACGTAGCACAACAAGTAAGTACAACTCCGCCTACAGCATAGGCTCTTGTTTTGCTACTTGTATGATTTGTTTAAATCTTATGCAGTTATGTGATGCATATGACTTATGATTTATGATCTGATATCACGAAGCATGTTCACTAATTCATATGATAAGACTAAGACCAAGTTTCAAGTATGAAACGGTTTATGAAATATGTTTTAAGATAAGATCAAGTTTTGAAGATAAGTTTTAAGTATGTTGGCAAACAAGTTGCCTTGTGTCGTACCGACCCGCTCGTAGGTCGAGTTTGGTCTATGGTTTGCATTCGACATAGACTGGCCATCCCAACCACTCCATGACAGCGCGCCACTGTACGTATACTTATGTTAACTAAGGGGCCCAAAAAGATATGCTAACTAAGAAAGCATAATGAAGCATAATTGGCTCATGCATTGCTTTATTAAGTTATGTTTTACGGATTCATAGTTGTACTTGCTGAGCGAAAGCTCACGACTTACGTCTATGCTGTAGGTAAGCAACCTGTCAGCAATCCTTGATACAAGGCGGTGGAGCTTGGCAAGGCGAGTTGTGAAACGTGGGATGGAGACCAATTTTTTGAATAATTTTGAATAATGTTAGGAATATATTTGAATAATTTTGAAAAGGATTGGACTTCAATATAAAGGCTAGGAATTCTTGAAAAACCAATTTTTTGGTTATTCATAAGAGGAAAAACGTTTTTTAGAGTAGAAAGAAAAACCAATTAGTTTTTTCTACATTATAAAATTCGGCTATCTTGTGAGAAAGAAAAAGAGAGAAAATTCTATTGAATCAAAACTATGAGGAAGGTTAAACCGAGTGATAATTTTCATAGGAGGTTAACCGGTTTCTGTTTTGTAGTTTTGAAGAAAGAAGTTGGATCATATTCTCAACGAGGAACATCAGAATTGAGAAGGTGGGATCTAGACTTCGGAAAGCATTACCGGTCACTTGGATTCGTAGAACGTGTGCCCACACACACTCTGAGACGTGGAACTTGAGAACAGTAGAGAAGACACGTTGGTCAAACGCTCTAGTAATTCCGGAATCCAAGAAATAAGGTACGCTTGATCATGAATTTAATTTATTGTTATATGCATCATGAGCTTCTTTTCCGAATCGACATAAAAATTTTAAAATTTTCGCTGCGCCATAACTCTGATATCGGATCCGATTTTTCCAACAATTGCTGACCTCTATTTTCAAGAGATTGTGAAGCTACAAGGTGTTCCAATGTAGCGACCCGCCTTACGTAGGCCGTTACCATACTTATCTTACATAATTACTTAACCTACTTAACAAGCAGAAATAAGGAATATACATTTTTTTAAAACAACTTGAAACCGAACTCGACCATGTACTTATATATATATATACATATTTACGTACTTAATTGAGTATTGAAGTTTTAAACTTATTTTAACATATAGCGATTGTACGAAATAACAAATACAAATATTTTATTACAAAACGCGTAGCGGTCTCCATCCCGTAGTTTCACAGTTAGCCGTGCCATGCCCCACCGTCTTGTATCAAGTATTGCCAATAGGTTGCTTACCTACAGCATAAACGTAAGTTATGAGCTTTCGCCCAGTAAGTATAACTATTAATCCACAAAACATTTGGTAATAAAACCATGCATGTACCAATTATGCTTTCATTATGCTTTCTTAGGTTAGCATATTTTTAGACCCCTTACTTAACATGAGTGTACGTACTGTGGCACGCAGCCATGGAGTGGTTGGGGCGGCCAGCCCAGTCCAACTCAAACCATGGACCAAACCCGTCCTATTGGCAGGTCGGTACAACATGAGAAAACTTGCTTAACATCATACTTGAAAACACTTTCGTACTTGAAAACAGTTTCTTAAAAACAGTATCTTACTTGAAATTTAATCTTATTCTTACCATGTGAATTATCATTAGTGAGCATGCTTCATGATGCCATAATAATAAAGTATAAATCATATGCATCACATACATAAATGCAGGAGCTTTGAAAACATGCAAGCAGTAAAACATTTTGCTTATGCTGTAGGTGAAGTTGTACTTACAGGTTGTCCTAGGTGCTGGGTTTGTTATTCCAACAAGTCACAACAACATGTTACCCTCCTGTTACCCAGTAGGGTGCAAGATAAGGATCATCCTCTCATAACATTCAATGTTGGTATCCTATCCAACAACCATAAGTAATCCTAAATACAAGCCCAACATATTCAAGCAGTATCCCATTTGGTTACTATAAGTAACCTTGGGTACAAAGCCCAACCTAATAACTTTGGTATTCTATCCGGTTACTATGGGTCATAATATTATTACTATATTTTCAAATAATCTGGCCCATTTATTTATGTCTCCTTTTCTTCATAATACTTTGTTTGATATTATCTTGTTTTTCTTTTAAAAATCATTTGTAAAATTTTAACCTTTTTAAAACTCCTTTTTTTTTTATAAAGCTGTAGTTCTTTTTGAACAAGGATAGCAAAACTATAAAATTCTAAAAACTGCCTTTGAAACCTTCCTATAAATTTAGTGGTCAGTGCATGTGTAGGAATTTCCTATTCATGCACTGTTTTGAATGAAATTCAGTTTTTATCTTTAAATTAGTTTTTAATTTGAAAAAGTTTTGTTCATGAAAGTTGTAGACCTCAATGAATTATACAACTTTTGTTCTTTACTCAAAACTTGATTCTGCCTTTAACCTATCCATTTTCCTTTTTGAAACCTCCTGGCCGTGTATAGGGTCTGAGCTGACTAGGTTCGGAAATTTATAAAAACGGAAGCCTTTGGAGCTTGTTTTTCAAAAACTGTTCACATTACCCCCTAGGGTTTTCCATGTTTTACAACTATGCAGTTTTGACTTTGTCTAGATTCGGCCTCCAAAGGCCTCAAAATTACGTTTCCAAATTACTGTTCAGTTTACTCCGAAAATTGACAGTTTTGTATTTTGTTGGTTTTTACTTAAAAATCCGCACACCCTACCTCAAACGGTTGAAACCGTAAGCCTACATCAATCAAGCAGCGCGTTATGTACATATTCATCATTCATGCACTTGTTCATCTTACTTACAAAAACCAAATAGGTAACCTTACTTAGCTTACCAAATTAGGTTTATAGGTTAGTTCCTTAACCTTCATACATCAAACATCATCACCATCACCATCATTCATAAAATATTTCTATTTAAGCATGTGAGGATATTTCACAAACATAAGATAGGCATACATAATTCCCTCATTCTTTCTAAGGCATATCATCACATGCATGCTTAAACTTAGCAATCAAGATCATCTAAACCTAGATCAAGCATATGCTAATCACACAAGAACCATAGCATGGAAAAATAAAAAGAATGAGCTTATGCTCTTACAACCCAAGCTTGAAATACGTTTAAACTTTCTTGAATCAACTTAATGAAATTCTTAGTAAAAGGGTTAAGGGAATACCTCTAAAGCTTAGAGAACTTGATTCTAAACTCTTCTCTCTTTTTTTTTTTTTTTTTTGAAAGAAGTTTGATCTCCTTTTTTCACCACCAAGCACCGGCCACTACCCTTGCTCTCACTCTCTCTCTTTTTTTTTTTTTTTTTTTTTAGTTCCTAAGGCCTAAAGGAGAAGTTAGGAATGAACCAAAAGTTTTGAAGCTCAACTAAATGGTTCCCCAACAACCCAATATCACCTATTTATAGGTGAAAAATACCTAATTTCCTAGAATTATTTTTATTCCTAAAATTGCACATTTGACCCTAAAAACAAAATATTTTCTATTTACTCCCTTGAGGTGGCCGGCCATTGTGGAGCCATTTTGCTCCCAACTAATGCATAATTATCCACTTTATTAATAATTTCCAAAAATCTCAAAATTCACATATTTATCCATGATGAGATGTCCTCCAATTAGGACTCCATTTGGCCTTTCCTCTTAATATGCAATCCATTTTCTTACTAATATAGATTTTACAAATATTATTTTCAACTATTAACAGTACTGCAATACTGAACTACAGTCCAGAATTTATCTGCACTTAATTGGACTGCATGTAGGTTTTTCTTAGGACTTGAAGCTACTTAATCCTTATTGTTCTAAATATTATACCTGATTTTCTAGAGTGGTCCCGTGTCTTAATCTTACTTCTTCATCTGTAATGACGGTTCACCACAGTATAATTTCCATACTGCTTACTATACTGCAGTACCATCTTAATCATATCCTAGATCATCCTAGTCAAACATTGACAGGAATAAAATCATAAATCTTTGTTCTTCCTCTTTCATCAAAAGGCCTTATACTTAACTAAGTAAACTATTATTGAGTCTTATAAAATTATAAGAACTCAAATATATTCTAATAAATCAGATCATGTATTTCACATAAACATACATAATACAAACTTTGATTCCTTAAAAAGGAAATCGTGAATTTGTAAAAAGGTTGGCTATTACATCCGAAGGCTATAACTTCGGATCGGGATGCTAAGTTCCTGAGTCATTTTTGAAGGACTCTATAGAGGAAAATGGAAACTAGACTCCAATTCAACACTTCACATCATCCCCAAACGGATGGACAAACTGAGGTGGTTAATCGATCTTTGGGAGCTTTATTGAGAAGTCTCATAAAGACGAATATCAAGGATTGGGATTTGTCTCTTCCACAAGCTGAATTTGCTTATAATAAGTCCACTAGTCAAACAACTGGGTGTAGTCCTTTCGAGATCGTTTCTGGTAAGAATCCAATCACTCCCTTGGATCTTGTGCCCCTTAAAACTGAAACAACTTTTAGTGGAGCAACTGACGAAAGAGTAAAGTATATCAAGAAGTTGCAAGAACAAGTTCGAGAAAAGATTGCCAAACAAAATGGGAAGCATGCGCAGCAAGCAAATAAGCATAGGAGGAAGGTCACTTTTCAAGTTGGGGATAAAGTATGGATTCATCTCAGAAAAAGAACGATTTCCCAATAGGAGGTTTCCAAAACTCCAAGCAAGGGGGGATGGACCTTTTAGAATTGTTCAAAAGATCAATGATAATGCATACAAAGTTGAGCTACCAGGTGATTATGGAGTGTCTGATACCTTCAACGTGGTTGATCTTTCTCCGTTTGTTGAAGACGAGCCTTTGGACTCGAGGTCGAGTCCTCTCCAACCCGGGGAGAATGATGACCATGGACGTGATTTACATGTACATGGGCTGCATGGGAGTGATCCAATGCATGTCTTCCATGTGTCTTAATCAGAATTGAAGGCTATTTGTTGATCAATTGTAGTTGGGGGCGTTTAGTTTGGGATTGCCATAGTGGTGTTTTCAGTTTTTCAATTGCTTTAGTGTGTGTTTTATGGTTGAAATAAAGTATGATAATTAGCTAGTTAAAGTGGGAGTTAATTAGCTAAATTTAGGACTAGTTAAGTTTGTTTTAAATGTATTAATTATAGCCAATTGTGGCTGTTGGTTTTTTGAGGTTGTAAATTCTGGAGTTACAACAATTTGTTGCTGTTAATTCTTAGAGTTAATCATTGGTATGTAAAAAGGTAATTAGTGCCATTAGTGTGTTTCTTAAGCGTATAACGGCCATTTGTGGAGCTGATTAGTTGTTTTCAGCTTTTGGCTTTTTAATATGTAATTTTCGGATTTGCAAAGGAGCTTTTTGGGATGATTGAAAAAAAATTCAGAGAATACCTTTGTGTTTCTTTTCTTTCTCTTCTCTCTTGGTGGATTCCTTTAGTGGCGAGATTAAGACTTATCTTCGTGGATTCCAAATGGCATCAAAATTTATCCATTTAATTTTTTTTTTTTTTTTTTTTGTGAAACTTAGAACACAATTCTGTCTTTTCGAGCCTAAACACTTTTTCCCAGACCTGATTTGTAATGCCCCAACCTACGTAGGGCTGTTACCATGCTTACATACCAAAACTTATGGCGACCCACCTTATGTGGCCGCTACTTCATACTTAACATACTTAAACATACTCTCGTATTGCGTAAAAATACGGAATTAAATTTTTTTTAACATAAAATTCTTTTTAAACTCAAACTTAAAACTCAACTTAATCTCATACTTATATATATGTACTTAACTAAGTACTGAGTTTTAAAACCATTTTAAAATGTTGGATAAACCATACTAATTATCATTGTAGTAAAAAGTAAACACTATCTCAGTACTAAGTACCGGTGCCTTCAAGATAGTATAACATATCATAAACATATTTGTTTTTTCAAAACACGTGGCGGTGTCCAACCTAAATTTCATAGTCTGCAGCACCATCTCTCCACAGTCTTGCAACAAGCATTGCCGGTAGGTACCTTTCCTACAGCATGAACGTAAGTTATGAGCTTATGCTCAGTAAGTATAACTTTTTATTCCGCAAAACATTTTTAGTAAAAGAATGCATGAATTGATAATGCATGAATCAATTATGCTTTCTTATGAATCTCTTATGCTTCCCTTATGAACTTATTATCTTGCTTAACATATGGGCCCCTGGTGTACGTACCAAATGCGCGCAATCCACAGAAAGTTAAGGTTTGCAAGGTCCCTAACAATTCTGGGAATCATATACATAACCCTTCACGCATCAACGGAAGGTTGATTATACCCTCACGCATCAACGGGAGGTTGATAATCATATACATAACCCTTCACGCATCAACGGAAGGTCTGAGAATTTTTTTAAACATACATAATCCTCCACGATCTGGCGGGAGGTTGGTACGACACCTTGCTTATCTTGGTTTAGTCTTAGCCTTGTCATGTGATTCATTATCAGTGAGCTTGCTTACATGATGCCATGATAATAAAACATAAATCATAGTGAACATGCATCATGATGTTATAATAATAAAACATAAAATATAAGACATAAACATAAAACATATGCACATCATGTAAATCAATGCATGAATTTTTGAAAAACATGCAAAGCAACAAAAACATTTTGCCCATGTTGTAGGCGGAGTTGTACTTACAAGTCGTCTTATGCTCTTGGTATATCGTCCAATCAAGGCACGACAACAAGTCATATTCCTATTTCCAAAAAGGACGTAAGATAAGGATCATCCTATCTTATCATAAATCATTACATTCAATGCTGGTATCCTAACCAACATTCACCAGTAACCCTTGTTACATGTCCCCCACATACTACAATGATATCTTATTTGGTTACTAAATGTAACCCTAGGGCACATGACCCAATTACAATCAAACAGTATCATGTTTGATTAATTAATGCAACCTTGGGTACCAGGCCCAATTATACTTAAATAATATCTTATTAGGTTCCTATTAGTAACCCTGGATATAAGCCAAATCATATTTAAAGTAATACCCTATTAGGTTACTATTGGTAACCATGGGTTTTAGGCCCAACCCAATAGCTTGGGTATTCTATCCGATTACTATCTGTCGTAAAACTGTTACCGTTTAAGAAATCTTGGGTCTTCACTCTTTTTCTTAAAAAATACCTTGTTTTCATAGTTTCAAGTATTATTTTGTTTTAATACTTGAAATTACTTTTTAAAACTACTTGTAAAATTTTAAAACTCTTTTAAAACTGTTTTCTTTGTAAATCCATGATTTCTTTGTAATTGGGATTATAAAATCATAATATTTTAAAAATTGCGTTTGAAAACAGCGTTGTAGTTTGTCTGAAGGTGCATGTGCACGAATTTCCTGTACCATGCACAGTTTTAAAAATCCTGTGCAGGAATTTCCTGTTTTCTGCGCTGTTTTTAAGATCTAGTTTTATCTTAAAATCTGCTTTGAATTTGAAAAAGTTTTCTTCATGAAAGTTGTAGACCTCAAAGAGTCCTGTAACTTTAGTTTTTTTACTCAAAACTTAATTCTACCTTTAGCCTGTCCTTTCTCCTTGTTGAAACCGCCTGGCCGTGCATAGGGTCTGGGTTGACCAGGTTCGGATTTTCATAAAAACGGAAGCCTTTGGAGCTTATTTTTCAAAATCTCTCCCCGTTGTCCCCTAGGTTTTCAATTTTCTACAACTTTTTAGTTTTAACCTTTTCCAAATTCGGCCTCTAAAGGCCTCAAAATTCCATTCCCAGATTGCTACCCAGTTTAATCCGAAACTGGCAGTTTTCACCTTTGGTTGATTTTTACGTAAAATTACGCACACCCTACCTCAAACGGTTGAAACCGTGAGCCTACATCAAGCATGCAGCGCGTTACGTACGTTCTCCATCATCATACATTGGTTTCCTATCCTTACAAACCCAAATGGTAACCTTTACCAAATTAGGGTTTTGGGTTAATTTATAACCCTCCATTCATCATACATTATCATCATCATTATCAATCATTCAATACTTCTTCTTGAGCATGTGAGGACATATTACAAAAACATAATAGGCATACACACATACCTCAGTCTTTCTAAATCATAGCAACAAAAACATGCGTAAACTTATAAATCAAGACTATCTAAACCCAAATCAAGCACATACTAGGCATATAAAGCTATTGCATGAAAATAAAAAGGGTGAGCTTATGCTCTTACAAACCCAAACTTGAAATACATTTAGATCCATAATCAGAACTTAATAGGAGGCTTAGGGGATTAAGAGGATTACCTCTAGGTCTTGAAAAGTGGTTATACACCTTAAATTGAGAAAATTTCTTCCGCACCTTACTCATACACAACCGGCCACTCTACACCTCTAGGTCTTGAAAAGTCCAGTTAAGTGCAGATGAATTCTAGACTATATATGGATTTTTCTTAAGACTTGAAACTACTTAGCCCTCATTGCTCCAAATATTATTCCTGATTATTCTAGAGCAATCTCATACCTTATTCTTCATTCTGTATCAGCAATGACGGTCAAACACAGTATAATTCCTATACTACTTAATATACTGCAGTACCGTCTTTATCATATCTTAAATCATTCTGGTCAAATGTTGATTGGAATAAAATCATAGATCTTTATTCTGCCTCTTTCATCAAAAGGCCTCATACTTAACATAATAAACTTATTATTGAGTCTCGTAGCTAATTAAACGAGAACTCAAACATATACTGATAATAAAATTATGAATTTCACATTGATATTCATAATTTTCATGAAGCATTATATAACACATAGTACAGACTTAAATTTCTTTATATATAAGGAAATCATGAGTCCATAAAAATTCTGGTTATTACATTATTCTTAACCAACCTTTTGTTCCTCTTCTAAACAGCACCTAAATGTCATTTTTCCATTCCTAAGCACTTCCATCAAGCCTAAAACGTCCTTAATCTTCTCAATTCTTGATTACCATTATCTATTTCCATAAGAACAATATCACTTATATTAATTTAATAAAAAATAAAGGAGGAAGAAGGTTTAGAGATTGACTATTGTCCGATTAGGTCGAAATTCAAGAATCTTCTTGAGAACTCCAAATCCTTTAGAACACCAGTGATTCTTTCTCAACGATGTCCAAGTCACGATGAACAGGAAACGAGTGTGCGTTTCTAATTTTGGGTTTGATCACACACCTAAATTTTGATTCACTTTGCATTCTCAACTCATGAGACAAAGTGAAGGAAAAGTAAAGAAGAACCTCTCTGGAAGGAAAAAAAAATAGGTATGCTCTTTTTTTCTTTTTTTCCCTTTGTCAAAAGGAATTAGTATTCACCCCCTTTCTAAGATACATCATGTGTACCTCTTTTTAATATTACAGAGAAAATAACTGACACCCTTTTTAAAAAAAATTAATTAATTAATTAATTAATCCACTCCTCACATAGTGGGGGGGAAAAAAAACACATGCCCAATGTAACGACCCGACTACGTAGACTGTTACCATACTTATTAAAATTAAATTTTTGTTTGAAATACTTAAACTTACTGAAATTTTAGAATAAATTTTAAAAAAAAATGCAACGTAAATAAATTAATCTATATTCATTTGGGTAAACTTTACCATGCTTGCCCATTACTTGTTTAACAAATCATAAAGTCTCATGTAATCCTTACTTTTATCTGAAGTCTTGAAACATCACATACATAGCATGCTACAAATTATTTAAACATATATGCATATGATTATAGTTCAAAAGAGTTTGCAGAAAAGTCCGCGTAGTGGTATCTCACATCGTCCTTCACTTGCCGTATCATCTCTATGGCCCACCAAATTAAGTTGCAAGCATCTTACCATTTACCTACAGCATAAGCATAAGTTATGAGCTTTCTCCCAGCAAGTACAACTTTCTTCCCGCATAATCATTTTAGTAAAATAATGCATGAACGAATTATGTTTTCTTATGTTAACTTAACATGAATCAATTATACTTTCTTAATTTAACTTAGCTTTGGGCCCCTTTCAAAAAATGAACATGAGTGTACGTACCATGGTGCGCAGCCATGGATTAAACCCGCCCTTGTGGTAGGTCAGTACGACACAAGGCAACTTGCTTGCCTTCATTCTTGAAAACTTGTTCATAATTTGATCATACTTGAAAACTTAAATCTTTATTATTTCTTACTTGAAAATTTGATCTTATTCTTGTCATGTGATTTATTATTAGTGGGCATGCTTTCATGATACCACAATAATACAACATTAAACATATGTACATCAGTAAATCAATGCATGATTTTTGAAAACATGTAAAGCAGTAAAAGCATTTTGCCCATGCTGTAGGTGGAATGTGCATCGATTATCATGAACAGAACAAGATCATGACTAAGAACAAGTATCCCTTCCCGAGAATTGATGATCTTTTTAATCAACTCAGGGAAGTAGTAGCATTTTCAAAAGTCGATCCGCAATCGGAATAAAGAGTACATAGACAAGTTGTTATCATCTTTATTGATGATAGTCTAATTTACTCAAGGTCCACGAAGGAGTATGAGCAGCACCTTAGGTTGGTGTTGGAGACGTTACGAAGGAGTCAACTTTATGCCAAGTTCACAAAGTGTGAATTTTGGTTAGAAAAGAAAAGAGTTCATTTCTTAGGCCACGTTGTTTCAAAGGGAAGAAATTGTATGGACGAAGAAATGCGAGGAAAGTTTCCATGAGTTTAAGAAGAGACTTACCAGCACACCAGTATGGATAATTCCCGACGTGGACGTAGGGAATTTTATAATTTATGGTGACGCCTCTAAAATTGGACTAGGGGTTGTCTTAGTGTAGAATGGAAAAATAAATTGCTAAAGCTTGTAAAAGATTACGATTATGAGATCCTTTATCGCCCTGGAAAGGCAAACAGGGTAGTGGATGCTCTAAGTAGGAAATCGTCCTGCATACTAAGGTCTATCGGGACGTTGCCCAAGCCATTTTTAAGGAAATTGTTGATTTCAACATGGAAATGATAACTGCGAAGTTGTCCGTTCTAACTCTCCAGAATCCATCAAGCTTCATCAAGGAAAGGATTGGTGTTCCAACCTTGAGTTTCTCAAGAAATAGATCAGATCAAAAGCTCATAAGACGCCATACTCGGTACATCCTGGAGTTCCAAGATGTAAAGAGACCTTAAGAAAGAATTATTGGTGGCCAAAGATGAATAATGAGATTACGGATTTTGTGTCAAAATGCCTAACTTGTTAGAAAGTTAAGGCTATACACCGACAACTTGGTGAAAACTCCAGAAAATTTAGCTTCCTGAATGGAAATGGAAGCAGACTACTATGGATTTTGTAGTAAGATTACCCAGGATCATAAGTGGGAAGGATACGAATTTTGTTATTGTGAATAGATTAATCAAATCAGCCCACTTTATGATTATTAAGGCCACCTTTTCAGTAAAAAATTTGGCTGAAATTTACGTATCTCAGGTCATTAGGGTGCATGAAGTGCCAAAATCGATCGTTTCAGATCGTGATAGATATTTTACCTCTTGATTTGGGCGAGTGTTCACACTGCATGGGGTCGAAATTGAAGTCCAGTACAGTTTTTCACCCCACAACTGATGGTCAGTCTGAACGAACCATCCATACATTAGAGGATATGTTAAGATCATGTGTTTTGGATTTCAAGGGAAGTTTGGATCAGAAACTGCTTTTGATCAAATTCTCTCATAATAATAGTTATTACGCCTCAATTGATATGGCACTAATTGAAGCGTTGTATGAAAGGAAATATAGATCTTCCATTAATTGGCTAGAAGTTGGACAAAAGCAGCTTCAAACTACGGATGATATCCGTAAAACCATAGACGATATCAAGATGATTAGACAGTGACCCGACATAGCTTTTAGTCGATAGAAAAGTTATGTCGACAAACGTCGAAAATCTTTGGAATTCCAAGTTGGAGATTCTGTTTTTATTAAGAATGTTCCTATGAAGGGAATTATGAGGATTAGGAGAAAGGAAAACTCAGTCCTAAGTACATAGGACCCTATGAGATCCTCGAAAGGATTGGAAAAGAAGCTTATAAGTTTGTCTTGCTGCCAGAATTGGCTTCTGTGCATGATGTTTTTCACGTCTTGATGCTAAGAAAGTATATACCTAATACTTCTCACATTCTAAATCAGGAACCAATACAAGTCCAAACTGACTTAACATGCGAAGAAAAGTTTTAAGGAATAAGACAATTCCTTTAGTTAAGGTACTGTGACGAAACCATGCTGTGGAAGAAACCACTTAGGAGTAGAAGAGGAAATAAGGAAACGTTATCCCGATTTGTTTTAATTTTCCAGGACGAAAATTTTTAAGGGGGGAAGAATGTAAGAACCGCCCTTTTTGATTGATTCATGACTTCCTCATTGAGGAAAAAATGAATATTTGTGTGAAATGTCTGATATGATTTTATTAGATATATTTGAGTTCTTAGAGCATAATAAGATTCAAAACAGCTTGTTTAGTTATGCATGATGCCTTTTAAGGAAAAAGGCAATATTAGAATTTATGACCTTGACCGGTCAAAGTTTGACCAAAAAAGTCAAAGGTATGACTATGACGGTACTGTACTATAGCAAGCAGTATGGGATTTATACTGCGAAAAACCATCATCACGGATGAAATAGTAAGAATAAGGTTCAAGATCACTTTAGAAAAATCAAGCACAATATTTAGAACAATAAGGGTTAAGTAGCTCGAAGTCAGATGAAAAAGTTTACGCAGTCAAATTTTACGCAGATGAATTCTGGACTGCAGTCCAGTATGACAGTACTGTATTAATTAAAAACAGTATTTGTAATATCTGCATTAGTATGAGAATGGACTGCATTTTAGGAGATAAGCCAAACGAGGCCCTAAAGGTGGGACACCTCATCCTTAGATAATTACTTAATGTTTGGATTTTTGGGAAATTAGGAAAGAATTGAAAACTTGGCCTCCATGTCTTCCCATGATGGCCGGCCACCTATTGAGGATCAATGAGCAATTATTTTTGCTTCAAGGCTAGATGTGCAAATTAGAGAATAAAAATAAATCAACAAAGAAATTAAAAATCTACCTATAAATAGGTGTGGGGGTGGGGGGAGGAGGTGATATTAGGTTCACTTTATTAGAAACACCCCAAAACTTTGGCCATTTCTTTCCTCACTTTCTCTCTCTCAGCCGAACCTCATAGGAAGAGAAACCAAGAGTGTGTGGTCAGATTTCTAGTGAAGGAAAGATAGAAAAAAAATTTCGGAATCCAAGCCTGAGATTCATCACCAAGATCTAGAGGTAACCCTCTCAAAACCCTAAGCTTTTTAGTGAGTTTTGAGCAAAGTTTATGTGTATTTCAAGTATTGGATGTAAGAGCATAAGCTCACCATTTATGTTTATGTTCTATATAGTTTACCTAGCATGTGCTTGATTTAGGTTTTGTGATCTTGATTTATGATTTTGATGTATGTTTATGATGCTATGTGCTAAGTATGTAAGTCTTGTAGAAATGCCTTTTATATGTTTGTTGTATGTCCCCACACACTTAAGAGGTTGTATGGTGTGAGTGATTATGTGATTATTGATAAATGATGCAAGTAGGGTTAGTGGAAAACCCTAAAAACCCTAGTTGGTGAATTTCACCAAATGGGTTTGTATGAATTATTCATGAATGGAAATGATTGCATGGTAAGGAAAACGTTAGATAATATGCTGCATGCTTGACGTAGGCTCATGGTTATGACCATTTGAGGTAGTGTGTGCGTAATTTTACATAAGAAACAATAAACAGAGAAACTGCCAGTCTCGGATCAAGACTGGGCGGCACTCTGGAAACGGAATTTTGAGGCCTTTAGAGGCCGAATTTGAGAAAAGTCAAAACTACAAAGTTGTAGAGAATTCAAAATCCTAGGGGGTAGAGCAGAAATTTTTTAAAAATAAGGCTCCAAAAGCCTTATTTTTTTATCAAAACCCGAGCCTAGACCACCCAGACCCATGTGCACGACCAAGCAGATTCAACAAGGAAAAAGTATAAGTTAAAGGCAGAACTGGGTTTTGAGCAAAACATGAAAGTTGTAGGGTTTTCAAGATCTAAAACTTTTGTGAAGAAAACTTTTTCAGAATCCAAACATATTTTAAAATAAAACTGAATCTTATGTACAAGCAATTCCTGCACAGGATTTTCAAAACAGTGCATGCACAGGCAATTCCTGCACATGCTCTAATAACTGGAATTATGGGACTATTTTCAGCAAACTCTTCCAAACTTAGACAGTTTCACTCAAAACAATTTTAAGTGGTTACTCAAACCCAGTTTAGTACAATGAATAGTAATTGGAAATATTACTAAAAAATTAATTGGACCAAGTTATAGTAACCCAATGGGTTACAAACTTTATATGTAAGATTTTGGATCCAAGGTTACTCATGATAACCAAATAGGATACCACTTTAATCATTGGGCCTTAATAGCCCAATAGGCTTTTTAAGTTAAACATAACTTGGGCTTATACCTAAGGGTTACTAATAACAACCTAATAGGATGCCAAGTACCATTGGGCCTTGAGCCCAAAGTTTATTAAGTAATCAAACAGAATACTGTTTGATTATTATTGGGACATGTGCCCTAGGGTTACACTTAGTAACCGAACATGATATTATTAGAGTGCGTGAGTGGGGACATATAACTAGGGATTTCTCATGGATGTCGGTTAGGATACCAACATCTAATGTTATAGTTAAGAGTAAGATATGATGATTCTTATCTTACATCCTTAATTGATAACAGGTAGTTAACCTGTTATTGCGGTCAATAGGAGCAACAAACTCAGGACGTACATAAGAGGTAAGTACAACTCCGCCTACAGCATAGACGAAAAATGTTTTTACTGCTTATGTGATGTTAAGCTCATGTATGTATGATATAGTGCATATGATTTATGCCTTGATGATGTGATGCATATGATTTATGCCTTAATGATGTAGTGCGTATGATTTATGTTTTATCATGAAACATGCTCACTAAAGATAAATCACTCGGTAAGAATGAAAACCCATTTTCAAGTAAGAAACTGTTGTAAAAGACTGTTTTCAAGAAGAAAACTATTTTAAGAGCAAGTTAAGAAAAGATTTCAAGTATGATGGCAAGCAAGCTTGCCTTGTGTCGTACCGACCCGTGTTAAGTCGGGTTTGGTCCATGGTTTGAGTTGGATCTGGTTGGCCGCCCCATCCACTCCATGGCTGCGCCCCACGGTACGTACACTTATGTTATGTAAGGGCCCAAGGATATGTAAGCATAAGACATCATAATGAAAGCATAATTGGTTCATGCGTTGTTCCATTATGAAATGTTTTGTGGGTTAATAGTTGTACTTGCTGAGTGAAAGCTTATGTCTTACGTTTATGCTGTAGGTAAGCAACCTGTCAGCAATCTTTGATGCAAGACGGTGGAGCGTGGCAAGGCTACTTGTGAAATCTTGGGATGGGAACCATTACGCATTTTATTTTAATTATGTTTGACAATTAACATAGAATGTTGCATGTACCGAAACAAGTTTGGTATTCAATTCATCTATATATATGTATATGTGTACATATTTATATCAGTAAGTATAGTATGAGTAAGTTTTCAAGATTTAAGTTATATAAAAAAAAAAAATTTATTCCGTTTTTCCGCCAAGTAAATAAGTAAGATAAGATAAGTAACTGTAACGGCCACATTAGGCGGGTCGTTACAAAACCGACTACCATACGTCATAGAATTGTTACTTGTACTTAAGTAACTTGGGCCAATTTTTTTATTGTTTCCTTTTTCTCAAAAATACCTTGTTTTCTTAGAAAACACCTTATTTACATTTACTTGGAAAATATCTTAGCTTCATAATTTAAGTATTTCTTGATACAATACTTGAAATTACCCTTTAAAAATTCATCTGGGAAATTTCAAATGGATTTAAACCTCTTTGAAACTTATATTCATAAAACCATTGTTTCTTTAAAAAGAGTTATAAAACCTTGGAAACTAATTTTTCCAGATAAAACCAGCCTTTTAAATTGTATATGTGCAGGAATTTCTACTTTCATGCCCAGTTTTGAAAATTCAGTTTTATCTTTAAATCAGTTTGGAATTTGGAAAAGTTTTCTTCATGGAAGTTGTAGATCTCGTCGAAACCTAAAGCTTTTATTTATCTCCGAAACTTAAATCCATCTTTAACTTGCTCTTTTTTCTCCTTGAAGAATTTTGACAGTGTTTAGTACCTGGACCGGCTAGTTTTGAAAACTCATAAAAACAGAGGCCTTTGAGCCTTTTTTTCAAAATTTGTCCATGTTGTCCCCCAGGATTTTCTGTTTTCTACAAATTTACAGTTATAATTTTTTTTTTAAAATTTGGTCTCTAAGGGGCTCAAAATTTAGGGTTCGTTTGGTTCGTTAGTTTGAGTTGAGTTTTTGAAGTTTAAATAGTAAATTTTGTTGACTTTTTTGAAAAGACAAAAACTTTTTGGGAAAAAGACAAAGACTTTTGAGGAAAAAGACAAAACTTGAGCTTGAAAACTTGTGTTTAAGCTTGTGAACCAAACATATGCTTAGTTTCCAGAAAACTGTCCAAATTATTTTCAAAAACCGCAGTTTATATTTTGTTGATTCTTCCTTAAAATCCATGCACACTACCTCAAATGATCGAAACCGTGAGCCTACATCAACATACAGCTCGTAGGATTCGTTTTTAAAATTCAACCATCACTTATGCACTTGAAAAACACAACATTGATAACTTGTTATTTTTACCAACTTGTGTCTTTAGGTTAATTTTTTAACCAACATACATATAATCATTCACATAACCATCATATATAAAATATCCATATTTAAACATGTGAGAGCATAATCACAGGCACATGGTAAGCACACATAACCTTAAAACTCATGCTTAGATCTAGAAAACCATGTTAACCTAAGCATAAATCAAGCATAACACAAGCACAAACCAACCATTAAAGGCCATACTATAACAAAATAAAAAAACACGAGCTTATGCTCTTACAACCCATAACTTGAAATACACATAAATTCCTCAAATCAAAACTTAATGAAAATCTTAGTTAGAGGATCAAGAATAATACATCTAAAGCTTGGAAATATTGCTTCAAGACCTTGAATGAGCAAAAATTCTTGCTCTACCTCTCCACCATGACAACCGGTCACCCCCCCCCCCGGCCTCTCTCTCTCTCTCTCTCTCTCTCCCTAAGGGCTAGAGAGGTAAAAGATGAGAAGAGAACTAAAAGTTGAGAGACTAACTGTGTCACTCCCCGACCTGCGCAGGGCCGTGATTTCGTACTAACTTAACTTACTTCTTGATTCAAATACTTTAAACTTACTGAAAATTCCAGAGTAATTTTTTTTTTTTTACTTTATTTTAAACTCATACTTAAACTTGACATAATCTCATACTTATTTATAAGTACTTACTCAAGTACCGAGCTTTCACACCTCATTTGAAAGCTATCATAGTCAAACCGTGGACCAAACCCGACCTAGTGCGGGTCAGTACAGCACAAGGTAACTTGTTGCCATCATACTTAAAACTTTTCCTTACCCATACCATTACTTTATTATCACGTAACATAAAAACATTTTACAAACATATTTTACAAAACATATTTTCTAAAATCCGTGGTGGTGTCCATCCCACATTTCACAGTCCGCAGTGCCATATTTCCACAGTCTTGCATCAAGTATTGCCGGTAGGTTGCTTACCTACAGCATGAACGTAAGTAATGAGCTTATGCCCAGTAAGTACAACATTCAATGCGCAAAACATTTTAAGTGCAAGAATGCATGAACTGATTATGCTTTCTTATGAATCAATTATGCTTTCTTATATGAACTTGGTTCTGGGCCCTTTACATAACATGAGTGCACGTACCGTGGCATGTAACCATGGAATGATTAAAAGCGGCCAGTCTAATCCAACTCAAACCATGAACTATACTGTTTAACATGGAGTAGTTGGGGCAGCCAATCCAATCCAACTCAAACCATAAACTAAACCATTTAAACCTACCCTCGTGGCAAGTCGGTACGACACAATAACATTAGCTTGTCTTATCTTATCTTATGATTTAAAAACATGTTCTTACCATGTGGTTTAATATTAGTGTACATGCCTCATGATGTCACTATATCAAAACACATATAATAACATAATATCAACCATAGCATAAAACATCATGACATAATACATCGTAACATAAAACATCATAATATAATACATCATAACATAAAACATCATAACATAATACATCGTAACATAAAACATCATAACATATAACATCTGTAAATCATGTAAATCAATTCATGATTTCTTGATAAACATGTCATGCAACAAAAATGTTTTGTCCATGCTGTAGGCGGAGTTGTACTTACCAGTTTTCCTACGCTCTTGGTTTATCGTCCAAACATGGCACGACAACAATTCATACTCCTGTTTCCAAACAGGGTGTTAGATAATAGTCATTCACATTATATCTTACTATAAATCATAATCATTAAATGTTGGTATCCTAACCAACATTTATGAGTAACCCTAGTTATATGTCCCCCACAACTTCATGATAACTAGTTCGGTTACTTGCCGTAACCCCATACTTAAACAGTACCTTGTTAGGTTACTTCTGGTAACCCTGGGTACGAAGCCCAGTCGTACTTGAATAGTGTCTTATTATGTTACTATTAGTAACCTTGGGCCTAAGTCCAATTATACTTAGACCCATACCTAATAGGTTACTCATCTCACTAAGGCCCAATTACTTTTAAAGTAATACCCTATTTGGTTACCATTGGTAACCATGGGTTTTAGGCCCAACCCAATAGCTTGGGTATCTTATGTGGTTACTATTTGTCATCTTTCTATTATTAAATACTTTTTGGCCCAAACATTTATTTTTCTCTTTTCTTGACAAACTTTGAAAACAATCCTTGAAAACAGTTTTTAAGTTTAAGTATCAGTGCATGTGCAGGGATTTCCTACTTTTGCACTGCTTTCTGATAATCCTGTGCAGGAATTTCCTGTTTCCTGCTCAGTTTTTAAGATCTAATTTTATCTTAATAATCTGTTTAGAATTTGAAAAATCTTTCTTCATGAAAGATTTAGATCTTGTAAAACCCTACAACTTTGGTTCTTTACTCAAAATCCTGTTCTGCATTTAACTAGTCATATCTCTGGTTGAAACCGGCTGGCCGTGCACAAGGTCTGGACAGACCAGGGCTCGGGTTTTCATAAAAACAGAGACCTTTGTAGCCTTAATTTGAAAAACCATTTTTAACAACTTTACAGTTTTTACTTTTCTCAAATTTGGCCTCTAAAGACCTCAAAATCCTGTTTCCAGATTGCTGCCCACTTTTGATCCGAAACTGGCAGTTTTCATTTTGGTTGGTTCTTATGTAAAATTACGTGCACACTACCTCGAACGATTAAAACCGTGAGCCTACGACAAGCATTCAACATGCTACGTAACATTTTCATGATCATACATTCATTTCTCATCCATACAATCTTCATGCAAACCCAAATGATGAATCTTTACCAACTAGGGTTTTTAGGGTTTTCTTGAATCCTACATGCAACATACTAATCTCATTCCATCATCCATGCATAACATACTTCTTCTTGAACATATGGGGACATATAACAAACACCTTCTAGGAATTCATACATACCAAACATACTTTAACATATAACATCATAACCATGCACCAAAACATAATTAGAGACCATCAAACCCTAATCAAGCAAATATCAAGCACCCTAGGCTTTTGCATGGAAAATAAAAGGGTGAGCTTATACTCTTACAAACCCATGCTTGAAATACACATAAACTTTTAATCAAAACTTAATTGAAAGGTTTAGGGGATTTAGGAGGGTTACCTTAACACCTTGAGGTTGGATCTAAACTTTGGATCCAAAATTTTCCTCCTTGCTTCACTCTCCAAAAATTTGACCCTGACATTTTTTTTCTCTCTTTGGGCTCGGCTCCTAAGGGGGGGTTTTGTGGTAGAGAGAATGGGTTGGAATTTGGGCAGAGTTTTGGGATGGAATGGAATGATCCAACACCCCCCCACCATCACCTATTTATAAGTGAAAAATAATTTCTTTTTAGAATTATTTTTATTCTTAAAATTGCATCTTGGAGTCTAAAAACAAAATATTTTCTCAAAACCCCCTATGAGGTGGCCGGCCGTGATGAAGGCCTTGGAGGCCATTGTTCACCAAGGCAAGTGCTTGCTTAACTCACCAAGCTTACCTCACCTTGCTTACCTCACCAAGGTAATTGCTTGCTCACCAAGCAACCCTTGACAACCGGCCATGTGTTGGCTTGAACCAACCAAAAATATTTTCATACTTATCTCTAACTCAATTCCTTATTCCAATGTAACCAAGCTTGTAACCAATCTTTAGCCTAGCTGGTGGCTTGGTTAGGAATATCCATAAATTTCATAAATCAAAAATTACATACTTATCCATAATTACTTACTTTTCTTAAAATTTCATTTTGACCCCTAAGGATAAAATATTTGCACTTTCGTCCCTGTGAGGTGGCCGGCTTTAGTGTAGCCACTTGGCTTCCAATGCATGCATAATTATCCACTTAATTCTCAAAATCTCTTAATATAAATATGCAGTCCATCTTCATACTAATGCAGATATTATCAATACTGTTTTCAGCTAAAAATAGTATTATTGTATTAGACTGCAGTCCAAAATTCATCTGCGTAAAATTGGACTGCGTATAAATTTTTCTTAGGACTTAAAACTACTTAGTCCTTATTGCTCTAAATATTGTGCTTGATTTTTCTAGAGTGGTCTCATAGCTTATTCTTGTTCATTTGTCTGTAATGACGGTTTTTCGTAGAATAATTTTCATACTGTTGATTACACTACAGTACCGTCTCAGTCAAACCTAAAGTCAACCTGGTCAAACTTTAACCGGATTAAAAATCATAAATTCCTATTCTGCCTTTTTCCTCAAAAGGCCTTATGCATGACTAAGCAAACTACTATTGAGTCTCGTAGCTAATTAAACGAGAACTCAAACATATACTGATATTCAACTCAGATCATGAGCTTCACATCGACATACATGATTTAGTCTTAGATTTTCCTTGTCTCTAAGGAAATCATAAGTTCATCACAATTTCGGGTTATTATAGTCTACCCTCCTTAAAAAAAATTCCGTCCTCGAAAATTGGAACAATTCGAGGTGGCTTTTCTTCAAATCCACCACAAATCCATAGTAGTTTGTTCATGTTCCCACTTCAATACTTTAATGGGATCATGTTTCTTCTATGAAACCATAATCTTACTTTCATATCCTATCATCTCCTTATACTTTCATATTTTCATACATACTTTCATCATATTTTCATACTTTTTTATTTTCATACTATCATCATACTTTCATGCTTTCTTACTTCATACTATCATACGTTCATACATTCTTACTTTCATATTGCATACTTTCTTACTTTCTTACAGACTATCATACTTTCCCTTCCTACTGCATCACAAGAACTATCTACGTAAAAATCTGAGCAAGTATATCATATAACTTGCCACGTTTGAAAAACATATCATATCATATAACTTTTTCATACTTGAAAATTATATCTTATTATATAACTTTCCACACTTGGAAAGCTTATCGTATCGTATATTTAGGACACTTTTTGAAAATAGTTTCTTTCTTGAACCTTGATTTTATGTTATTAGAACCCTTTACTTTTCTTAATGGTCCCTTTCTTGGAACTCGTCCCTCAAGGATTCGGCCTATGGATCTTGGAACTCACTTCCTCAAGGATTCGGCCTATGGCCCCTATCTTGGAACTCACTTCCTCAAGGATTTGGCCATTTACTTTTCATAATGGCTCCTATCTTGGAACCTTTACTTTTCATGACAACCCCTATCTTGGAATTTACTCCTCAAGGATTTGGCCGTCTTACATAAAATGAGGGGGTTCTATTAAGCATGAGATCATAATTTAAGCATCTTTTATAAAAATATTTTATTTGAATCTTTTCAAAGTCAATAATGGGAAAACCATAATAATTAGTATAATTGAAAACATTCTTTTTTTTTTCAAAACATAATACCGTTCGAGTGATGCAGTGAAAGATATACTTAAATCAACTAGCTACTTGCTAGATAGTAGAAGCTTTTTTTTATTGCTTCTAACATTTCCTTGATAGTACAAGTGCATAATTGTAATTCTTAGGAATGTCTAAAATTTCCCATCATTACATAATTTCCCTTACTAAGGGATCGTATCATCATTTTTATCGTCAAACTTATAGCCATCATTGTGGTCTATTAAACTAAATTCTTATTGGCCACATCCAACTTATTGTTTGTGCATCGCCTTGATGTTATCACCGAGTCGAGGCACTACCAAACATTTTTCCATGTCTACTATTACTCTTACGGGCAAAAGTTTCACAATCATGAAGCTTAAATTCTATAGCATCAATCCTATTTCGTAGAATGAAAAATTCCTGATTATCACCCTACTAAGGTAAGGCGATGGGCCATCTAATCTCGAAGTCTATTCATTTTTTAATGCTGCTCTAGCAATTATCATTGCAACTTAACCATTACAGTTGCAAGATTAGGCTCTTGCGGAATTTTGGTTTGGTTGTACATGCGGCGAACCATCTTCTAGTTTCTAATCCTAATTCCTGACATTTCTAATACCCATTCTTGCATTCATATCTTAGCATATCATATCATAGAAATATTGTAACTTATCATATCATGCTAGAGATTTCCTCACGATCTCATCATATCATATCGTAAGCTTAGCTTATCCACCACGCTTTCACTCTGCAACTCTGATCTACTGGCAATAATAGCCCCTAGACTCATTCAGATAAACGCGCCAAGCTGCAATATAGCTGGCGTATCATCTCATGTACATATCCTGGTATATCTCGGGATTGTGATAATACATAGGCGGTCTTAGGTGTCATAAAAAACATTTAGGAACCTCTTCTCAAGGTACCCTATGCCAAGGCACCTTGCACGAGCCTCCTTGACTAGGCGTCGGCTGGCAAGCATATCCTGAAGATACGTCCCTACATGACATAATCTGAAGAGGGTCTCCATATCATGCAGCCACTTAGCTAATGCAGTCGCTCCCTGAATCCCATCGAAGATGTGTGGCTCCATTCCCCAGAATGTCGACGAAGCCTCACGGTCCTCTTCAGTCCAACCTGGTTTGACACTAGGTACATGTATTTATCATAATAATATTATAACCTCTTATAATTAACATATCTATAATAGAGTAAGAAAACAAACTTACAAAACTGTGGCGCTGGCGGCAGAACTGTGAAACCGGATGGCAGGAAACTTGCTCTGATACCATCTCTGTCATGCCCCGACCTACACAGGGCCGTGACTTCGTACTTACTTAACTTACTTCTTGATTCAAATACTTTAAACTTACTGAAAATTTCAGAGTAAAATTATTTTTTTAAACTTTATTTTAAACTCAAACTTAAACTTGACATAATCCCATACTTATACTCATACTTATTTATAGGTACTTACTCAAGTACCGAGCTTTCACACCTCATTTAAAAGCTATCATAGTCAAACCGTGGACCAAACCCGACCTAGTGCGGGTCGGTACAACACGAGGTAACTTGTTGCCATTATACTTGAAACTTTTTCTTACCCATACCATTACTTCATTATAACGTAACATAAACACATTTTACAAACATATTTTACAAAACATATTTTCTAAATCTGTGGCGGTGTCCATCCCACATTTCACAGTCCGCAGCGCCATCTTTCCACAGTCTTGCATCAAGTATTGCCGGTAGGTTGCTTACCTACAACCTGAACGTAAGTAATGAGCTTATGCCCAGTAAGTACAACATTCAATCCGCAAAATATTTTTAGTGCAAGAATGCATGAACTGATTATGCTTTCTTATGAATCAATTATAAATTCTTATATCAACTTGGTTCAGGGCCCTTTACATAACATGAGTGCACGTACCGTGGCATATAACCATGGAATGATTAGGGCGGCCGGTCTAATCCAACTCAAACCATGAACCATACTGTTTAACATGGAGTAGTTGGGGCAGCCAATCCAATCCAACTCAAACCATAGACTAAACAGTTTAAACCCGCCCTCGTGGCAAGTCGGTACGACACAATAACATTAGCTTGTCTTATCTTATCTTATGACTTAAAAACATGTTCTTACCCTGTGATTTAATATTAGTGTACATGCCTCATGATGTCACTATATCAAAACATATAACATAACATAATATCAACCATAGCATAAAACATCATGACATAATATATCGTAATATAAAACATCATAACATAATACATCGTAACATAAAACATCATAACATACAACATATGTAAATCATGTAAATCAATTCATGATTTCTGGATAGACATGTCATGCAACAAAAACGTTTTGTGCATGCTGTAGGCGGAGTTGTACTTGCCTGTCATCCTACACTCTTAGTTTATCGTCCAAACATGGCACGACAATAATTCATTCTCTTGTTTCCAAACTGGGTGTAAGATAAGATTCATTCACATTCTATCTTACCATAAATCATAACCATTAATTGTTGGTATCCTAACCAACATCCATGAGTAACCCTAGTTATATATCCCCCACAACTTCATGATAACTCATTCGGTTACTTGTCGTAACCCCAGATTTAAACAGTACCTTTTTTGGTTACTTCTGGTAACCCTGGGTACCATACCAAGCCCTGTCATACTTGAATAATGTCTTATTAGGTTACTATTAGTAACCTTGGGCCTAAGCCCAATTATACTTATACCCATACCTTAATAGGTTACTAATTTCACCAAGGCCCAATTACTTTTTAAAGTAATACCCCGTTGGTAACCATGGGTTTTAGGCCCAACCCAATAGCTTGGGTATCCTAATCGGTTACTATTGATCATCTTTCTGTTTTTAAATACTTTTTGGCCCAAACATTTATTTTCCTCTTTTCTTGACAAAATTTGAAAACAATCCTTGAAAATAGTTTTTTAGTTTATGTATCAGTGCATATGCAGGGATTTCCTACTTTTGCACTACTGTCTGAAAATCCAGTGCAGAAATTTCCTGTTTCCTGCTCAGTTTTTAAGATCTAATTTTATCTTAATAATCTGTTTAGAATTTGAAAAAACTTTCTTCATGAAAGATTTAGATCTTGAAAAAACCTACAACTTTTACTCTTTGCTCAAAATCCAGTTCTGCATTTAACTTAATCATATCCCTGGTTGAAATCGGCTGGCCGTGCACAGCGTCTGGGCAGACCAGGGCTCGGGTTTTTGTAAAATCAGAGGCCTTTGGGGCCATATTTTTAAAAACCGTCTGCGCTACCCCCAAGAATTTTCCATTTTCTACAACATTTTAGTTTTAACTTTTCTTAAATTCGGTCTCTAAAGACCTCAAAATCCTGTTTCTAGATTGCTGCCCAGTTATGATCTGAAACTGGCAGTTTTCATTTTGGTTGGTTCTTACATAAAATTACGCGCACACTACCTCGAACGGTTAAAACCGTGAGCCTACGACAAGCATGCAGCATGCTACGTAACATTTTCATGATCATACATTCATTTATCATCCATACAATCTTCATGCAAACCCAAATGATGAATCTTCACCAACTAGGGTTTTTAGGGTTTTCTTGAACCCTACATGCAGTATACTAATCTCATTCCATCATCCATGCATAACATACTTCTTCTTGAACATATGGGGACAAATACCTTCTAGGCATTCATACATACCACACATACTTTAACATATAACATCGTAACCATGCACCAAAACATAATTAGAGACCACCAAACCCTAATCGAGTACATATCAAGCACCCTAAGCTTTTGCATGGAAAATAAAAGGGTGAGCTTATGCTCTTACAAACCCAACTTGAAATACATATAAATCATGAATCAAAACTTAATTGAATTACTTAAGGGGTTTAGGAGAGTTACCTTAACTTCTTGAGATTGGATCTACAACTTGGGTCACAAACTTTTCTTCTTGCTTTTCTTTCTCAAAAATCCGACCCTCTCCATTTTTTTTTCTCTTTTTGCTCGGCTCCAAGGGGAGGGAGAGAGGGTTGGAATTTGGGCAGAATTTTGGGGTGGAATAGAATGATCCAACACCCCGCCACCATCACCTATTTATCGGTGAAAAATAATTTCTTTTTAGAATTATTTTTATTCTTAAAATTGCACACTGGGGTCTAAAAACAACATATTTGCTCAATACCCCCTGTGAGGTGGCCGGCCATATTGGATTCCTTCGAGACCAAGTTACTTGTTCACCAAGGCAAGTGCTTGCTTACCTCACCTTGCTTACCTCACCTTACTTACCTCACCAAGGTAATTGCTTGCTCACCAAGCAACCCTTGACAACCGGCCATGTGTTGGCTTGAACCAACCAAAAATATTTCCATACTTATCTCTAACTCAATTCCTTGTTCCAATGTAACCAAGCTTGTAACCAATCTTTGGCCTAGTTGGAGGCTTGGTTTGGAATATCCATAAATTCCATAAATCAAAAATTACGTACTTATCCATAATTACTTACTTTTCTTAAAATTACACTTTGACCCCTAAGAAAAAAAATATTTACACGTTAGTCCCTGAAGGTGGCCGGCTATGGTGGAGCCACTTGGCTTCCAATTCATGCATAATTATCTACTTAATTCCTAAAATCTTTTAATATACATATGCAGTCCATCTACCCACTAATGCAGATATTACCGATACTGTTTCAACTAATAACAGTATAATTGTACTGGACTACAGTCCAGTATTTATCTGCATAAAATTGAACTGTGTATAATTTTTTCTTTGGACTTGAAACTACTTAGTCCTTATTGCTTTAAATATTGTGCTTGATTTTTCTATGGTGGTCTCATAGCTTATTCTTGCTCATTTGTCTGTACTGATAGTTTTCGGTAGTATAATTTCCATACTGTTGATCACACTGCAGTACCGTCTTAGTTAAACCTAAAGTCAACCTGGTCAAACTTTGGCAGGATTAAAAATCATAAATTTCTGTTCTACCTTTTTCCTCAAAATGCCTTATGCATGACTAAGCAAACTACTATTGAGTCTCGTAGCTAATTAAACGAAAACTCAAACAAATACTGATATTCAACTTAGATCATGAGCTTCATATCGACATACATGATTTAGTCTTATATTTTCCTTGTCTCTAAGGAAATCATAAGTTCATCACAATTTCAGGTTATTACATTCTACCCTCCGTAAAAATTTTCTTCCTCGAAAATTGGAACAATTCGAGGTGGCTTTTCTTCAAATCCACTACAAATCCATAGTAGTTTGTTCATGTTCCCATTTTAATACTTTAATGGGATCATGTCTCTTATATAAAACCATAATCTTACTTTCATATCCTATCATCATACTTTCATACCTTCATACATACTTTCATACATTCTTATTTCATACTATCTTACTTTCATACTGCATACTTTCTTACTTTCTTACATACTATCATACTTTCCTTTTATACTGCATCACAAGAACTTTCTACTTAAAAAGCTGAGCAAGTATATCATATAACTTGCCACGTTTGAAATGTTGGGATCTAAATGTGCCATAAGGATAGAAAATCAATATTAGGGATTTTCTGTAAATATGACATTTTGATATTAATAAGAGGAGGTTATTCATGTTTAATAAGTTGTGTCCTATTTACTTTCATTTGTTGATTATATGGTTATTTTGAGCAAACATAAAATACTCCTTGGTTGTTGGTAATATATCGGATTACCATATGTATACGGGGTATACATAGAAGACGTGGTAATTTAATAACAGTCTAAATAAATAGTCCACAATCAATAGAATAAGATTTGGGGATCTTCTGTAAATATGACATTTTGATATTAATAAGAGGAGGTTATTCATGTTTAATAAGTTGTGTCCTATTTACTTTCATTTGTTGATTATATGGTTATTTTGAGCAAACATAAAATACTCCTTGGTTGTTGGTAATATATCGGATTACCATATGTCTACGGGGTATACATAGAAGACGTGGTAATTTAATAACAGTCTAAATAAATAGTCCACAATCAATAGAATAAGATTTGGGGATCTTCTGTAAATATGACATTTTGATATTAATAAGAGGAGGTTATTCATGTTTAATAAGTTGTGTCCTATTTACTTTCATTTGTTGATTATATGGTTATTTTGAGCAAACATAAAATACTCCTTGGTTGTTGGTAATATATCGGATTACCATATGTATACGGGGTATACATAGAAGACGTGGTAATTTAATAACAGTCTAAATAAATAGTCCACAATCAATAGAATAAGATTTGGGGATCTTATTCATGATAAGATTGTAAAGGTTGTCTACTTCCTTGGAGGGATGGTTTGTCTTGACCATCGGATAGGGTCCGAGTGGAAACTTTAATGCATACCAGTGTTGAGGTATGACATTGGACTGGATCTAAAGTGTTAATTGATTCTGTTTAATAATTTCATTTATAAGAATCAATGACGCTTTGATTATCATCTTGTATTAATCTTAATCCTGAAATGATTACTTGAGTTCGTATGCATGACTTATGTACTTTAATGCACTACAGGTGAGACACTGTTAATTCATGGTCAATATACTTGTGTTTTGGGTGCATGACTTATGGATGGAGAAATCAAGATTCATAGATACGGAATCCATAGCTACCTTAACGATAGTAAATGTTATCTACTTAAAGGCATTATTTGGGGATTGAAAGATAGTATAACAAGATCTTGGCCATCGGTTTACTTTGTGTTCTCTGGTGGTTTACCAATTGTATGGTTTTATAATTGGTGATTCTTTCAATAGAGAATAATGGAACTTTAAGTTAAAATGATTGAAAAGCTAAAACGGAAAAAGTCCTTAATTCAATCATGGATAACATATGGGGATTAAGCAAGCGATGAATAAATCATGGAAGAAGCACTACGTTAGAGAGTTTTCGTAATACGATATGTAAACAGGAGTTCAGCTTCAAACTTTTAGTGGAATAGTTTTGAAGTTAATAATTGATGAATAATTAATCTGGGATTAAGTTTTCACAATTATAGGAGCCTCTTTATATATTTCCATCGGGTCCCTCTATTAGCTCATATAGTTCCATATAGTATCTCGGGATTTGTTCCTAATGAGATCAGTAATTTTAAATGGAATTTAGTAATGCCTATTAAGACATAGTACTCTCTAACATGCAATCCAGAAAGGATTGGACATGTGAAATTTATAGACAAATGATTTGTCAACATGTGATTGGTTAATTTGAATTTTGGAAATAAGATTGTGTTTGAATTATTTAATTTTGAAAAACAAAACTTTTCTCTCCTAATTAAAATAGGTGCACGTTTTTTAATTGAATGGAGGAAGAAAATTTTGTTTCAAAATTATTCAAATATATTCCTAACATTAAATTATTAATTGATTTGAATAATGGAGATTATTTGATGGATTTTTCTTTCCTTAAAAGAGGTGCACAGTTTTTGTGAGGAAAGAAAATTTGAAATATTCCATTGATTTAAATTAATTAATATGGATAATGTTTGTGGAAAATATTTATTCAAATAAGTGAATCTTATTTAAATTCAAAAAGGTTTAAAAGAAATTTGAATCTAGATAGGACTAGGATCTTTTGACTAGTCTAGATTCTTGATTTCAAATTTGAACCACCAATCAAGATATATCTCAAAGTGGCCGAATTTTTGAGGATTGATTTCCTTTTGGAAAAACGTTTTTAGGTTCAATGAATCTAGCCCTAAAGTTGTATGATCTTTTGATTCAAAATTTATCCAGAAAAATAATTATTAATTATTTTTAAAGGAAATAAATTTTGAAAATGATTGGACTTCTATATAAAGGCTAGGAATTCTTGAAAAACTAATTTTTTGGTCATTCACTAAGGAGAAAAACGTTTTTTGAGTGAGAGGAAAAATAATTTGGGTTTCTTCCACATCATAAAATTCGGCCATACTCTTGAGTGAGAAAAAGAGAGAAAATTCCATTGAAACAAAATTGTAAGGAAGGTTAAACCGAGTGATAATTTTCATAGGAGATTAACCGGTTCCTGTTTTGCAGTTTTGAAGAAAGAAGTTGGATCATATTCTCAACGAAGAACATCGGACTTGAGAAGGAAAGATCTAGACTTCGGAAAGCATTACTGGTCGCTTGGATTCACAGAACGTGTGCCCACACACACTCTGAGACGTGGAACTCGAGAATAATAGAGAAGACACGTTGGTCAATCACTCTAGCAATTCCGGAATTCAAGAAATAAGGTACGCTTGATCTTGAATTTAATTTATTGTTATATGCATCATGAGCTTCTTTTCCGAATCGACATAAAAATTTTAAAACTTTCGCTGCGCCATAACTTTGATATCGGATCCGATTTTTCCAACAATTGGTATCAGAGCCAACTCATGATCATGTATATAACATAAATTATTTGATCAAATAAATTTCTCTCTATGCATTAATGAAATATTTTAGAGAGTTGGTGTAACGACCCACCTTACGTAAGCCGTTACCATACTAATTTGATAACAAACAAAAAATTGGAACTAAAATTTTTTTATTTTTTTTTACAAACGATATATAAATTGAATTTGGAAATCCTCTTATTCTTTACTTACATATCTATCAATAAATAAACTTATTTGCTTATCATAGTACAGAAGTCTTGTACTTAAGTACAACATATTTAAAATAATCATAACGTAGTTTAACAAAATGCGTAGCAGTTCCCAATCCCACAGTTTTATAGCTTAGCATTGCCATGCTCCACCGTCTTGTATCATGTACTGCCATAAGTTTGCTTACCTACAGCATAAACGTAAGTTCTGAGCTTTCGCTCAGCAAGTATAACTACTAATCCGCAAAACATTTCATAATAGCATAATGCATGAATCACTTATGCTTTAATTATGCTTTCAGAGGTTAGCATACTTTTTGGGCCCTTAGCACTGCCATGGAGTGGTTGGGGCGGCCAGCCATGTCCAACTCAAACCATGGACCAAACCCGACCTAGTGCGGGTCGATACGACACAAGGCAAATTGCTTGCCCCCATACTTGAGAACTTTTCTTTAACTTGTTCTTGCCTTAAACATAATGGAAAATCAATTCATACTTGAAAACATTTCATACTTATAAATAGTTTCTTACTCGAAACTGAATTCTTATTCTTACCGAGTGATTTATCATTAATGAGCATGCTTCATGATATCATAACATCAAAACATACATCATATGCACATTTACATAAGCTTGAAAACATACAAGTGGTAAAAACATTTTTCGTTTATGCTGCAGGCGAAGTCGTACTTACCAGTTACACTAAATCCCGAATTTAGTGGTCCACCTAAACAGGTTGTTTTCCTGTTTTTAAAGAAAATCATAGGATAAGAATCATCCTTCCATAGTATCATAAGTAACCATAGTTACTAACTTATCATGTTACAATAATACCCGCTCGGTTACTACTAGTAACCTTGGATCTAAAACATAACACAACCTTTAAAACTTAGCTTCCTTTTTAAATTATAATAAAACCATTGAATTCTAAAAACTGTGTTTGGAACCAATTCATAGTTTTGGCCTTTTTCTTACAAATTTGTTCTGAATTTGAAAAAGTTTTCTCCATGTAAGTTGTAGATCTTGAAGGTTCCTACAACTTTTGTTTTTAACTCCAAACTCAATTCTATCTCTAACCTGCTTGTTCCTTCCTTTGAAAATTGTTCGACCATATTTACTAACCATAAAATTAGTCTCGGGTTTTTGTCAAAAAGAAGGTCTTAGAAGCCTTATTTTTAAAAATAGTACACGTAAGCCCCTAGGATTTTCCTTCTCTACAACTTTGTAGTTTTGATTTTTTCAAGATTCGGCCTCTGAAAACCTCAAAATTTGGTTTTCAAATTACTGGTCAGTTTTAACCCAGAACTGGCAGTTTTCATTAGGGTTGGTTTTTATGTAAACTTACGTGCACTCTACCTCGAACGGTTAAAACCGTGAGCTTACATCAAGCATGCAGAACGTCATATAACAATTTCATAGGTATACCTTCAATTCTTATATCTTTTACTTTGTGTAACCCAAAATGGTAACTCAGACCATAATAGGGTTCTTAGGGTTTTTCAAAAACCCTAATTGCAACATACAACTCTTATATTCTTACTTATTCCTAATTTCTTATTCTTGAGTATCTGTTAAACACTTAACAACCATACAAACAATCAATAATCCTCTAATTCAAATTATCATAAACTTACTTAAATCCTTAATTTGAATCTAACACCTTTTAGTCAAGTACTAACAACTACTAATAAAATCCTAATACATGAAACTTAACAAAATGAACTCATGCTTATACATATCAAACATACACTTAAATCTTAACTAAAACTTGAATGAAGAACTAGAGGATAAAAAGATTTACCTCAAGTTCCATGGATGTAGTTCTAGACTAGGGTTTGCGATTTTCCTCGCACTAATCCAACACTAAAACCGAAATCTCTCTTTCACTTTCTTTTCTCTTCTTAGGTTCGGCTCTTAAAGGGAGGAACTAAAGAGTGAGCTGTTTCTTTAAGTCCACTAAACCCTTACAATTGAATCCACCTTCACCTATTTATAGGTGAAAACAACTTATTTCTAAAATTGCCTAATAGTCCTTAAGAGCAAAAATATTTGCTCATGATCCCTATGTGGTGGCCGGCCAAGCTTGCTCAAAGGGCTAGGCTAGGCTTACTCCTCAAAGCTAGAAGCATGAGGTGTCCTTTCCTTGTGATGGCCAGCCATGTGTTGGGACATGTTGCTTGTCCTAGTTCACCAAGTAAGCCAAGCTAAGAGACTTACTCATCAAAGCTATAAGTGTGAGGTGTCTTCTCCTTGGGGTGGCCAGCCTTATGTGGTGAGTGATGAGTGCTCTAGCTAGCCAAATGAGCAAAGGCTAGGAGCTTGCTCATCCAAGCTAGAACATGAGGTGTCCAATGCTCATGGTGGCCGGTCCTTAGGTGGTGTGTTGTACAAGCCTTAGCTAGCCAAGTAAGCAAGGCTAAGGGCTTACTTATCAAGGCTAGGAACATGAGGTGTCTTCTCCTTGTGATGGCCGGCCTTAGGTGTTGAGTTGTGGGAGTTCTAGCTAGCCAATTAAGCAAGGCTAGGAGCTTGCTCACCAAAACTAGTTCATGAGGTGTCTTACCCTCATGGTGGCCGGCCCTAAGTGATACCAATTGGCAAACTTTTGCTTGATGATGCATCACACATAGCCAAGTAAGCAAATCTATTTTGCCTACTAAGCAAAGCTAGGTTATGAGGTGTCAAGTTCTCAAAGCAACACCTATTTCCATATTTGCCTACAAGTCCTTAAGAGTACAAAATTTACTTGTATGCTACATGAGGTGGCCGGCCATGATGTACCAAGTGAAAGACTTATTAGTTGAATCACAACCAAAGCCAACAAGACAAAATTAAAGTGCTTAGTCATTAAACCTATGGCTTGATGTGTCAAATTTTAATGACACTCAAATTTTCATAAATTGCAAATACATCCTTAGGAGCAAAAATACTTGCTCATAAAACCATGAGGTGGCCGGTTCTAACAAGTCCATGTGGAAGAACATGGTTGGTCAAATTTCATTCATCCAACCCTAACTTCTTTTCTTGGTTTCCAACTAGGTTAACTAAACTTTGTAATTGATCATTAGCTTAATTGCACTTGGAGACTTAACTAGAAAAATTCATAGTTCCAAAAATGTACATATTTATCTATAATCCCACAATTTTCTCAAAATTGCACATTGGCCCCTAAAGGCAAATTTTTTTGCACTTTAGTCCTTATGAGGTGGCCGGCTAAAATGAAGCTACTAGACATTCTATTCTTGCTTAATCATCCTTTTAAAGACTTTCTTAATTTCTAAAAATTAATAATCATGAACTTTTCTTAAAACTGTATATTGACCCTTAATCATAAAATATTTACATTTTGGTCCCTACGAGGTGACCGGCTGTGATGGTGACACTTGTCATCTTATCAAAGACGAGGTGTCATCTTAATCATATCTTAAATAATTTTGGTCAAACCTTGACCGTCATAATTTGTGAACCCTAAAAAGGTTTCAAACGTGCGTAAGTAAATTATCGAATCTTTTAACAAAGAATTCAATAATATTTTTGATAAAACAAATCAAACATATCACCTAAACATATGTAACACAAACTTTGATTCCTAACAAGAGCAATCATAAATTTGTAAAGAGGTTGGTTATTACAGTTGGCACTCTAGGTTTTATTTTGAGTATGTTAAATATATTATGAATGGATGTATGGATGAATGAATGCTTTATATTATTTTTATAATATATGATCTTGTTCAATTTTTCCGGTCATGATTCCATAGAGGTTCGAATTTGTATCTAGGTTTTTCAAGTGTAATAGATGCGGTCTATTATCACCGATAGGTCGTTCTTTCAATTCCTAGAATTTTTGTAAGCCGGAAACGGCGTAGGAATTTTTTTGTAAAATTCGAGCTACAATGGATTCGAGGATATTGAAGATGAACGAAGGTATGAAATTTTCAAAGGATGTGATTTTTTGTTTTGTTTTTTTTTTTTTTGGGAATTTTTCAATTAAAAAACATTTTTTTAATAAAAATAAAAAAAATCACAAAATCTTTTTAAAAATTTAATTTTCCAATGATATGTGATCTTGATAATTTGGAAATCAAATTTGAAAATTTAAATTTAAATTTAATGGATATTATTATGAATTTTAAAATTTTGTGATTTAAATTTGAAATTTGGAAATTTCAAATTTTTTTTTGAATTTTAAAATTTAATAAAACCGGATTTTTATTTAAATTTTGATATTTTGTAATTTTGATTAAAATTAAAAATCACATATAATCTTTTTGAAATTTAAATTTAATTTTAAATTTAAAAAATATGACATTGGAGAAGGAAGACACATTGAAGAAGGATACAAGGCATGGATCTACAAATGAAGGCCGATATATGTTTCGGTTAATTTTTATAAATTTTGTAATTTTCTTTTCTCTAGGATGGAATCATGATCCACGGCTATTTACATATTTTGCAAACCATGGATGATGTGTTGCTAGATGAATATGTTATACTATTTCGTGATGTATTGATAACATGCCATATAGACTAGGGAGTACCACTCAATAAATATTGTTTATGCATGAAAAACAAAAACCCTAATTTAAAAGATTGAGTGGGAGAATGTTTTACACACTAAGACCTACGGCCTCCATCGTTGGTCCAATAGTTACGCATGGTAGTGCCTATTACTCAGTTTTGACCCGGGAATTCCCTTCGGATAGGTATCTTACCTAGAGCGCACACTGATTTGGATTTCCAAAAGGATAACAATTTTGGGCATATTTAATGTTTAGATCGCCCTTCGGTGGCGGATGTAAAATATGGATTCAAAATTGGAAACGATGGTTACACACTCATGCTACTTTATTTATTAACCCTCCCTCGAGGCTCTGTTATGTAAAGTGATGGCCAAATAAATGATAGTTAATATATATTTAATGGAGTTTGCTCCATGGATGAATATGTATTAATCGAAAGGGATCCGTGTTCTTGGCTAGTTCTTCTATGACTACCCCTCGGTAGCTTGGAAAACAGAAGCTAGGAATTATCGTTGCAAGGTATGTGTTTTAAGGGTTTTACACATAAACATTTAGATTGCATTTAGATCTTTTTGTTTCATTACAAAACCATATTTTATAAACTGATAGGATGTTTGCTCGTACTTATTACATGTTTTCTTATTATAGATCAAAATATCGAGCCATTTATCTGTGATACTTACGCAAAACAAATTAACTGGTGAGAATTTTAATGACTAGAAAAGGAACTTGTTTATCGTCCTAAACTTTGAGAAACACAGTTTTGTCCTAAACCTTGATCGCCAACGCCTGCGATCGATGTTCCTGATAGGGATTTTGTAGCGCTTGAGTGCTCGGACAATTCCAACCTAAGTGCTATGTGCTATATTCGGGCGAGCATGTCTAACGTGCTCCAGAAACAGCATAAGGAACATCAAACTGCTAGGCAGATCATGGATAGCCTGGAGGAAATGTTTGGTAAACAAACTATCCAGGCTAAGATCGATGCTATCAAAGGTCTCATGAACTGCAGGCAGAAGGTTGGAACTCCCATCAAGGAGCACATGATGAAAGTCATGGCTTATTTGTTTGAAGCTCAGGCAAATGGGGCTGAGATCGATTCTGCAACTCAATTGGTCATGGTTTTCCAAACCTTATCCAAGGATTTCGATTTGTTTCAGGCATCCTACAACCTTAACCGGAAGGAGATGTCTTTAACGGAATTGATGAAAGAGTTGCAAGCCTTTGAGAATATTTTTAAGGGTTCTGGATCTAAGGCTGAGGCAAATGTGGCTGAACCTAGTTCGCCTGCTCCTAATCCCAAAAGGAAGAAGGAAAAGAGGAAGAACAAGGGGAACAAGCCTGTGGTGAATGCACCTGCTTCTAAGAAGTCTAAAAAGACTAAGAAGCGAAAGGTGGATCCTAAGAAGGCTAAGTGCTTTTTTTGTGGGAAGAAAGGACACTTCAAGAAGGATTGCAGAGACTACCTGACTTTGCAGAAGCAAAGATGTAATTTCGATATCCTGTATCTTGAGGCTTGTTTAGTGGAAGAATCTAAGGATACTTGGGTTATAGATTCTGGAGCCACTAATCATGTTTGTATTTCTTAACAGGGGTTCAAGGTAACGAGAAGTCTGCGTGAGGGGAACTTCACGTTAAGAACCGGTGATGGGACGTTGGTGCGAGCTGAAGCAGTGGGAGAAGTGCATATTTATTTTGATGAATTTAGGTTTATTGTTTTGAGACATTGTTTTTATGTTCCTAATTTCAAAGGAACCTAATTTCAGTAGCTTGTTTAATTAAAGATTCTTATTCAGTTTCTTTTAATAGTAAAGTTGTTATTAGGAAAAACAATTCTTTTATCTGTAATGGATGGATGCATGGAAATCTTTATTTTATCAAACCTAAGATGCACTCACTGCTTGATACAGAATTGGAAAAGAACTCAACAAGACATAAGTCTTCTCACTCTAACAAATCATATATTTGGCATTTACGACTTGGTCACATAAGCCTTAACAGAATTCAAAGGATGGTAAAGGAGTAATGCCTTGACTTGTATGAGGTTGAACCTTGGCCACAATGCGAATCCTGTTTGGAGGGAAAGATGACTAAACGGCACTTTGCTGCCAAGGATGGTCATGCCGAGGAACTTTTAGAACTTGTGCATATGGATGTTTGTGGTCCTATGAACATAGAAGCACGTGGTGGGTATGAGTATTATATCACTTTTATTGATGATTACTCAAGGTATGGATATGTTTATTTGATGACCCGCAAAAGCGAAGCCTTTGACAAGTTCAAAGAATTTCAGGCTGAAGCGGAGAAACAATTAGGCAAGTCCATTAAGACACTTCGATCGGATCGAGGTGTGGAATACCTATCGGATGAGTTCTTAGGATATTTGATAGAGAATGGGATACAATCCCAGTTGACTGCACCTGGTACTCCTCAACAGAATGGTGTAGCTGAGAGAAGGAATAAGACCCTATTGGATATGGTACGGTCTATGATGAGTTACTCCACATTACCTTTGTCATTTTGGGGGCACGCCATACAAACTACATGTTATCTTCTGAATAACGTTTCCTCCAAATTAGTTCATAAAACTCCTTACGAGTTATGGACGAGTAGGAAACCTAATTTGAATCATATTCGAATTTGGGGTTGTCCGACACACGTCCTGGATAAGGAAGCGAAGAAGTTGGAGTCACGATCAGAAGTGTGCTTGTTTGTTGGCTATCCAAAAGGGACGAAAGGTGGTCTGTTATATAATCCGAAGCAAAATAAAGTCTTCGTATCTACACATGCAACATTCCTGGAGGAAAGTTACATGGAAGACTTTAAACCTCGTAGCAAAGTAGTGCTTGAGGAGATGACTTCAGGTTTGGATATTCCTAAAGTCACAGAAAACCCTGTGGAAAAACCGCTAAAGAATCAACAACCACGGGAGCTTCGTCATAGTGGGAGGATTATCAGGGACCTGAAAGGTACATGTTCAATGGTGAAGTTTTTGAAGCAGAATCCATTGAACATGTTGATGATCCGGCTACGTACAAGGAAGCTATGGAGGATGTTGATTCTAGTCTTTGGCAAAAGGCTATGAACACCGATATGGAATCTATGGATTCCAATAGGGTCTGGAAACTTGTAGACTTACCCCAAGGCATAAAACTGATTGGGTGTAAGTGGGTATACAAGAGGAAGAGAGGTGTGGATGGGAAAATGGAAACTTTCAAGGCATGACTTGTAGTGAAGGGCAATACGCAGAAAGAAGGAATCCACTATGATGAAACCTTCTCGCCTGTAGCAATGCTTAAGTCAATCCGCATTCTTTTATTCATTGTGGATGCTCTGGATTATGAGATCTGGCAAATGGATGTCAAGACAGCTTTCTTGAATGGCTCTTTTGAAGAAGATATCTATATGATACAACCAGACGGGTTCAAGGTAAAAGGCCAATAAGACAAGGTATGCAAGTTGCTTAAATCCATTTATGGATTAAAGCAAGCATCTCGTTCTTGGAATATTAGGTTTGATCAAGCGATCAAAACCTACGGATTTGAACAAAACATTGATGAACCATGTGTTTATAAATGTATTAAGAACGAGAAAGTGGTTTTCCTTGTACTTTATGTGGATGATATATTGCTTATTGGAAACAATGTGGCAACATTATCATCTGTCAAAATTTGGTTAGCCAAACCATTTAAAATGAAGGACTTAGGAGAGGGTAGTTATGTTCTTGGTATTCAACTCTTTAGAGATAGAAAGAACAAAACGATAGCACTCTCTCAAGCTTCATACATTGATAAAGTACTTGAGAAGTTTTCTATGAAATATTCCAAGAAAGGTGCCCAACCTTTCAGGATTGGAATCAAGCTTTTTAGAGATGACTGTCCCAAGACATCGAAAGAAAGGGAGCGTATGAAAAATGTACCTTATGCATCAGCGGTAGGTAGTCTTATGTACGCTATGTTATGCACTAGGCCTGACATTTGATTTGCGGTTGGTATGGTAAATCAATATCAGTTGAATCTGGGACCGAACCATTGGGCTGCGGTCAAGCATATACTCAAGTATCTATGGAGAACGAGGGACTATATGCTAATGTATTCCGGTCAGGACCTTGTTCCTAGAAGATACACAGATTCTGATTTTCAATCAGATCAAGATTCAAGGAAATCGACTTCAGGATCTGTTTTTACCCTTGGAAGTGGTGCCGTTGTGTGGAAGAGTATTAAGAAATCTTGCATTGCTGACTCGACCATGGAAGCCGAGTATGTGGCAGCCAGTGAGGCATCAAAGGAAGCAGTATGGCTCCGCAGGTTCCTTGGTGACCTTGAGGTCGTTCCTGGTATGGATAAAGCTATGGTGCTCTACTATGACAACAGTGCAGCAGTAACTAATACCAATGATCCTAGGAATCATAAGAAGAATAAGCACATTGACAGAAAATATCACATCATCAGAGGCTTTGTTGAGAGTGGAAATGTGACGGTTTGCAAAATCGCATCAGAGGACAATCTTGCTGACCCGTTCACGAAGACTTTGGTGGCCAGAAGATTCAAAGAACACGTTGAAGGCATGGGGATGCGTAATATGTCACATTTACTCGCTTAGGGCAAGTGAGAGATTGTTGGGATTTAAATTTGCCCTATGGATAGAAAATCAATATTAGGGATTTTCTGTAAATATGACATTTTGATATTAATAAGAGGATGTTATTCATGTTTAATAAGTTGTGTCCTATTTACTTTCATTTGTAGATTGTATGGTTATTTTTAGCAAACATAAAATACTCCTTGGCTATTGGTATTATATCAGATTACCATATGTATACGGGGTATACATAAAAGACGTGGTAATTTGATAACAGTCTAAATAAATAGTCCGCAATCGATGGAATAAGATTTGGGGATCTTAATAATGATAAGATTGTAAAGGTTGTCTACTTCCTTGGAGGGATGATTTGTCTTGACCATCGGATAGGGTCCGAGTGGAAACTTTAATGTATACCAGTATTGAGGTATGACATTGGACTAGACCTAAACTGTTAATTGATTCGGTTTAATAATTCTGTTTATAAGAATCAATGACGCTTTGATTATCATCTTGTATTAATCTTAATCCTGAAATGATTACTTGAGTTCATATCCATGACTTGTGTACTTTAATGCACTACAGGTGAGACACTGTTAATTCATGGTCAATATACTTGTGTTTTGGGTGCATGGCTTATGGATGGAGAAATCAAGATTCATAGATACGGAATCCATAGCTATCTTAACGATAGTAAATGTTATCTACTTAAAGGCATTATTCGGGGATTGAAAGATAGTATAACAAGATCTTGGCCATCGGTTTACTTTATATTCTCTGGTGGTTTACCAATTGTATGGTTTTATAATTGGTGATTCTTTCAATAGAGAATAATGGAACTTTAAGTTAAAATGATTGAAAAGCTAAAACGAAAAAAGTCCTTAATTCAATCATGGATAACATATGGGGATTAAGCAAGCGATGAATAAATCATGGAAGAAGCACTACGTTAGAGAGCTTTCGTAATACGGTATGTAAACAGGAGTTCAGCTTCAAACTTTTAGTGGAATAGTTTTGAAGTTGATAATTGATGAATAATTAATCTGAGATTAATTTTTCACAATTATAGGAGCCTCTCTACATATTTTCATCGGGTCCCCTATTAGCTCATATAGTTCCATATAGCATCTCGAGATTTGTTCCTAATGAGATCGGTAAATTTAAATGGAATTTAGTAATGCCTATTAAGACATAGTACTCTCTAACATGCAATCCAGAAAGGATTGGAAATGTGAAATTTGTAGACAAATGATTTGTCAACATGTGATTGGTTAATTTGAATTTTGGAAATAAGATTGTGTTTGAATTATTTAATTTTGGAAAACAAAATTTTTCTCTTCTAATTAAAATAGGTGCAAGTTTTTTAATTGAATGGAGGAAGAAAATTTTGTTTCAAAATTATTCAAATATATTCCTAACATTAAATTATTAATTGATTTAAAGATTATTTGATGGATTTTTCTTTCCTTAAAAGAGGTGCACAGTTTTTTTGAGGGAAGAAAATTTGAAATATTCCATTGATTTATATTAATTAATATGAATAATGTTTGTGAAAATATTTATTCAAATAAGTGAATCTTATTTAAATTCAAAAAGGTTTAAAAGAAATTTGAATCTGGATAGGACTAGGATCTTTTGACTAGTCTAGATTCTTGATTCAAAATTTGAACCGCCAATCAAGATATATCTCAAAGTGGTTGAATTTTAGAGGATTGATTTCCTCTTGGAAAAACGTTTTTAGGTTCAATGAATCTAGCCCTAAAGTTGTATGATCTTTTGATTCAAAATTTATCCTGAAAAATAATTATTAACTATTTTTAAAGGAGATAAATTTTGAAAATGATTGGACTTCTATATAAAGGTTAGGAATTCTTGAAACACTAATTTTTTGGTCATTCACTAAGGAGAAAAACGTTTTTTGAGTGAGAGGAAAAATAATTTGGGTTTCTTCCACATCATAAAATTCGGCCATACTCTTGAGTGAGAAAAAGAGAGAAAATTCCATTGAATCAAAATTATGAGGAAGGTTAAACCGAGTGATAATTTTCATAGAAGGTTAACCGTTTCCTGTTTTGCAGTTTTGAAGAAAGAAGTTGGATCATATTCTCAACGACGAACATCAGAATTGAGAAGGAAGGATCTAGACTTCAGAAAGCATTACCGGTAAATTGGATTCATAGAACGTGTGTCCACACACACTCTGAGACGTGGAACTCGAGAATAATAGAGAAGACACGTTGGTCAATCGCTCTAGCAATTCCGGAATCCAAGAAATAAGGTACGCTTGATCATGAATTTAATTTATTGTTATATGCATCATGAGCTTCTTTTCCGAATCAGCATAAAAATTTTAAAACTTCAGTTGCGCCATAACTCTGATATCGGATCCGATTTTTCCAGCATGAAAAACATATCATATCATATAACTTTTTCATACTTGAAAAGTATATCGTATTATATATGTCACGACCCCAATCTACGCTATGTAGGACCGTGACGTCGTATACATACTTAACTTACATCTTGATTCAAATACTTTAAACTTACTGAAAATTCCAAAGTAAATTTTTTTTTTTATAACTCAAACTTAAACTTGACTTAATCTCATACTTATACTCATACTTATACCCATACTTATTTATAGGTACTTACTCGAGTACCGAGCTTTCACACTTCATTTGAAAGCTATCATATTCAAACCGTGGACCAATCCCAACCTAGTGCGGGTCGGTACAACACAAGGCAACTTGTTGCCATCATACATGAAACTTTTCCTTACCCACCCTTATTTCATTATAACGTAACATAAACACATTTTACAAAAACATATTTTCTAAAATCCCGTGGTGGTGTCCATCCCACATTTCACAGTCCGCAGCGCCATCTCTTCACAGTCTTGCATCAAGTACTGTCGGTAGGTTGCTTACTTACAGCATGAACGTAAGTAATGAGCTTATGACTAGTAAGTACAATATTCAATCTGCAAAACATTTTGTCAAATGAATGCATGAACCAATTATGCTTTCTTATGTTGATTTGGTTTCTGGGCCCTTTACATAACATGAGTGCATGTACCGTGACGTGTAACCATGGAGTGATTGGGGCGACCAGTCTAATTCCAACTCAAACCATGAACCATACTGTTTAACATGGAATAGTTGGGGCTGCCAATCCAATCCAACTCAAACTATAGACTAAACCGTTTAAACCCACCTTCGTGGCAAGTCAGTACGACACAATAACATTATCTTGTTTTATCTTATCTTATGACTTAAAAACATGTTCTTACCATGTGGTTTAATATTAGTGTACATGCATTATGATGTCACTATATCAAAACACATAACATAACATAATATCAACCACATCATAAAACATCATGACATAATACATCGTAACATAAAACATCATAACATAATACATCGTAACATAAAACATCATAACATACAACATATGTAAATCATGTAAATCAATTCATGATTTCTGGATAGACATGTCATGCAACAAAAACGTTTTGTGCATGCTGTAGGCGGAGTTGTACTTGCCTGTCATCCTACACTCTTAGTTTATCGTCCAAACATGGCACGACAATAATTCATTCTCTTGTTTCCAAACTGGGTGTAAGATAAGATTCATTCACATTCTATCTTATCATAAATCATAGCCATTAAATGTTGGTATCCTAACCAACATCCATGAGTAGCCCTAGTTATATGTCCCCTACAATTTCATGATAACTCGTTCGGTTACTTGCCTAACCCCAGACTTAAGCAGTACCTTGTTAGGTTACTTCTGGAACCCTGGGTACCAAGCCCAGTCATACTTGAATAGTGTCTTATTTGGTTACTATTAGTAACCTTGGGCCTAAGCCCAATTATACTTACACCCATAGCCCAATAGGTTACTAATTTCACTAAGATCCAATTACTTTTTAAAGTAATACCCCATTGGTAACCATGGGTTTTAGGCCCAACCCAAAACTTGGGTATCCTAATCGGTTACTATTGGTCATCTTTCTGTTATTAAATACTTTTTGGCCCAAACATTTATTTTCCTCTTTTCTTGACAAACTTTGAAAACAATCATTGAAAATAGTTTCTTAGTTTAAGTATCAGTGTATGTGCAGGGATTTCCTACTTTTGCACTGCTGTCTGAAAATTCTGTGCGGGAATTTCCTGTTTCCTGCTCAGTTTTTAAGATCTAATATTGTCTTAATAATCTGTTTAGAATTTGAAAAATATTTCTGCATGAAAGATTTATATCTTGAAAAACCCTACAACTTTTGTTCTTTACTCAAAACTCAGTTCTGCCTTTAACTTGATCATATCCCTGGTTGAAACCGGCTGGTCGTGCACCAGGTCTGGGCAGACCAGGGCTCGGGTTTTCATAAAAACAGAGGCCTTTGGGGCCATATTTTTAAAAACAGTCTACATAACCCCCTACAATTTTCTATTTTCTACAACTTTTAAGTTTTAACTTTTCTCAAATTTGGTCTCTAAAGACCTCAAAATCCTGTTTCCAGATTGCTGCCCAGTTTTGATTCGAAACTGGCAGTTTTCATTTTGGTTCGTTCTTACATAAAATTACGCAGACACTACCTCGAACAGTAAAAACCGTGAGCCTACGACAAGCATGCAATATGCTATGTAACATTTTCATGATCATACATTCATTTCTCATCCATACAATCTTCATGAAAACCCAATTGATGAATCTTCACCAACTAGGGTTTTTAGGGTTTTCTTGAACCCTACATGCAACATACTTATCTCATTCCATCATCCATGCATAACATACTTCTTCTTGAACATATGGGGACAAACACCTTTTACGCATTCATACAAACCACACATACTTTAATATATAACATCGTAACCATGCAAGAAAACATAATTAGAGACCACCAAACCCTAATCAAGCACATATCAAGCACCCTAAGCTTTTGCATGGAAAATAAAAGGGTGAGCTTATGCTCTTACAAACCCAACTTGAAATACACTTAAATCTTGAATCAAAACTTAATTGAATTACATAGGGGGTTTAGGAGAGTTACCTTAACTCCTTTAGATTGGATCTACAACTTCGGTCACAAACTTTTCTTCTTGCTTTTCTTTCTCAAAAATCCGACCCTCTCCTTGTTTTTTTCTTCTCTTTTGGCTCGGGTCCTAGGGGAGGGAGAGAGGGTTGGAATTTGGGCAGAGTTTTGGGGTGGAATAAAATGATCCAACACCCCCCACCATCATCTATTTATAGGTGAAAAATAATTTTTTTTTGTAATTATTTTTATTCTTAAAATTGCACATTAGGGTCTAAAAACAACATATTTGCTCAACACCCCCTATGAGGTGGCCGGACATATTGGATTCCTTGGAGACCAAGTTACTTGTTCACCAAGGCAAGTGCTTGCTTACCTCACCTTGCTTACCTCACCAAGCTTACCTCACCTTGCTTATCTCACCAAGGTAATTGCTTGCTCACCAAGCAACCCTTGACAACCGGCCATGTGTTGGATTGAACTAACCAAAAATATTTCCATACTTATCTCTAACTCAATTCCTTGTTCCAATGTAACCAAGCTTGTAACCAATCTTTGGCCTAGTTGGAGGCTTGGTTTGGAATATCCATAAATTTCATAAATCAAAAATTACATACTTATCCATAATTACTTACTTTTCTTAAAATTGCACTTTGGCCCTGAAGGAAAAAATATTTACACTTTAGTCCCTGAAGGTGGCCGGTGATGGTGGAGCCACTTGTCTTCCAATTCATGCATAATTATCTACTTAATTCCCAAAATCTCTTAATATACATATGCAGTCCATCTACACACTAATGCAGATATTACCGATACTGTTTTCAACTAATAACAGTATAATTGTACTGGACTGCAGTCCAGTATTTATCTGCATAATATTGGGCTGTGTATAATTTTTCTTAGGACTTGAAACTACTTAGTCCTTATTGCTTTAAATATTGTGCTTAATTTTTTCTAGGGTGGTCTCAAAGCTTATTCTTGCTCATTTGTCTATAATGATGATTTTTCGCAGTATAATTTCCATACTGTTGATCACACTGCAGTACTGTCTTAGTCAAACCTAAAGTCAACCTAATCAAACTTTGACCGTATTAAAAATCTTAAATTTTTTCTCTGCCTTTTTCCTCAAAAGGCCTTATGCATGACTAAACAAATTACTACTGAGTCTCGTAGCTAATTAAACGAAAACTCAAATATATACTTATATTCAACTCAGATCATGAGCTTCATATTGACATACATGATTTAGGGTTAGATTTTCCTTGTCTCTAAGAAAATCATAAGTTCATCACAATTCCGGGTTAATACAACAATAACATTAGCTTGTCTTATCTTATCTTATGACTTAAAAACATGTTCTTACCATGTGGTTCAATATTAGTGTACATATCTCATGATGTCACTATATCAAAACACATAACATAACAAAATATCAACCATAGCATAAAACATCATGACATAATACATCGTAACATAAAACATCATAATATAATACATCGTAACATAAAACATCATAACATAATACATCGTAACATAAAACATTATAACATACAACATCTATGAATCATGTAAATCAATTCATGATTTCTTGATAAACATGTCATGCAACAAAAACGTTTTGTCCATGTTGTAGGTGGAGTTGTATTTACTAGTCGTCCTACGCTCTTGGTTTATCGTCCAAATATGGCACGACAACAATTCATACTCCTGTTTCCAAACAGGGTGTAAGATAAGAGTCATTCACATTCTATCTTATTATAAATCATAATCATTAAATGTTTGTATCCTAACCAACATCCATGAGTAACCCTAATTATATATCTCCTGCAACTTCATGATAACTCATTCGGTTACTTGTCGTAACCCCAGACTTAAACAGTACCTTGTTAGGTTACTTCTGGTAAACCTGGGTACCAAGTCTAGTCATACTTGAATAGTGTCTTATTAGGTTACTATTAGTTCTGCACAACCCCCTAGGATTTTCTATTTTCTACAACTTTTTAGTTTTAACTTTTCCCAAATTCTTTCTCTAAAGACCTCAAAATCTTGTTTCCAGATTGCTGCCCAGTTTTGATCCGAAACTGACAGTTTTCATTTTGGTTCGTTCTTACATAAAATTACGCGCACACTACCTCGAACAGTTAAAAACGTTAGCCTACGACAAGCATCCAGTGTGCTACGTAACATTTTCGTGATCATACATTCATTTCTCATCCATACAATCTTCATGCAAACCCAAATGATGAATCTTCACCAACTAGGGTTTTTAGGGTTTTCTTGAACCCTACATGCAACATACTTATCTCATTCCATCATCCATGCATAACATACTTCTTCTTGAACATATGGGGACAAACACCTTCTAGGCATTCATACAAACCACACATACTTTAATATATAACATCGTAACCATGCAACAAAACATAATTAGAGACCACCAAACCCTAATCAAGCACATATCAAGCACCCTAAGCTTTTGCATGGAAAATAAAAGGGTGAGCATATGCTCTTACAAACCCAACTTGAAATACACTTAAATCTTGAATCAAAATTGAATTGAATTACTTAGGGGGTTTAGGAGAGTTACCTTAACTCCTTGAGATTGGATCTACAACTTCGGTCACAAACTTTTCTTCTTGCTTTTTTTTCTCAAAAATCCAACCCTCTCCATTTTTTTTTCTTCTCTTTTGGCTCGCGTCCTAGGGGAGGGAGAGAGGGTTGGAATTTGGGTAGAGTTTTGGAGTGGAATAGAATGACCCAACAACCCCCCCCCCCACCATCACCTATTTATAGGTGAAAAATAATTTCTTTTTAGAATTATTTTTATTCTTAAAATTGCACATTAGGGTCTAAAAACAACATATTTTCTCTATACCCCCTGCGAACTGACCGACCATATTGGATTCCTTGGAGACCAAGTTACTTGTCCACCAAGGCAAGTGCTTGCTTACCTCACATTGCTTACCTCACCAAGCTTACCTCACCTTGCTTACCTCACCAAGGTAATTGCTTGCTCACCAAGCAACCCTTGACAACCGGCCATGTGTTGGCTTGAACCAACCAAAAATATTTCCATACTTATCTCTAACTCAATTCCTTGTTCCAATGTAACCAAGCTTGTAACCAATCTTTGGCCTCGTTGGAGGCTTGGTTTGGAATATCCATAAATTCCATATATCAAAAATTACATACTTATCCATAATTACTTATTTTTCTTAAAATTACACTTTGGCCCCTAAGGACAAAATATTTACACTTTAGTCCCTGAAGGTGGCCGGCGATGGTGGAGTCACTTGGCTTCCAATTCATGCATAATTATCTACTTAATTCCCAAAATCTCTTAATATACATATGCAGTCCATCTACACACTAATGCAGATATTACCGATACTGTTTTCAACTAATAACAGTATAATTGTACTGGACTGCAGTCCAGTATTTATCTGCATAAAATTGGACTGTGTATAAATTTTTCTTAGGACTTGAAACTACTTAGTCCTTATTGCTCTAAATATTGTGCTTGATTTTTTCTAGGGTGGTCTCATAGCTTATTCTTGCTCATTTGTCTGTAATGACGGTTTTCCACAGTATAATTTCCATATTGTTGATCACACTGCAGTACCGTCTTAGTAAAACCTAAAGTCAACCTGGTCAAACTTTGACCGGATTAAAAATCTTAAATTTTTGCTCTGCCTTTTTCCTCAAAAGGCCTTATGCATGACTAAGCAAACTACTACTGAGTCTCGTTGCTAATTAAACGAAAACTCAAATATATACTGATATTCAACTCAGATCATGAGCTTCATATCAGCATACATGATTTAGTGTTAGATTTTCCTTGTCTCTAAGGAAATCATAAGTTCATCACAATTCCAGGTTGTTACAACAATAACCTTAGCTTGTCTTATCTTATCTTATAAATTAAAAACATGTTCTTACCATGTGGTTCAATATTAGTGTACATGCCTCATGATGTCACTATATCAAAACATATAACATAACACAATATCAACCATAGCATATAACATCATGACATAATACATCGTAACATAAAACATCATAATATAATATATCGTAACATAAAACATCATAAAATAATACATCGTAACATAAAACATTATAACATACAACATCTATGAATCATGTAAATCAATTAATGATTTCTTGATAAACATGTCATGAAACAAAAACGTTTTGTCTATGCTGTAGGCGGAGTTGTACTTACTAGTCGTCCTACGCTCTTGGTTTATCGTCCAAACATGACACGACAACAATTCATACTCCTGTTTCCAAACAGGGTGTAAGATAAGTGTCATTCACATTCTATCTTACCATAAATCATAATCATTAAATGTTGGTATCCTAACCAACATCTATGAGTAACTCTAGTTATATGTCCCCCACAACTTCATGATAACTCGTTCGGTTACTTGCCGTAACCCCAGACTTAAAGAGTACCTTGTAAGGTTACTTCTGGTAACCCTGAGTACCAAGCCCAGTCATACTCAAATAGTGTCTTATTAGGTTACTATTAGTAACCTTGGGCCTAAGCCCAATTATACTTAAACCCGTAGCCCAATAGGTTACTAATTTCACTAAGGTCCAATTACTTTTTAAAGTAATACCCCATTGGTAACCAAGGGTTTTAGGCCCAACCCAAAAACTTGGGTATCCTAATCGGTTACTATTGGTCATCTTTCTGTTATTAAATACTTTTTGGCCCAAACATTTATTTTCCTCTTTTCTTGACAAACTTTGAAAACAGTTTCTTAGTTTAAGTATCAGTACATGTGCAGGGATTTCCTACTTTTGCACTGCGGTCTGAAAATCCTGTGCAAGAATTTCCTCTTTCCTGCTCAGTTTTTAAGATCTAATTTTCTCTTAATAATCTGTTTAGAATTTGAAAAATCTTTCTCCATGAAAGATTTATATCTTGATTAACCCTACAACTTTTGTTCGTTACTCAAAATCCAGTTCTGCCTTTAACTTGATCATATCCCTGGTTGAAACCGGCTGGCCGTGCATAGGTTCTGGGCAGACCAGGGCTTGCGTTTTCATAAAAACAGAGGCTTTTCGGGCCATATTTTTAAAAACAGTCTACACAACCCCCTAGGATTTTCTATTTTCTACAACTGTTTAGTTTTAACTTTTCTCAAATTCAGTCTCTAAATACCTCAAAATCCTGTTTTCAGATTGTTGTCCAGTTTTGATCCGAAACTGGCAGTTTTCATTTTGGTTGGTTCTTACATAAAATTACGCGCACAATACCTCGAACAGTTAAAATCATGAGCCTACGACAAGCATGCAGTGTGCTACGTAACATTTTCATGATCATACATTCATTTCTCATCCATACAATCTTCATGCAAACCCAAATGATGAATCTTCACCAACTAGGGTTTTTAGGGTTTTCTTGAACCCTACATGCAACATACTGATCTCATTCCATCATCCATGCATAACATACTTCTTCTTGAACATATAGGGACAAACACCTTCTAGGCATTCATACATACCACACATACTTTAATATATAACATCGTAACCATGCAGCAAAACATAATTAGAGACCACCAAACCCTGATCAAGCACATATCAAGCACCCTAAGATTTTGCATGGAAAATAAAAGGGTGAGCCTATGCTCTTACAAACCCAACTTGAAATACACTTAAATCTTGAATCAAAACTTGATTGAATTACTTAGGGGGTTTAGGAGAGTTACCTCAACTCCTTGAGATTGGATCTATTTGTAATAGCTAACGTTTTATGAGACTACGATTTCTTTTAAGGAAATCAAGAAGTACTATGTAAGTTCCTACAAAATGCCTGATCTGATTTTATTAGATTTTTGTGTAAGTCCTTATAACTTTATAAGACTTAATAATAGATTGCTTAACCAAGAATAAGACCTATTGAGTAAAAGGTAGAATGATATTTATGATTTTTTGTTGGTCAAAGTTTGACCAAGAAAAGTCAAAGGTATGAAAATGACGGTACTGCAAGATAACAAGCAGTATATGAATTATACTGCAAAAAACTATCATCGCAGATAAGATAGTAAGAATGAGGTTCAAGACCACTATAGAAAAATCAAGCACATTATTTAGAACAATAAGGACTAAGTAGCTTTAAGTTATAAAAAAAGTTTTTATACAGTCCATTAAAACGCAGATGAATTATGGACTGCGGTTCAGTAAGACAGTACTGTTATTAGTAAAAAAAATATTTGTAATATCTGTGTTAGTATGAAAATAGACTGCATTTAAGGAGGAGAGCCAAACAAGGCCCAAAAGGGGGGACACCTCACCATTGGATAATTATATGATTTTATTGGATTTTTGAAAATTAGGGAAAGAATTGGGAAACTTGGCCCCCAAGACTCCCAATGGCCGGCCACTTTAAGGGTTTTTGGGCAAATATTTTGCTCATAAGGACTCTTATGTAATTTTGAAAATAAAAATAAATCCAAAAAGAAATTTATTTTTCACCTATAAATAGGTGATGGGGGGTGGATTTTAGAGCATTTTGTTTGACCTTACCAAAACTCTTGCAAAATTTCAGCTCACCTTTCTCCCCTTAGCAGCCGAAACCCCAAAGAGAAGAGAAAAAAAAAAAGAAAAAAGAAAGAGAGAGAGAGAGGAATAGTGGTCGGATTTTTAGGGAGAAACCAAGCAAGAAGGAAAAGCTTGAATCAAGGTCTAGAACCAATTTCCAAGCTTAAAGGTATTCTTCTACAAACCTTTAAGCTATCCAATTTAGTTTTGGTTCAAGTTTTACGTGTATTTTATGTGGGTATGTAAGAGCATAAGCTCATTGTATTAGCTTAGATTTGTGCTTGATTTGGTTAATGGTCTTGATTTATTGTTATGTGTATGTTTATGATTTCAATTGCTTGAGTATGTATGATATGTATGAATGCCTAGCAAATGTTTGTAATATGTCCCCACACACTCAAGAAGCTGTAAAGTGTGACTGATCATGTTGTAATTTATGTATGATGCTAGAAGGGTTATGAAAAACCCTAAAAACCCTAATTGGTAATAATTTGCCATATAGGTTTGTATGTATGATTTTATGAATGAGAATGAATGTATGGCAATAAAAACAGTAAGTAATGTGCTGCATGACTTGATGTAGGCTCACGGTTTTAACCGTTCAAGGTAGTGTGCGCGTAAAATTACGTAACAAACCATTAAAACAAAAACTGCCAGTCTCGGGTCAAGACTAGGCAGTAATCTGGAAACAGTATTTTGAGGCCTTTAGAGGCCGAATTTGAGAAAAGTTAAAACTGCAAAGTTGTAGGGAATAGAAAATCCTAGGGGGAAATATAGACAGTTTTTAAAAATAAGGCTTCAATGGCCTTTGTTTTTACAAAAATCTGAACCTGATCATGCCCAGACCCTGTGCACGGCCTGGCAGGTTAGACAGGGAAAAAGTGAGGGTTAGAGGCAAAACTGGGTTCTGAGTAAAGAATTAAAGTTGTAGGAAATTCCTACACAGGATTTGTAAAACAATGCAGGAACATGCAATTCCTGTACATATAGTAATAGTTGGATTAATGGGACTGTTTTCAGAAAACTCCCCCAGACTTAGACAGTTTTGCAAAAACATTTTATAAAATGGTTAATTAAACCAAGTTTAGTAAGGAAAATAAAATAATTGAATAGGGCCAAGTAATAGGGTAACCATAAGTAAGACCAATGGTCTTTGAATTGGTTACTAATATTATTTGCGCCAAAATTATTCTAAGACATAAGTAACGAGACGATGACCACAAGTAACCCAATAGGTTACCAATTTATTGGGTTGGGCCTAAAGTCCAAGGTTACAAATAGTAACCTAATAAGTCAAATTCTAAAAGTTGGGCCTTAGTAACCCAATAGGATTTTATTCAAGATAACTTTGGCTTACCCCAAGGGTTACCCGAGGTAACCTAGTAAGATACTGTTTATGTTGGTTGAGACATAAGCTCTAGGGTTACATTTAGTAACCAATTAAAGTTATCCCAAGTGTGTGTGTGAGGGGACATATTACTAGGGTTATTCATGAATGTTGGTTAGGATACCAACATTCTATGATTATGATTTATGATAAGCTAGGGAGATCCTTACCCTACGTCCTTTTTGAAAAGCAGGAAGTAACCTGCTGTTGTGATCTGAATTGGAGCAACAAAATTTAGGACGTAGCACAACAAGTAAGTACAACTCCGCCTACAACATAGGCTCTTGTTTTGCTACTTGTATAATTTGTTTAAATTTTATGCAGTTATGTGATGCATAGGACTTATGATTTATGATGTGACATCACTAAGCATGTTCACAAATTCATATGATAAGACTAAGACTAAGTTTCAAGTATGAAACGGTTTATGAAATATGTTTTAAGATAAGAATAAGTTTTGAAGATAAGTTTCAAGTATGTTGGCAAGCAAGTTGCCTTGTGTTGTACCGACCCACTCATAGGTCGGGTTTGGTCCATGGTTTGCGTTGGACATAGACTGGCCATCCCAACCACTTCATGACTGCGCGCCCGGTACGTACACTTATGTTAAGTAAGGGGCCCAAAAAGATATGCTAACTAAGAAAGCATAATGAAACATAATTGGCTCATGCATTGCTTTATTAAGTTATGTTTTGCGTATTCATAGTTGTACTTACTGAGCGAAAGCTCATGACTTACGTCTATGCTGTAGGTAAGCAACCTATCAGCAATCCTTGATACAAGGCGGTGGAGCTTGGCACGGCGAGTTGTGAAACGTGGGATGGAGACCGCTTTGCCTTTCGTCATATTATGTTATTAATTATGAACTATGTTGTATGTAAATTGACACTTCAGTATTGAAGTATATAAGTATGTATATATATATATGGAGGTAAGTGGTGGGATGGATTTTAGTTTCAAGTTGCTTTTAAAAATATATATATATATATTTTGTATTTCTGCTAAATAAAATAAGTTAAGTAATTACGTATGTTATGTACGGTAACGGCCTACATTAAGCGGGTCGTTACACTATTGGTCATCTTTCTGTTATTAAATACTTTTTGGCCCAAACATTTATTTTTCTCTTTTCTTGACAAACTTTGAAAACAATCCTTGAAAATAGTTTATTTGTTTAAGTATCAGTGCATGTGTAGGGATTTCCTACTTTTGCACTGCTTTCTGAAAATCCTGTGCAGGAATTTCCTGTTTCGTGCTCAGTTTTTAAGATCTAATTTTATCTTAATAATCTATTTAGAATTTGAAAAATCTTTCCTCATGAAAGATTTAGATCTTGAAAAACCCTACAATTTTGGTTCTTTTCTCAAAATCCAGTTATGCTTTTAACTTAATCATATCCCTGGTTGAAACCGGCTGGCCGTGCACAGGGTCTAGGCAGACCAGGGCTCGGGTTTTCATAAAAACAAAGACTTTTGGAGCCTTAATTTGAAAAACCATACATGATGTCCCTAGGGTTTTCCATTTTCTACAACTTTGTAGTTTTGACTTTTCTCAAATTCGGCCTCTAAAGACCTCAAAATCCTTTTTCCAGATTGCTGCCCACTTTTGATCCGAAACTGGCAGTTTTCATTTTGGTTGGTTCTTACGTAAAATTACGCACACACTACCTTGAACGGTTAAAACCGTGAGCCTACGACAAGCATGCAGCATGCTACATAACATTTTCATGATCATACATTCATTTCTCATCCATACAATCTTCATGCAAACCCAAATGATGAATCTTTACCAACTAGGGTTTTTAGGGTTTTCTTGAACCCTACATGCAACATACTAATCTCATTCCATCATCCATGCATAATATACTTCTTCTTGAACATATGGGGACATATAACAAACACCTTCTAGGCATTCATACATACCACACATACTTTAACATATAACATCATAACCATGCACCAAAACATAATTAGAGACCACCAAACCCTAATCAAGCACCCTAAGCTTTTGCATGGAAAATAAAAAGGGTGAGCTTATGCTCTTACAAACCCATGCCTGAAATACACATAAACTTTGAATCAAAACTTAATTGAAAGGTTTAGGGGATTTAGGAGGGTTACCTTAACACCTTGAGGTTGGATCTAAACTTTGGATCCAAAATTTTCCTCCTTGCTTCACTCTCCAAAAATCCGACCCTCACATTTTTTTTGTCTCTTTGGGCTCGGCTCCTAAGGGGGGGTTTTGTGGTAGAGAGAATGGGTTGGAATTTGGGGAGTTTTGGGGTGGAATAGAATGATCCAACACCCCCCCACCATCACCTATTTATAGGTGAAAAATAATTTCTTTTTAGAATTATTTTTATTCTTAAAATTGCATATTGGGGTCTAAAAACAAAACCCCCTATGAGGTGGCCGGCCATGATGAAGGCCTTGGAGGCCAAGTTACTTGTTCACCAAGGCAAGTGGTTGCTTACCTCACCAAGCTTACCTCGCCTTGCTTACCTGACCAAGGTAATTGCTTGCTCACCAAGCAGCCCTTGACAACCGGCCATGTGTTGGCTTGAACCAACCAAAAATATTTCCATACTTATCTCTAACTCAATTCCTTGTTCCAATGTAACCAAGCTGGTAACCAATCTTTGGCCCAGTTGGAGGCTTGGTTAGGAATATCCATAAATTCCATAAATCAAAATTACATACTTATCCATAATTACTTACTTTTCTTAAAATTGCACTTTGGCCCTTAAGGACAAAATATTTTCACTTTAGTCCCTGTGAGGTGGCCGGCTTTGGTGGAGCCACTTGGCTTCCAATGCATGCATAATTATCCACTTCATTCCCAAAATCTCTTAATATACATATGCAGTCCATCTTCATACTAATGTAGATATTATCAATACTGTTTTCAACTAAAAACAGTATTATTGTACTGGACTGCAGTCCAGAATTCATCCGTATATAAATTTTTCTTAGGACTTAAAACTACTTAGTCCTTATTGCTCTAAATATTGTGCTTGATTTTTCTAGGGTGGTCTCATAGCTTATTCTTGCTCATTTGTCTGTACTGACAGTTTTCCGTAGTATAATTTCCATACTGTTGATTACACTGCAGTACCGTCTCAGTCAAACCTAAAGTCAACCTGGTCAAACTTTAACCGGTTTAAAAATCATAAATTTCTATTATGCCTTTTTCCTCAAAAGGCCTTATGCATGACTAAGCAAACTACTATTGAGTCTCGTAGCTAATTAAACGAGAACTCAAACATATACTGATATTCAACTCAAACTATGAACTTTATATCGACATACATGATTTAGTCTTAGATTTTCCTTGTCTCTAAGGAAATCATAAGTTCATCATAATTTCGGGTTATTACAAACTGTAACGATTCACCTTATGTAGGCCGTAATCATACTTACTTTACTTAATTACTAAACTTACTTAACCTTAAAAACTACTGAATTTTTTTTTATTAAAACCCATTCTAACCTCACACTTATATATAGGTATACGTGTTTAATCAAGTATTGAAGTTTCAAAACATCTTAGCACATTTACAAATTATACTAAATAGTACATACCCATACTGTTAAATTAACATAACATAATTCAAACATTTTTTCCAAAGCACGTTCCGGTGTCCAACCCAAAGTTTTCACAGTCTACCGTGCTATTCTCCACAGTCTTGTATCATACATTATTGGTAGGCTGCTTACCTACAGCATAAACATAAGTTATGAGCTTTCGCCTGTAATAACCCAAAATTTTAATGAACTTGTGATCTCCTGGATACAAGGAAAATCTAAGACTGAATCATATATGACAATATGAAGTTCATGATCTGATTTGATTATCAGAGTATGTTTGAAGTCTTATAAGTATTACGAGACTCAATAATAATTTATTAAGTTAAGGATAAGGCTTTGTGATTTTTATTCGGGCCAATGAATGACCATGATAATTTATGACATGATTAAGACGGTACTGCAGTATAATAAGCAGTATTGAAATTATACTGTGGTCAACCATCATTATGGATGAAGAAGTAAGAATAAGGAATGAGATCACTCCAGAAAAATCAAAAATAATATTTGGAGCAATAAGGACTAAGTAACTTCAAGTCCTAAGAAAATTCTATTTGCAGTCCACTTAAGTGCAGATAAATTCTAGACTGCAGTATAGTATTCCGGGACTATTGATAGTTATATCAGTATTGGTACTGTAATGACCCGCCTAACGTAGGCCATTACCATACATATCATACATACTTACTTAACTTATTTAATAAAATGGAAATACAGAATAAATTCTTTTTTTTCCTTTTTTTTTTTACATACATAATCAAACCTGACCATGTACTTTTATATATATATATATATATATATACTTTCTTCATTAAGTATTAAAATATCAAACTTGTTTTAACTTATAGCAAAGTATACTAAATAACTGATACAAATATGTTACAAAACTGCGTAGCGGTCTCCATCCCGAAGTTTCACAGATAGCTATGATATGCCCCACCATCTTGTATCAAGCATTGCCAATAGGTAGCTTACCTGTAATAGCCGTTCTTTTGACTGATTCATGACTTCCTTGATAAGGAATATGAATGTTATGTGAAATGTCTGATCTGATTTTATCAGAATGTATTTGAGTTCTTATGGCCTTATAAGACTCAATAATAGATTGCTTAGCCAAGCATAAGACCTTTTGAGCAAAGAGGTAGAATAAAAATTTATGATTTTATATTGGTCAAAGTTTGACCAAGAAAAGTCAAAGGTATGAATATGATGGTACTGCAGTATAGCAAGCAGTATAGGAATTATACTGCGAAAAACCGTCATCATAGATAAAATAGTAAGAATAAGGTTCTAGACCACTATAGAAAAATCAAGCACATTATTTAGGACAATAAGGGCTAAGTAGCTTTAAGTCATAAGAAAATTTTTTATACAGTCCAATAATACGCAGATGAATTCTGGACTGCAGTCCAGTATAACAGTACTGTTATTAGCAAAAGTAGTATTTGTAATATCTGTATTAGTATGAAAATGGACTGCATTTTAAGAGGAAGGCCAAACAGGGCCTTAATGGGGGTACACCTCATCAAGGATTAACATGAGAATTTTTTATTTTTTGGAAAATAGAATTAAGTAGATAATTATAGAATTACTTGGCCTCCAAGGCAACCTATCATGGCCGGCCACATCATTGGTCTTTTGGGAAAATATTTTGCTCATAAGGGCTAATATGCAATTTTGGAAATAAAATAAATCCAAAAAGAAAATATTTTTCACCTATAAATAGGTGATGGGGGGAGGTGGTTTTGGATCATTTTTATGTGACTCTACCAAAACTATGGCAAAATTTCATCTCACCCTCTTTCCCTCATAAGAACAGAACCCCAAAGAGAAGAAAAAAAAAAAAAAGAAGTGAGAAAGAGGAGATAGGGTGGTCGGATTTGTGGAAGAACCAAAGTAGGAAGGAAGGTGTAATTCAAGGTCTAGAACCAATCTTCAAGCTTAAAGGTGTCCTTCTAAAACCTTTAAGCTATCCAATTAAGTTTTTGATTCAAGGTTTATGTGTATTTTTATGTGGGTATGTAAGAGCATAAGCTCATTGTAATTTTTATGTAATAGCTTAGATTTGTGCTTGATTAGGGTTAGTGGTTTTGATTTATGATTTGTTGTATGGTTATGATGATATGTGTTAAAGTATGTATGGTATGTATGAATGCCTAGTAGATGTTTATAGTATGTCCCCACACACTCAAGAAGATGTATGTTGTGATTGATTATGTGATATTGATGTATGATGCTAGAAGGGTTAAGAAAACCCTAAAAACCCTAGTTGGTAAAGATTTACCATATGGGTTGCATGAATGATTGTATGAAGGAAAATGAATGCATGGCAATGAAAACGTTAGGTAACGCATTGCATGCTTGATGTAGGCTCATGGTTTTAACTGTTCGAGGTAGTGTGTGCGTAGTTTTACGTAAGAAACAATTAAAATAAAAACTGCCAGTCTCGGATCAAGACTAGGCAGCAATCTGGAAATCAGATTTTGAGGCCTTTAGAGGCCGAATTTGAGGAAGTTAAAATTGAAAAGTTGTAGAAAATGGAAAATCCTAGGGGTCAACGTGGACGGTTTTTAAAAGTAAGGCTCCAAAGGCCTCTGTTTTTACTAAAATCTGAACCCGGTCATGCCCAGACCCTGTGCACGGCCAGACAGGTTCAACAAGGAAAAAGAGAAGGTTAGAGACAGAACCTGGTTTTGAGAAAAGAATGAAAGTTGTAGGATTTTTCAAGATCTAAAAATTTTGTGAAGAAAATTTTTTCAAATTCAAAACGGATTTTAGGGTAGAACTGGATTCTGAAAACTATGCAGAAACAGGAAATTCCTGCACAAGATTTACAAAACAGTACAGGAACAGGAAATTCCTGTGCATACACTGCACAGGATTTTATAAACTGTTTTTATAAGAGTTAAAAAGTTTTATAAAAACAGTTTATAAAATGGTTAGTTAAACCAAGTTTAGTGAGGGAAAATAAATAAAGGAATTGGGCCAAATAATAGGGTAACCATAGTAAAATATACGGTCATCGGATAGGTTACTAAATTTATTCGGGCCCAAATTATTTTAAGACATAGTAACAAGATGATGACCATTAGCAACCGGATCGGTTACCAAGTTATTGGGTTGGGCCTAAAGCCCATGGTGACCAATAGTAACCTAGTAGGACATAACTGTAGAATTGGGCCTTAGTAACCCAATAGGGTTTTGATCCATATATGACTTGGGCTTATACCTAGGGTTACTGATAGTAACCTAATAAGATACTAGGTATGATTGAGCTCTAAACCCAAAGCTTATTAGTGCATCCAACAAGATGCGGTTTAGGGTTACACTTAGTAACCCAATGAGTTATCATGGTGGTGGGTGGGGGACATACAACTAGGATTACTAATGAATGTTGGTTAAGGATACCAGCATTGAATGTAATGATTTATGGTAAGATAAGATGACCCTTATCTTACATCCTTTTTGAAAACAGGGAAGTAACATGTTGTTGCAACTTGATTTGGAGCAACAAAATCCTGGACAAAATCTGTAAGTATAACTCCGCCTACAGCATAGGCTATTTGTTTGCTACTTGCATGTTTTGTGTGAAACTTATGCAGTTATATGATGTATATGATTTATGTTTTATTATGGCATTATGAAGCATGCTCACCAATAATAAGTCATTTGGTAAAAATGAGAACCCAGTTTCAAGTATGAAACTGTTTTAAAAGACTGTTTTCAAGAAGAAAACTATTTTTTTAAGAAATTGATTTCAAGAGCAAGTTAAGGAAAGATTTCAAGTATGATGGCAAGCAAGTTGCCTCGTGTCATACCGGCCTACCACAAGGGTGGGTTTGGTCCATGGTTTGAGTTAGATTTGGTTGACCGCCCCAACCACTCCATGGCAGCGCGCCACGGTACGGACACTTATGTTATGTTATGTAAGGGGCCCAAAAGATATGCTAACATAAGAAAGCATAATGAAGCATAATTGGTTCATGTATTGCTTTATTAAGTTTTGATTTGCGGGTTTATAGTTGTACTTGCTGAGCGAAAGCTCACGACTTACGTCTATGCTGTAGGTAAGCAACCTATCGGCATTCCTTGATACAAGGCGGTGGGGCTTGGCACGACCAGTTGTGAAACTTGGCATGGAGACCACTACGTGTTCCAAATTATGATATTTGTAATTATTATGCTATAAGTTTGATACTCAAGTACTTCATTAAGAATTTGTACATATATAAATATGTAAGTATGTAATACGCTAGAGTTTCAAGTGTTTAAAAAAAAATATATTATGTATTTCCGCCAAGTTAAATAGATTAAGTGTTATGAAAGATAAGTATGGTAACGGCCTACGTTAGGCGGGTCGTTACATTACCTATATCATAAACGTAAGACATGAGCTTTCGCTCAGCAAGAACAACTTTTATTCCACAAAAATATTTTTCTAATACAACAATGCATGAACCGATTATGCTTTCTTATGCATTCTTATACTTTCTTAGGTTAGCACATTTTTGGGCCCCTTACTTAAAATGATTGTGCGTACCGTGGCGCGCAGCCATGGAGTGGTTGGGGCGGCCAGTCCAATCCAACTCAAACCATGGACAAAACTCGACCTAGTGCGGGTCGATACGACACAAGGCAACTTGCTTGCCATCATACTTGAAATCTTGAGTTTAAAAATCTTAAAACTTCCTCTTGCCTTGAACATACTTGAAACATCATTTCATACTTGAAAAATCTTTTCATACTTAAAAACTTGAATCTTATTCTTACCAAGTGATTTATCATTAGTGAGAATGCTTCATGATGCCACAATAATAAAGCATACATCATATGCAACAAATACATGAATGCATGAGCTTTAAAAAACATGCAAAGCAGTAAAAACATTTTGCCTATGCTGTAGGCAGAGTTGTACTTACATGTTATGCTATATTCAGGGTTTGTTGTTACGACAGGTCACAACAACATGTTACCTTCCTGTTTCCAAAAAGGACGTAAGATAAAAATCATCCCATCTTACTAAATATCATAACATTCAATGTTGGTATCCAAACCAACATCCATAAGTAACCCTAGATATAAGCCCAACATAACATAGTGGTATCCTGTAACGACCCGCCTTACATAGGCCGTTACCGTACTTATCTTACATAAATACTAACACTTATTCAACTAGCGGAAAATATGGAATATTTTTTTTTAAACAATTATAAAGGTAACTCGACCAAATAATTTCTTACAAACTTATATATGTCCTTATTTGAGTATTAAAGTATTAAACTTAATTTAATATTCAACTGATTAAACTAAATAATAATTTCATATAATTAAACACAAAACGCGTAGTGGTTCCATCCCGTAATTTCACAGTTAGCCCAGCCATGCCCCACCGTCTTGTATCAAGTATTGCCAATAGGGAGCTTACCTACAGCATAAACGTAAGTTGTGAGCTTTCACTTAGCAAGTACAACTATTAACCCGCAAAACAATATGAACTTAAACAAGGCATGAACCAATTATGCTTCATTATGCTATCTTATGTTAGCATATTTTTGGGCCCTTACTTATAATAAGTGTACGTACCATGGCGCGCAGTCATGGAGTGGTTGGGGCGGCCAGCCCAATCCAACTCAATCCATGAACCAACCCTAACCTAGTGCAGGTCGGTACGACACGATTGAACTTGCTTAACATCATACTTGAAAACATTTTCTTGAAAATAGTTTCTTAAAGACAGTCTCTTACTTGAAACTTAATCTTACTCTTGCCATATAACTTATCATTAGTGAACATGCTTCATGATGTCACCTTAATAAAACATAATCAGATGCAACACATACATAAGTGCATGAGTTTTAAAAACATGCAATCAGTAAAACAATTAGCCTATGCTGTAGGCGGAGTTGTACTTACTGGTTATACTAGAGTTGGGGTTTGTTGCTTCAACGAAACGCAACAACAGGTTACTTTTCTGTTTTCAAAAAGAACGTAAGATAAGAATCATCCTATCTTACCATAAATTATTACATTAAATGTTGGTATCCTAACCAACATTTAACATTTACCCTAGTTATATGCCCCCTACTAACATAGTATCCCATTCGGTTACTAAATGTAACCTTAGGGCACCAAACCTTAAAAACAATCAAACAAAATCTTGTTTGATTACTTAATACAAATCTTGATTAGTTATACTTAAATAAAATTCTTTTAGGTTACTAAAAGTAACCCTGGGTATAAGCTCAATCATAATTAGGTTAATATCCTATTGGGTTACCAATACCCAATAATGGTATCCCATTTGGTTATCCTAAGTAACCTTGGGTTAAAAATCTAGCATATAAAATTTAGTAACCTATTTGGTTACTAAAAGTATACTTTCAATTTACTTAGTTCAATAATAATTTTTAGTATAATATCCGATTACTATGTGTCTTACTATGGTTAACATATTACTTAGCATACTTTAATTATTTCTTTTCTTCACAAAAACCTTGTTTAATTCTTTTTAAACCATTGTTATAAAACTACAATTGATTTATTTTATAAAGATAGTAAAATTGTGACGTTTTGAAAATCGTTCATTGAAAACAGTCCAATAATTTCAGTAAGCAGTGCATGTGCAGGAATTTCTGCTCATGCATTGTTTTGAAAATCCTGTGCAGGAATTGCCTATTTCTTGCTCAGTTTTTAATATTCAGTTTTATTCTAAAATCTGTTTTGAATTTGAAAAAGTTTACTTCATGAAAGTTGTTGACCTCATAAATTCCTACAATTTTCATTTTTTTAATCAAAACCTAATTCTGCCTTTAATCTACTCATATTCCTTGTTGAAGCGTCCTAGCCGTGCACAGGGTCTGGGCTGGCCAGTCTCGGGTTTTCACAAAAATGAAAGCCTTTGGAGCTTATATTTCAAAATTTGTCAGCATTACCCCCTAGGGTTTTCAATTTTCTACAACTTTGCAGTTTTAACTTTTCTCAAATTCTGCCTCTAAGGGCTTCAAAATTTTGTTTCCAATTTGCTGCCCAGTTTTATCCGAAAACTGGCAGATTTACTTTGGATCATTTGTTACGTAACATAACGCACACCCTACCTCAAACGATCACTACCGTGAGCCTATATCACACATGCAACATATTACGTAGGTTTTTCATCACATACACTTGTTTCTCATCCAATTAACCCATATAGTAAACTTTTACCAAGTTAGGGTTTTAAGTAGATTTTTTATGTTAATTCATCATACAATCATCTCACCATCATACAAGCATACTAAATAACTTCCTAAGCATATGGGGATATATAACAAACACTTAATAGAAATACACACAAAGCATAAAATTTTAAAGCATAACTTCAAAAACATAGACCAAAACATAGATCCAGCTTACCACAACATAGATCTAGCTTACCAAAACCCTAATCAAGCACATACTAATCTTACTAAGCTATTGCATGAAAATAAGTGAGCTTATGCTCTTACATAACCAACTTAAAATACACTTAAATAATTGAATAAAAACTCAAATGAAAAGCTTAGGGGGTTGAGTAGATTTACCTTAACACTTAGAAGTGGATCTAGGCTTGAATCAAAATTTCCTCCTTGAGTTCTTCCTCAAAAACCCGACCACTCTTCACTTTTTTTTTCTCTCTAAGTTTGGATTTTAGGGGGAGGGAGACAGCTAGAGAGTGAACTAGAAAAGTTAGGGTTTCAAAAGGTGGACCAAGGCAAACCCCACCACATCTATTTATAGGCAAAATTTAATTTAATTTCTAGAATTATTTTTATTGTTTAAATTGCACTTAAGTCCTCAAAAGCAAAAATATTTGCCCCCCTAGAGTCCATGAGGTGGCCGGCCACTTGGGGTGGTTTGTTGGCCAAGTTTCATCCAAGTTCATGCATGAAACTTACTATCCAATTTTCAAAAAAATCAATTAATTCAATTAATCATCACTATATGAGGTGTCATTAACTAAGTTTACATTTGGTTTTCCTCCACCAATGCAGTCCATTTTCATACTAATACAGATTTTACAAATACTGTTTTCACAAATAACAGTACTGTTATACTGGACTGCAGTCCAGAATTCATCTGTACTTAACCGAACTGTATAAAATGCACAGAAGCTAGTTCTGGCGGCAAGGCAAGCTTATAGGCTACTTTTCCAATCCTCTCAAGGATTTCAAATGGTCCTGTATATCCCGGACTAAGCTTTCCCTTTTTACCAAACCTCATAATTCCCTTCATAGGAGCAATCTTAAGGAAAACAGAATCTTCAACTTGGAATTCTAAAGATCTTCGACGTTTATCAGCATAACTTTTATGTCGACTGAAGGCTACGTCGAGTCTCTGTTTGATCATCTTAATATCCTCTGAGGTGTTTCAGATGAAGTCCGTAATTTGAAGCTGCTTCTGTCCAACTTCTTGCCAATGAATGGGAGATTGACATTTCCTTCCATAAAGCGCTTCAAATGGAGCCATTCCAATTGAGGCGTGATAACTATTATTATAAGAAAATTCGATCAAAGGTAGCTTTTGATCCCAGCTTCCTTTGAAATCCAAAATACATGACCTTAGCATATCCTCTAGCATCTGGATCGTCTGTTCTGATTGTCCATCAGTCTGAGGGTGAAAAGTTGTACTGAATTTTAGTTTTGATCCCATAGCCGTGTGAACACTTTTCCAGAATCGAGAAGTAAAACGCCCATCACGATTTGAAATAATAGACTTTGGCACTCCATGCAGCCTAACAATCTGGGATACGTAAATTTCAGCTAGTCTCTCTACTGAAAATGTAGCCTTAATAGTAATAAAGTGGGCTGATTTGGTTAATCGATCCACAATTACCCAAATCATGTCATTTCCACTTGCGGTCCTGGGTAATCCAACTACAAAATTCATAGTAGTTTGTTCCCATTTCCACTCTGGGAGCTCGATTTTCTGAAGATCTCTACCAGGTTGCCGGTGTTCAGCCTTAACTTTCTGACAAGTTAGGCATTTTGACACAAAGTCTGTAATTTCATTCTTCATATTTGGCCACCAATAGTTTTCTCTGAGGTCCTTGTACATCTTGGTAGCACCGAGATTTACCGAATATGGCGTCTCATGCGCTTCAGACATGATCTGTTTCCTAAGAGATTCAAAGTTAGGGACACAAATCATTTCTTTGAAATAAATTAGCCCATTCGAAGAGGTCCTAAATTCTTTATTCTTTCCACCAAAAAGTTTCACCTTTAACAGAAAGGAATCCTTCCCTTGGTGAAGCTTAATGGATTCTAGGAGATTGGACTGGAGAGTCAGAAATCTCCTTTTGAAGTGGCTTGGGCAACGTTCCAAGAGACATCAGCATTCCAGATGATTTCCTGCTTAGAGCATCTGCTACTTTGTTCGCTTTTCCAGGGTGGTAAAGGATTTCACAATAGTAATCCTTTACGAGTTCTAGCCATCTACGCTGCCTCATATTAAGCTCCTTTTGGGTGAAGATGTATTTGAGACTTTGATGATCGGTATAAATCTCACATCTATTCCCATACAAATAATGTCTCCAGATCTTTAATGTGAAAACCACCACCGCTAGCTCCAAATCATGCGTCGGATAGCTCCGTTCGTGATCCTTCAGTTGGCGTGAGGCATAGGCGACCACATTTCCATTTTGCATTATGACAGCCACTAGTCCTGTCTTAGAAGCGTCACTGTAAATAACAAAATTTCATGCGTCCACATCAGGAATTATTAAGACTGGAGCGCTAGTAAGCTTCTTCTTGAGCTCTTGAAAGTTTTCTTCACACTTTTGTGTCCACTCGAAATTCTTCCCTTTCCGAGTAAGAGCCGTAAGGGGTGCTGCAATCTTGGAAAATCCTTCAATGAAACGTCGATAGTATCAGGCCAAACCAAGAAAGCTCCGTATCTCCATAACATTTTTAGGTGCTGCCCACGTACTGACCGCCTCTACTTTAGCAGGATAAACGGAAATTCCTTCCTTTAAAACCACGTGACCTAAGAAGTGAACATTTTCCAACCAAAATTCACATTTTGTGAATTTGGCATAGAGCTGATTCCGTCTTAACGTCTCCAAAACCATCCGGAGGTGCTGCTCGTGCTTTTTCCTGGACTTTGAGTAGATCAAAATATCGTCGATGAAAACTATAACAAACTTGTCTAGGTACTCTTTGAAAGCTTGGTTCATAAGATCCATAAAAGCAGCTGGTGCATTGGTCAGTCCAAATGGCATGACAAGAAACTCATAATGCCCATAGCGTGTTCAAAAAGCCGTCTTAGAAATATCCACCTCCTTGATTCTGAGTTGATGGTATCCCGATCGCAAGTCCACCTTCGAGAATACTACTGCTCCCCTAAGTTGATCAAAAAGATCATTGATTCTAGGGAGATGATACTTATTCTTAATCGTAATCTTATTCAACTCACGATAGTCGATGCACATCCCCAACGATCCATCCTTCTTTTTGACGAATAAAACTGGTGCTCCCCATGGGGAATGGCTTTGTCGAATGAATCCCTTGTCCAACAGTTCTTGCAACTGTACTTGGAGTTTCCTAAGTTCGGCTGGGGCCATACGGTAAGGCGCTTTTGATATTGGTGCAGCTCCAGGCAACAACTCTATCTCGAAAGAAATTTCCCGCTCGGGAGGAAGTCCTGGCAAGTCTTTTGGAAAGACATCCACATATTCCTTGATGATAGGAACATCTTCCGGCTTTAACTCCATCTCTTGCTTTTTGTCCACCATGTTAGCTAGATATCCTTGGCATCCACTAGCCAACATTTTGCATGCCTTCATTGCCGATACTAGCCTGGTTGAGGAATTTCGGGACTGACTGTAGAAATTAAATTCCTCCTCACCATGAAGACTAAACATAACACAACGCTTCCGACATTCAATCTTAGCGTTGTACTTACTTAGAAAGTCCATTCCTAGAATAACATCGTAATCTTGAAGCTTAATCGCGATGAGGTCTACATATAGTTCTCTACAACAAATGATTACTAGAACATTTTGCATCCAAAAATCGGACAACAAAATTTCTCCTGAAGGAAGGGAGGTTCTGAAAGGTTGCTTTAAATTATCCACACCTCTTCCTAATTTCTGGGCAAACTCCATCGACACAAATGAATGGATGGCACCAGAATCAAATAGGGCAATTGTATCATATGTGGCGATAGAAATCTGACCTGTTACCACATGGGAAGTCTCAGCTTCAGTATCTTCCCTTGTGTTGTTGGGATCTAAATGTGCCCTAAGGATAGAAAATCAATATTAGGGATTTTCTGTAAATATGACATTTTGATATTAATAAGAGGAGGTTATTCATGTTTAATAAGTTGTGTCCTATTTACTTTCATTTGTTGATTGTATGGTTATTTTGAGCAAACATAAAATACTCCTTGACTGTTGGTAATATATCGGATTACCATATGTATACGGGATATACATAGAAGACATGGTAATTTGATAACAGTCTAAATAAATAGTCCGCAATCGATGGAATAAGATTTGGGGATCTTATTCATGATAAAATTGTAAAGGTTGTCTACTTCCTTGGAGAGATGGTTTGTCTTGACCATCGGATAGGTTCTGAGTAGAAACTTTAATGCATACTAGTATTGAAGTATGACATTGGACTGGACCTAAAGTGTTAATTGATTCGGTTTAATAATTCCGTTTATAAGAATCAATGACACTTTGATTATCATCCTACATTAATCTTAATCCTGAAATGATTACTTGAGTTTGCATCCATGACTTATGTACTTTAATGCACTACAGGTGTGACACTGTTAATTCATGGTAAATATACTTGTGTTTTGGGTGCATGACTTATGGATAGAGAAATCAAGATTCATAGATACGGAATCCATAGCTATCTTAATGATAGTAAATGTTATCTACTTAAATGCATTATTCGGGGATTGAAAGATAGTATAACAAGATCTTGGCCATCGGTTTACATTGTGTTCTCTGGTGGTTTACCAATTGTAAGGTTTTATAATTGGTGATTCTTTCAATAGAGAATAATGGAACTTTAAGTTAAAATGATTGAAAAGGTAAAACGGAAAAAGTCCTTAATTCAATCATGGATAACATATGGGGATTAAGCAAGCGATGAATAAATCATGGAAGAAGCAATACGTAAGAGAGCTTTCGTAATACGGTATGTAAACAAGAGTTCAGCTTCAAACTTTTGGTGGAATAGTTTTGAAGTTGATAATTGATGAATAATTAATTTGGGATTAATTTTTCACAATTATAGGAGCCTCTTTACATATTTCCATCGGGTCTCTCTATTAGCTCATATAGTTCCATATAGCGTCTCGGGATTTGTTCCTAATGAGATCAATAAATTTAAAAGGAATTTAGTAATGTCTATTAAGACATGGTACTCTCTAACATGCAATCCAGAAAGGATTGGACATGTGAAATTTGTAGACAAATGATTTGTCAACATGCGATTGGTTAATTTGAATTTTGGAAATAAGATTATGTTTTGAATTATTTAATTTTGGAAAACAAATTTTTCTCTCCTAATCTAAATGTGGTACACGGTTTTTAGATAGGTGGAGGGAAGAAAATTTTGTTTCAAAATTGTTCAAATATATTCCTAATATTAAATTATTAATTGATTTAAATAATGGAGATTATTTGATGGATTGTTTTCTTTCCTTTAAAATGTTGTAGACGGTTTTGAGAGAAGAAAAATTTTAAATATTCCATTTATTTAAATTAATAAATATGGTTGATGTTTGAGGAAAATATTTAATTCAAATAAGTGAATCTTATTTAAATTCAAAAAGGTTTAAAAGGAATTTGAATCTAGATAGGACTAGGATCTTTTGACTAGTCTAGATTCTTGATTTAAGATTTCAACCATCAATCAACCTTTGAATTTCAAAGCTGGCCAAACTTTTTGAGGAAAGATTTCCTCTTGGAAAAACGTTTTTAGGTTCAATGAATCTAGCTCTAAAGTTGTATGATCTTTTGGTTCAAAATTTATCCAGAAAAATAATTATTAATTATTTTTAAAGGAGATAAATTTTGGAAAAGGATTGGACTTCTATATAAAGGCTAGGGATTCTTGAAAAACCAATTTTTGGTAATTCACAAGAGGAAAAACATTTTTGGGAGTGAGAGAAAAACCAATAAGGGTTTCTTCTACTTCAATAGAATTCGGCTATCTTGTGAGAGAGAAAAAGAGAGAAAATTCCATTGAATCAAAATTGTGAGAAAGGTTACACCGAGTGATAATTTTCATAGGAGGTTAACCGGTTCCTGTTTTGCAGTTTTGAATAAAGAAGTTGGATCATATTCTCATCGAGGAACATTGGAATTGAGAAGGAAGGATCTAGACTTCGGAAAGCATTACCGGTCGCTTGGATTCATAGAACGTGTGCCCACACACACTCTGAGAAGTGGAACTAGAGAATAGTAGAGAAGACACGTTGGTCAAACGCTCTAGTAATTCCGGAATCCAAGAATTAAGGTATGCTTGATCATGAATTTAATTTATTGTTATATGCATCATGAGCTTCTTTTCCGAATCGGCATAAAAATTTTAAAACTTCCGCTGCGCTGTAACTCTGGTACCAGATTCGATTTTTCCAACAATTGGTATCAGGGACAACTCATGATCATGTATATAACATAATTATTTGATCAAATAAATTTCTCTCTATGCATTAATGAAATATTTTAGAGAGTTGGCACTCTAGGTTTTATTTTGAGTATGTGAAATATATTATGAATGGATGTATGGATGAATGAATGCTTTATATTATTTTATAATTTATGATGCTTGTTCAATTTTGCCGGTCATGATTCCTTAGAGGTTAGAATTTGTATCTAGGTTTTTCAAGTGTAATAGATGCGGTCTATTATTACCGCTAGGTTGTTCTTTTAATTCCTAGAATTTTTGTAAGCCGGAAACGGCGTAGGAATTTTTTTGAAAAATTCGGGCTACAATGGATTCGAGGAGATTGAAGATGAACGAAGGTATGTAAATTTTTCAAAGGATGTGATTTTTTGTTTTTTGGAAATTTTTTTAATTAAAAACGTTTTTTTAATAAAAATAAAAAAAATTCACAGAATCTTTTTGAAAATTTAATTTTCCAATGATATGTGATCTTGATAATTTGGAAATCAAAATTAGAAATTTAAATTTAAATTTAATGGAAATTTAAAAATCACATACAATCTTTTTTCAAATTTAAATTTAAAAAGATGTGACATTGGAGAAGGTAGATACATTGAAGAAGGATACAAGGCATGGATCTACAAATGAAGGCCGATATATGTTTCGGTTAATTTTTGTAAATTTTACAATTTTCTTTTCTCTAGGATGGAATCATGATCCACGGCTATTTACATATTTTGCAAACCATGGATGATGTGTTGCTAGATGAATATGTTATACTATTTCATGATGTATTGATAACATGCCATATAGACTAAGGAGTGCCACTCAATAAATATTGTTTATGCATGAAAAACAAAAACCCTAATTTAAAAGAATGAGTGGGAGAAGGTTTTACACACTAAGACCTACGGCCTCCATCGTTGGTCCAATAGTTACGCATGGTAGTGCTTACTACTCGATTTTGACCCGGGAATTCCCTTCGGATAGGTATCTTACCTAGAGCGCACACTGATTTGGATTTCCGAAAGGATAACAATTTTGGGCATATTTTATGTTTAGATCACCCCTCGGTGGCGGATGTAAAATATGGATTCAAAATTGGAAACGATGGTTACACACTCATGCTACTTTATTTATTAACCCTCCCTCGAGGCTCTGTTATATAAAGTAGTAGCCAAATAAACGATAGTTAATATATATTTAATGGAACTTGCTCTATGGAAGAATATGTACTAATCGGAAGGGATCTGTGTTCTTGGCTAGTTATTCTATGACTACCCCTCAGTAGCTTAGAAAACAGAAGCTAGGAATTATCGTTGTAAGGTATGTGTTTTAAGGGTTTTACACATAAACATTTAGATTGCATATAGATCTTTTTGTTTCATTAGAAAACCATATTTTATAAACTGATAGGATGTTTGCTCATACTTATTACATGTTTTCTTATTATAGATCAAAATGTCGAGCCCTTATCTGTGATACTTACGCAAAACAAATTAACTGGCGAAAACTTTAATGACTGAAAAAGGAACTTGCTTATCGTCCTAAACTTTGAGAAACACAGTTTCGTCCTAACCCAACCTAGACCACATACGCCTGCGATCGATGCTCTTGATAGGGATTTTGTAGCGCTTGAGCGCTAGGACAATTCCAACCTAAGTGCTATGTGCTATATTCGGGCGAGCATGTCTAACGTGCTCCAAAAACAGCATGAAGAGCATCAAACTGCTAGGCAGATCATGGATAACCTGGAGGAAATGTTTGGTGAACAAACTATCCAGGCTAAGACCGATGCTATCAAAGGTCTCATGAACTGCAGGCAGAAGGTTGGAACTCCCATCAAGGAGCACATGATGAAAGTCATGGCATATTTGTCTGAAGCTCAGGCAAATGGGGCTGAGATCGATTCTGTAACTCAATTGGTCATGGTTTTCCAAACCTTATCTAATGATTTCGATTTGTTTTAGGCATCCTACAACCTTAACCTGAAGGAGATGTCTTTAACGGAATTGATGAAAGAGTTACAAGCCTTTGAGAACATTTTTAAGGGTTCTGGATCTAAGGTTGAGGCAAATGTGGCTGAACCTAGTTCGCCTGCTCCTAATCCCAAAAGGAAGAAGGAAAAGGTGAAGAACAAGGGGAACAAGCCTGCGGTGAATGCACCTGCTTCTAAGAAGTCTACCAAGACTAAGAAGCGGAAGGTGGATCCCAAAAAGGTTAAGTGTTTTCACTATGGGAAGAAAGGACATTTCAAGAAGGATTGCCGAGAATACCTGTCTATGCAAAAGCAAAAAGGTAATTTCGATGTTCTGTATCTTGAGGGTTGTTTAGTGGAAGAATCTAAGGACAATTAGGTTATAGATTCTGCAGGTACTAACCATGTTTGTATTTCTCTACAGGGGTTCAAGGTAACGAAAAGTCTGCATGAGGAGAACTTCACATTAAGAACCGGTGATGGGACATTGGTGCGAGCTGAAGCAGTGGGAGAAGTGCATCTTTATTTTGATGAATTTAGGTTTATTGTTTTGAGACATTGTTTTTATGTTCCTAGTTTCAAGAGGAACCTAATTTCGGTAGCTTGTTTGATTAAAGATTCTTATTCAGTTTCTTTTAATAATAAAGTTGTTATTAGGAAAAAACAATTCTCTTATCTGTAATGGATGGATGCATGGAAATCTTTATTTTCTCAAACCTAAGATGCACTCACTGCTTGATACAGAATTGGAAAAGAACTCTAAAAGACATAAGTCTTCTCACTCTAACAAATCATATCTTTGGCATTTACGACTTGGTCACATAAGCCTTAACAGAATTCAAAGGATGGTAAAGGAGGAATGCCTTGACTTGTATGAGGTTGAACCTTGGCCACAATGTTAATCTTGTTTGGAGGGCAAGATGACTAAAAGGCATTTTGCTGCCAAGGATGGTCGTGCCGAGAAACTATTAGAACTTGTGCATACGGATGTTTGTGGTCCCATGAACATAGAAGCGCGTGGTGGGTATGAGTATTATATCACTTTTATTGATGATTACTCAAGGTATGGATATGTCTATTTGATGATCCGCAAAAGTGAAGCCTTTGACAAGTTCAAAGAATTTCGGACTGAAGCAGAGAAACAATTAGGCAAATCCATTAAGACACTTCGATCGGATCGAGGTGGGGAATACCTATCGGATGAGTTCTTAGGATATTTGATAGAGAATGGGATACAATCCCAGTTGACTGCACCTGGTACTCCTCAACAGAATGGTGTAGCTGAGAGAAGGAATAGGACCCTATTGGATATGGTCCGGTCTATGATGAGTTACTCCACATTACCTTTATCGTTTTGGGGGCACGCCATACAAATTGCATGCTATCATCTGAATAACGTTCCCTCCAAATCGGTTCCTAAAACTCCTTACGAGTTATGGACGAGTAGGAAACCTAATTTGAATCATATTCGAATTTGGGGTTGTCCGGCACACGTCCTGGATAAGGAAGCGAAGAAGTTGGAGTCATGATCAGAAGTGTGCTTGTTTGTTGGCTATCCAAAAGGGACAAAAGGTGGTCTGTTCTATAATCCGAAGCAAAATAAAGTCTACGTTTCTACACATGCAACATTCCTGGAGGAAAGTTACATAGAAGACATTAAACCTCGTAGCAAAGTAGTGCTTGAGGAGATGACTTCGGGTTTGGATGTTCCTAAAGTCATAGAAAACCCTGTGGAAAAACCGCTAAAGAATCAACAACCAGGGGAGCTTCGTCGTAGTGGGAGGATTATCAGGGAACTTGAAAGGTACATGTTCAATGGTGAAGTTTTTGAAGCAGAATCCATAGAACATGTTGATGATCCGGCTACGTACAAGGAAGCTATGGGGGATGTTGATTCTAATCTTTGGCAAAATGCTATGAACACCGAGATGGAATCTATGGATTCCAACGGGGTCTGGAAACTTGTAGACTTACCCCAAGGCATAAAACCGATTGGGTGTAAGTGGGTATACAAGAGGAAGAGAGGTATGGATGGGAAAGTGGAAACTTTCAAGGCAAGACTTGTAGCGAAGGGCTATACGCAGAAAGAAGGAATCGACTATGAAGAAACCTTCTCGCCTGTAGCAATGCTCAAGTCAATCCACATTCTTTTATTTTATCCATTGCGGCTGCTCTCGATTATGAGATCTGGAAAATGGATGTCAAGACAGCTTTCTTGAATGGCTCTCTTGAAGAAGATATCTATATGATACAACCAGACGGGTTCAAGACAAAAGGCCAAGAAGAGAAGGTATGCAAGTTGCTTAAATCCATTTATGGATTAAAGCAAGCATCTCGTTCTTGGAATATTAGGTTTGATCAAGCGATCAAAACCTATGGATTCGAACAAAACATTGATGAACCATGTGTTAATAAATGTATCAAGAATGAGAAAGTGGTTTTCCTTATACTTTATGTGGATGATATATTGCTTATTGGAAACGATGTGGCAACATTATCATCTGTCAAAGTTTGGTTAGCCAAATAGCTTGACATGAAGGACTTAGGAGATGCTAGTTATGTTCTTGGTATACAACTCTTAGAGATAGAAAGAACAAAACGATAGCACTTTCTCAAGCTTCATACATTGATAAAGTACTTGAGAAGTTTTCTATGAAAGATTCCAAGAAAGGTGCCCAACCTTTCAGGATTGGAATCAAGCTTTCTAGAGATGACTGTCCCAAGACATCGGAAGAAAGGGAGTGTATGAAAAATGTACCTTATGCATCAGCAGTAGGTAGTCTTATGTACGCTATGTTATGCACTAGGCCTGACATTTGTTTTGCGATTGGTATGGTAAGTCGATATCAGTCAAATCCAGGACCAAACCATTGGGGTATGGTGAAGCATATACTCAAGTATCTACGGAGAACGAGGGACTATATGCTAGTGTATTCCGGTCAGGACCTTGTTCCTAGAGAATACACAGATTCTGATTTTCAATCAGATCAGGATTCAAGGAAATCGACTTCAAGATCTGTTTTTACCCTTGGAGGTGGTGCCGTTGTGTGGAGGAGTATTAAGCAATCTTGCATTGCTGACTCGACCATGGAAGCCGAGTATGTGGCAGCCAGTGAGGCATCAAAGGAAGCGGTATGGCTCCGCAAGTTCCTTGGTGACCTTGAGGTCGTTCCTGGTATGGATAAAGCTATGGTGCTCTACTGTGACAACAGTGCAACAGTAGCTAATACCAAGGATCCTAGGCATCATAAAATACTCCTTGACTGTTGGTAATATATCCGATTACCATATGTATTGTAACGACCCGCCTATCGTAGGCCGTTACCTTACATACTTACTTTATATCATACGAAAATTTGGGCTAAATTTTTTTTTTATATAAACGATATATAACTTGAACTGGGAAATCCCCTTAGTCATTACTTACATACATACATGTACATATATTTAATTACTTATCATAGTACTAATGTCTTGTACTCAATACAACTTATTTAAAGTAACATAAATTTGACAAAAAGAAACGTAGCAGTTCCCGACCCACAGTTTCACAGTTTTGCATCACCACGCTCCACTGCCTTGCATCAAATACTGCTATAAGTTTGCTTACCTACAGCATAAACATGAGTTATGAGCTTTCGCTCAGCAAGCACAACTATTTAATCCGCAAAACATTTCATGATAACATAATGCATGAACTATTTATGCTTTCTTACTGTTTTCATAGGTTAGCATACTTTTTGGGCCCTTACATAACATAAATGTACGTACCGTGGCACGTTGCCATGGAGTGGTTGGGGCGGCCAGCCCTGTCCAACTCAAACCATGAACCAAACCCGACCTAGTGTGGGTCGATACGACATATAGCATCCTGCTGATCATGATACTTAAATATTGTTCTTATCTTATTTCATACTTGAAACATTATTTCATGATCATAAACAGTTTCTTAACTGAAACTGGGATTTCATATCTTACCAAATGACTTATCATTAATGAGCATGCTTCGTGATGCCATAATATTAAAATATTCATCATGTAAACATACATGCTATAATATTCATCCTGTTCTTATCAACATGAACTTGAAAGCATACATGCCATAAACATTCATCATTCCTTGAAAACATACATATCATAAACATTCATCATACACAAATCATCATGAACTTAATATCATACCAACCATAAACATTTTTCATACATATATCATCATAAACTTGAAGGCATACAACAACAAACATTTTTGTTTATGCTGTAGGCAGAGTCGTACTTACCGTTACTTGCGCCTTGAATTAAAATATTCTACTTAAACAGGTCGCTTTCCTGCTTTCAAGAAAATCATAGGATAAGCATCATCCTATCATGATATCATAACAATTCTAGTTACTAACTTATTACAAAATACAAATCCTAAAACTCAACTCCTTTTTCAATTTTAGTAAAACCCTAGAATTCTGAAAACTGGTTTGAAACGATTTCATAGTGTCTAGTCCTTTTCTTACAAATCTGTTTTAATATTTGAAAAATTTTTCTTCATGAAAGTTGTAGATCTTGAAGTCTCCTACAACTTTTGTTTTAAAGTTAAAACTCAAATCTGTACTTAACCTATTTGTTTCTTCCTTTGAAAAATTTTTGACCATATTTACTAATCATAATTTGGTCTCGGGTTTTTGCAAAAAAAAAAGGTCTTAGAGGCCTTATTTTCAAAAAACTGTTTGCCTTGTTCCCTAGGATTTTCCCTTCTCTACAACTTTACAGTTTTGACGTTTTCCAAATTCGGCCTCTAAAGGCCTCAAAATCTCGTTTCCAGAAAAACCGTCTAGTTTCAAATCCTAATCAAGCATATCAAAACCCTAGTGCATAAATCTTAACAAACTGAATTCATGCTCATACAAATTGATCATACACTTAAATCTTAACTGAAACTTAAATGAAGAACTAGAGGATAAAAAGATTTACCTCAAGTTCCATGGATGAAATTTTAAACTAGGGTTTTGAAATTTTCCTCACACCTCCTGTACTAAACCGAACACTCCTCTATTTCTTGTTTTCTCCTCTTTCTTTTCTCTCCTCTCTTGGCTCGGCTCCTAAGGGCGGAAACTAGAGAGTATGCTGTTTGATTAAGTTCACTAACAAAATGAATTGAAAACACCTTCACCTATTTATAGGTGAACGACTACTTCTTGAAATTGCTCACTAGTCCTCACTAGAAAGACAATTTCTCCTTATTTCCTATTTGGTGGCCGGCCAAGGATGTCTCATTTTGCCAAGTAGCAAGCTAGGGAAGCTTGCTCATCCATGCTAGGAACCATGAGGTGTCCTCTTCCTAGGTTGGCCAGCCTTAGGTGGAGCCTTGAGCTTGCTCTTGCTAACCAATAAGCAAGGCTAGCATGCTTAGTAAGCAAGGCTGGAGAGCATAAGGTGTCAAGTGCTAAAGAGGTTCAACTTTCATCATTTACCTATTGATCCTTAAGGCCAAATTATTTACTCTTGATCCCCATGTGGTGGCCGGCCCTTCTTGTCCCATTTTGCCAAGTAATCAAAGCTAGAGGTCTTACTCACCAAGGCTACAAGAATGAGGTGGCTTCTCCTTGTGGTGGCCGGCCTTAGGGGGGGTGAGGTGTGCAAGCCTTGGCTTGCCAAGGGAGCTAGGCTAGGAAGTCTAGATGGTTTGTTCATCAAAGCTAGGCCATGAGTTGTCTCTCCCTCATGGTGGCCAGTCATGGTTAGTGATTTGGCAATGCTTGAGCTAGCCAAGAGAGCATAGCTAGAAGAGTTGCTCACCAAGGCTAGGCCATGATGTGTTGCCTCCTTGCTAGGGCCGGTCATGGTGATAAGTTGTGTAAGCCTTGGCTTGCCAAAGGAGCAAGGCTAGGAGGGTGGCTCATCCAAGCTAGAAGCATGAGGTGTCTCACCCTCATGTGGCCAGCCATTGAGTGCCAAATGGTACAACTTTGCTAATTGAATCATAAAACATAATCAACCAAGCAAAATCAAAGTGCTTAGTCACTAAACTTAGGGTATGATTTGTCAATTTTTAATGACACTTAAATTTCTCCACTTTGCATAATACTCCTTAAAAACAAATTTTATTGCTTATAAGGCCATGATGTGGCCGGTTCCTAGAGTGTCCACATGGCAGAATAGGATTGGTCTAAATTAGAATTTTTTTCCAATCCAACTTATTTTCTTGTTTTTCCAACTAGGTTAACAAAATTTGAAATTGATCATTGGCTTAGTTAAACTAGGAAGCTTAACTAGAAAAATCCATAATTTCATAAATTTACATATTTGCTTATAAGTCTACAACTTTCTCAAAATTGCACATTGGCCCCTAAAGGAAAAATTATTTGCACTTTAGTCCCTCTAAGGTGGCCGGTTTAGGTGAAGCTTCTAAACATCCCATTTCTTGCTTAAACATTCCTTAAAAGACTTCCTAATCTCTGAAAATTCAGAATCATGAACTTTTCTTAAATTTACATATTGACCCCTAAAAATAAAATATTTACATTTTGGTCCCTGTAAGGTGACCAATCATGATAATGACACTTGTCATCTGAGGTGTCATCCTGTAAGGCCCCGTATGGCTTATCTCCTAAATGCAGTCGATTTTCATACTAACATAGATGCTTAGATACTGTTTTAAACTGTTAACAGTATAATCGTACTGGACTATTGTCCAAAATTTATCTGAACTGCATATAGGATTTTCTTAAACTATAAACTATCATATAGAATCATAAATCATAATTTACCCTTTTAACAAAGGGTCTTAAACTTGCTTAAATAAATTATCGAATCTTTTAACAAAAGATTCAACAACTTTTCTAAAAAAAACATATCATACATATCACATAAAACAGACTTTGATTCTTAACGAAAGAAATTATAAACTTATAGAAAGTTTGGTCATTACATGTATACGGGGTATACATAGAAGATGTGGTAATTTGATAACAATCTAAATAAAGAGTTCACAATCGATGGAATAAGATTTGGGGATCTTATTCATGATAAGATTGTAAAGGTTGTCTACTTCCTTGGAGGGATGGTTTGTCTTGACCATCGGATAGGTTCTGAGTAGAAACTTTAATGTATACTAGTATTGAGGTATGACATTGGACTGGACCTAAAGTGTTAATTGATTCGGTTTAATAATTCTGTTTATAAAAATCAATGACACTTTGATTATCATCTTGCATTAATCTTAATTCTGAAATGATTACTTGAGTTCGCATCCATGACTTATGTACTTTAATGCACTACAGGTGAGACACTGTTAATTCATGGTAAATATATTTGTGTTTTGGGTGCATGACTTATGGATGGAGAAATCAAGATTCATAGATACGGAATCCATAGCTATCTTAACGATAGTAAATGTTATCTACGTAAAGGCATTATTCGGGGATTGAAGGATAGTATAACAAGATCTTGACCATCGATTTACTTTGTGTTCTCAGGTGGTTTACCAATTGTATGGTTTTATAATTAGTGATTCTTTCAATATAGAAGAATGGAACTTTAAGTTAAAATGATTGAAAAGGTAAAACAGAAAAAGTCCTTAATTCAATCACGGATAACATATGGGGATTAAGCAAGCGATGAATAAATCATGGAAGAAGCAATACGTAAGAGAGCTTTCATAATACGGTATGTAAACAGGAGTTCAGCTTCAAACTTTTGGTGGAATAGTTTTGAAGTTGATAATTGATGAATAATTAATCTGGGATTAATTTTTCACAATTATAGGAGCCTCTCTACATATTTTCATCGGGTCCCTCTATTAGCTCATATAGTTCCATCTAGCGTCTCGGGATTTGTTCCTAATGAGATCGGTAAATTTAAAAGAAATTTAGTAATGTCTATTAAGACATGGTACTCTCTAACATGCAATCCAGAAAGGATCGGACATGTGAAATTTGTAGACAAATGATTTGTCAACATGTGATTGGTTAATTTGAATTTTGGAAATAAGATTATGTTTTGAATTATTTAATTTTGGAAAACAAATTTTTCTCTCCTAATCTAAATGTGGTACACGGTTTTTTAGATAGGTGGAGGGAAGAAAATTTTGTTTCAAAATTATTCAAATATATTCCTAATATTAAATTATTAATTGATTTAAATAATGGAGATTATTTGATGGATTTTTTTCTTTCCTTTAAAATGTTGTGGACGGTTTTGAGAGGAGAAAAATTTCAAATTTTCTATTTATTTAAATTAATAAATATGATTGACGTTTGAGGAAAATATTTAATTCAAACAAGTGAATCTTATTTAAATTCAAAAAGGTTTAAAAGGAATTGAATCTAGATAGGACTAGGATCTTTTGACTAGTCTAGATTATTGATTTAAGATTTCAACCATCAATCAACCTTTGAATTTCAAAGGTGGCCGAATTTTTTGAGGAAAGATTTCCACTTGGAAAAACGTTTTTAGGTTCAATGAATCTAGCTCTAAAGTTGTATGATCTTTTGGTTAAAAATTTATCCAGAAAAATAATTATTAATTATTTTTAAAGGAGATAAAATTTGAAAAAGGATTGGACTTCTATATAAAGGCTAGGGATTCTTGAAAAACCAATTTTTGGTAATTCACAAGAGGAAAAACGTTTTTGGGAGTGAGAGAAAAACCAATAAGGGTTTCTTCTACTTCAATAAAATTAGGCTATCTTGTGAGAGAGAAAAAGAGAGAAAATTCCATTGAATCAAAATTGTGAGGAAGGTTAAACCGAGTGATAATTTTCATAGGAGATTAACCGGTTCCTGTTTTGCAGTTTTGAAGAAAGAAGTTAGATCATATTCTCAACGAGGAACATCGGAATTGAGAAGGAAGGATCTAGACTTCGGAAATCATTACCGGTCGCTTGGATTCATAGAACGTGTGCCCACACACACTCTGAGACGTGGAACTCGAGAATAGTAGAGAAGACACGTTGGTCAAACGCTCTAGTAATTCCGGAATCCAAGAATTAAGGTACGCTTAATCATGAATTTAATTTATTATTATATGCATCATGAGCTTCTTTTCCGAATCGGCATAAAAATTTTAAAACTTCCGCTGCGCTGTAACTCTGATACCGGATCCGATTTTTCCAACATGTGTAGGCATAAATCCTGGCTTGGGGTTCAGGAGCCTCTAATCTTCCTAGTGCGATTGAAGGGCCTTCGATTTTTGCTTACATTGCATGCAGCTGACTGCTTGCATTTCTATTCTGGTACTGAGGGTTCTGGTTCTGGCTGTTCAAGGTGCAATTTCTCGCATAATGGCCTTCATTCCCACAAAGGTAGCAGGCATTTGTCCCCAATCTACATACTCCCAGGTGCTTCTTTCCACATTGCGCGCACACTGGATAGTCATTGATATTACCCTCATTCCCCCAGTTGTTCTTCTTTTGTAGGTAGTTCCTCTGCTAACCCTGGCCGGAAGCATTCCCTTTTCTTTTGTTCTTCTTGAACTGTTTGGAATTTTGGCCAGAATTATTGGTCTGACCCTTCGGGTACAAGTCCTGGTTCTGGCGGGGCTGCAACTATTTCACCACAGCTTTTTCCTCTTTCTTGGCTTTGAAAATCTAAGCCCTTGCCTCTTTATCCTGGTTAATCCAGTACTCGGCTCTAATTGCCCGACTGATACAGTCGGATACCAGGGTTGGAGGGCTACTGCCAGCACTGACTTGCTTGGCAATGTCCGTTCGAAACATCTTCATCATTCTTCTTACTTTTTCAGTTTCGTTTGGTATAAGTTCTGGGCACAGGCGAGCCAGCTGTCCAAATTTCTTCACAGCCTCTAACACTGTCAGCGACCCCTGTTTCAAGCTATTGAACTCATCTTGCTAAGCCACTAAGATTTCGCTGTTGTAGTACATCATTCTGAATTCAGCAACAAAATCCTGCCAACTCATTGCCGCTACATCTCTGCGCATCTGGACCATCATCCACCAATGTCTAGCATCCTTCTTAAGTGCAAAGGAAGCACAGAGAACTTTTTCCCGCTCCGTAATCCCCATAAAATCCAAAATCACTTGGATATCAATTAACCAGTTGTCGGCGTCAATCGGGTCCGTAGTTCCTTCAAACTCGGGTGCCTTCATTCGTCTAAACCGCTTGAACAATAGGTCTTCCCGAACTAAGGGTGGGTTCGCTTGAATCCCAACAGGTGCTAACGGGACTTCTAAATTCCGTGGAACCCCTTGACGAACCTCTGGTACCTGTGGTGCTACCGGGGGTACAGGGTTATCTTGGAGTGTCACTTCATTAGCACAGGGTATCTGATCTATACGATCTATCTGCTCTCTAAGCCGGTTTGTTTCCTGCTGCTGTTCCAGCAATTGCCGTTGCAAAGTAGCTACAACATTTGTAAGATCCGGTTCTTGCGGATTTGGATTTGCTTGAGTGCGAGGATGTACCATTTTCTAATTCCTATTTGATTACAATAAAAGATATTGTTATACTTTAAATATCCCTTCTTCCATTCATATCTTATAGTATCACATCATTCCATAACATCTTATCATATCATAAAACATCATATAGAAATCCATCATGATTTCATCATATCATATCATAACTTTATCATAATATCATAACATCATCATAGACATATCATATATAAACTTGTTCTTTAGTACATACACAAAAGTATATCCTATTTAGATAGTAATATGTACATGTCCTACACACATAATACTTACTATATATACAAAGTCAAAATAAGATGGAAGTGTCTACCACTTATCCATCATACCTATTCTATGTACAACCCTAATGTCAAAAAGAATAAAATACTAAAAAGTTATCCTAGTTCTAAACAGTCTACGCTGTCGTTATGTCGGAGGAAATGTCGGAGTCTACGTCCCAATCACCATGGTCGAATAAAATCTCTTCGGGATCTTCCTCCGGCTCCTCAAAATCGTCAAGGTCTTCTTCGATGGCTCCCTCCTGCTCCACCCATTGCTCTTGATCTTCCTCGTCTTCTTCCTCATCATCACTTTCGATGATGATTATGGGAGGATCTTCAGGATGGTCTTCGGGGTCGATAGGAAAATCCGCAGAGTCCATAATATCATCCACTGCTCCGGCTTCCTCCTCCTGGGGAGGAATCTCCTGCAGTGGCATGGCTGGAATGGGGTCCTTCGGGAGATTCGGACCTCCATGGAACAATGGCTCCGCAATACCAGCATCATCATCTGGAACGACCTGGTCTTACTCTGGGGCGGCAGCTTGCATCCCATGGGCTACTATCTCCGCCTCCATGATAGCATTTATCATACGCTCTAATGTCATCCCAACCATAGGCTCCGGAACAAAAGGCCTGACATTAGGAGGTAGCCCTTCCCGAAGAAGAAGTAACGCCTACAACAACAGGCTTCCTAAGTCATGGGGAATGTGAGACAACATCGCTTTCCGAAACCTTCGGCTGTAATGGCCCATTGACTCGTTTGGGTACGCGCTTCAATCTGCAACATAACTAAGAAAACACCCAAGATACATGTCGTTGTAACTTTCAAGGTCACGATCAGGCATGTTGGCGTCCTCGTTCGGCAACTGCCCATAACGTTCGGTAATTAAGGCATGAAAGTCCGCCCATGTTCCTCCCGGCATAGCGGGTTCCCCTACAGTAATCCACCACATCCTAGCATCCACAGCCAGACACCGAGTGGCTAACAAGACCTGGAGGTGCGCTTCTATATGGCTTACCCAAAAAATCGACTCCATATCATACAACCATCCTGTTAATGATACTGTGCGTCGGGTCCCGTCGAACAGCAAGGGTTGCATCCCGTAAAACACGAGTGCAGCGTCACAGTCCTCTTCCATAGTCTCAGATCTATATCGTACAAGCTATCATATTATACTAACATAATAAATATTTCTACACAAAAATAATTTTAACTTATCATAGCGAAAGCTCATAGCTCATGTTTATGCTGTAGGTAAGCAAACTTATCGCAGTACTTGATACAAGACAGTGGAGCGTGGTGATGCAAAACTGTGAAACTGTGGGTCGGGAACTGCTACGTTTCTTTTTGTTAATCTATGTTAACTTAAATATGTTGTATTTAAGTCCAAGACTTCAGTACTATGATAAGCAAATAAGTATATGTACATATATGTATGTAAGTAATTACTAAGAAGATTTCTAAGTTCAAGTTATATATCGTTTGTATAAAAAAAAATTTAGCCCAAATTTTCGTATGTTATAAAGTAAGTATGTAAGGTAACGACCTACGATAGGCGGGTCATTACAGTAAAACTGTGACATTTTGAAAAATCGTTCATTAAAAATAGTCCAATAATTTCAGTAAGCAGTGCATGTGCCGGAATTGCCTGCTCATGCAATGTTTTGAAAATCCTGTGCAGGAATTGCCTATTTCTTGCTCAGGTTTTAAGATTCAGTTTTATTTTAAAGATTCTGTTTTGAATTTGAAAAAGTTTCCTTCATGAAAGTTGTAGACCTCATAAAGTCCTGCAACTTTCACTTTTTAAATCAAAACCTAATTCTGCCTTTAACCTGCTCATATTCCTTGTTGAAACGTCCTAGCCGTGCACAGGGTCTGGGCTGGCCAGTCTCGGGTTTTCACAAAAACGAAAGCCTTTGCAGTTTTAACTTTTCTGAAATTCTGTATCTAAGGGCTTCAAAATTTTGTTTCCAGATTGCTGCCCAGTTTTATCCTAAAACTGGCAGTTTTACTTTTGATTGTTTGTTACGTAAAATAACGAACACCCTACCTCAAACGATCGCAACCGTGAGTGTACATCAAACATGCAGTGTATTACGTAGGTTTTCCATCAACATACACTTGTTTCTCATCTAATTAACCCATGTAGCAAACTTTTACCAAATTAGGGTTTTAAGTAGGTTTTTCATGTTAATTCATCATACAATCATATCACCATCATACAAGCATACCATATAACTTCCTAAGCATGTGGGGACATATAATAAACACCTAATAGACATTCACACAAAGCATATAATTTTAAAGCATAACATCAAAAACATAAACCAAAACATAGATCTAGCTCACTAAAACCCTAATCAAGCACATACTAATCAAACTAAGCCATTGCATGAAAAATAAGTGAGCCTATGCTCTTACATAACCAACTTAAAATACACTTCAATAATTGAAACAAAAACTCAAATGAAAAACTTAGGGGGTTTAAGAGGTTTACCTTAACACCTGGAAGTAGATCTATACTTGAATCAAACTTTCCTCCTTGATTTCTTACTCAAAAATCCGACCACACTCTTCACTTTTTTTCTCACTTTGAGTTCGGCTTTTAGGGGGAGAGAGAGGGCTAGAGAGTGAACTAAAAAGGTTAGGGTTTCAAAAGGTGGACCAACTCAAACCCCACCACATCTATTTATAGGCAAAATTTAATTTAATTTCTAGAATTATTTTTATTGCTTAAATTGCACATAACTCCTCAAAAGCAAAAATATTTGCCCCTAGAGTCCATGAGGTGGCCGGCCACTTGGGGTGTCTTGTTGGCCAAGCTATCTTCCAAGTTCATGTATTTAAATTACTTTCCTTATTTTCTAAAAATCAAATAATTCAATTAATTATCACAATGTGAGGTGTCCTAAATTAAGGTTCCATTTGGTTTTCCACCACAAATGCAGTCCATTTTTATTCTAATACAGATATTAAAAATATTGTTTTCCACTAATAACAGTACTGTTATACTGGACTGTAGTTCAGAATTTATTTGCACTTAACCGAACTGCGTAAAAAATTTTCTTAGAACTAAAAGCCATTTAGTCCTTATTACTCTAAATATTGTGCTTGATTTTTCTACAGTGATCCCATATCTAATTTTTGTTTCGTTATCCTTAATGACAGTTTTTCACGGTATAATTTCATATTGTTTATAAAACTGCAGTACCGTCTCATACATACCTTAGATTATTCTGATCAAACTTTGACCGAAATAAAATCATAGATAAACCCTAATTCTGATAAATCAGATCAGGCATTTCGTATAAACATACATAATACAAACTTTTGATTCATTAAAAAGGAAATCGTAAATTTGTAAAAAGGTTGGTTATTACAAAAACTCTGCCCAAATTTCAACCCATTCTCTCTAGTTCTTCCCCTAGGAACCGAAACCAAATAGAGAGAAAAAAAATAATGAGATGGTCGGTTTTTGCAGAAGGAAGCAAGGAGGAAAATTTTGGATTCAAAGTTGTAGATCTAATCTCAAGAAGTTAAGGTAACTCTCCTAAACCCTCTAGCTCCTCCATTAAGTTTTGATTCAAGAGCTTATGTGTATTTCAAGTTGGGTTTGTAAGAGCATAAGCTTACCCTTTATTCTCCATGCAAAAGCTTAGGGTGCTTGATATATGCTTGATTAGAGTCTATTGGTCTTGATTTATGGTTTGATGCATGTTTTTGATGATATGCTTAGGAGAAATTATGGTATGTGTGTACGCCTAGTAGGTGTTTGTTATATGTCCCCATATGTTCAAAAAGAAGTATGTTATTCATGGATGATGGAATGAGATTGGTATGTGAATCTAAGGCATTAACCAACCTTAAAAACCCTAGTTTGGTACAAGAATACCACACGAGTTGCATGGGTATGAACCAATGTATGTTGATGAAAAACTCACATTAAAGTGCTGCATGCTTGATGTAGGCTCATGGTTTTAACCGTTTGAGGTAGTGTAAGCGTAATTTTATGTAAAATTTGACCTAAAACGAAATTGCCAGTTTTCGGGTAAAACTGGGCAGCTTTCTGGAAATGAGATTTTGAGGCACTTAGAGGCCGAATTTGGGAAAACTTAAAACTAAAAAGTTGTAGAAAATTAAAAATCCTATAGGGTAATGTGGACGGTTTTTAAAAATAAGACTCCAAAGGCCTTTATTTTTACGAAAACCCGAGCCCTGGTCTGCCCAGACCCTGTGCACGGCCAGCCGGTTTCAACCAGGAATATGAACAAGTTAAAGGCAGAATTAGGTTTTGAATAAAAAAACAAAAGTTGCAGAACTCTTTGTGGTCTACAATTTTCATAAAGAAAACTTTATAAAATTCTAAACATATTTTAAAGTACAAACAGATTTCCAAAAACTGTGCAGGGTACAGGAAATTCCTACACAGGATTTCTAGAAAACAGTCCATAAGCAGGAAATTCCTGTACATGCAATAATAACCAAAGTTTAGGGGACTGTTTTAAGCAGTTCATAAAAAGGGGTTAAAATTTATCAAACAAGAAATGAAATAAATAAAATAAGCTAAGTCCTATGGTAAACAACTATAGGACAAATAGTAACCGAGAAGGTTACCAACTTTTAATAGGCCAAATAATTTAGGTTACTTATAAGAACCACATGAGATACCCAAGCTATTGGGTTGGGTCTAAAATCCATGGTTACCAATGGTAACTTAATAAGGGTATTACTTTAAAAGTAATTGGACCTTAGTGAGATTAGTAACCGAATAGGGTATGGGTCTAAGTATGATTGGGCTTATACCCAGGGATTACTAATAGTAACCTAATACTATTCAAGTATGATTGGGCTTAGTACCCAAGGTTACCCTAAGTAACCTAACAAGATACTATTTAAGTCTGGTTGGGCCATGAGCCCTAGGATTACGGCAAGTAACCGAACGAGTTATTATAAGAAGATGTGGGGGTCATATAACTAGGGTTACTCATGGATGTTAGTTAAGATACCAACATTGAATGTAATGATTTATAGTAAGATAGGATGACTCTTATCTTACGCCTTAATTGAAACAGGAATAGAATCTGTTGATGTACCTTGTTAAAACATTAGGTCAAGAGCGTAGGACATCAGGTAAGTACAAACCTCACCTACAGTATGGAAAATAGTAAACTATTTTCAAGTATGATTTGTTTACATGATATGCTATGATATGTTATGTTATTTCATGATATGTTATGTTATGCCATGATATGCCACGTGTATGTATATGTTATGTTATATGTTATGATATAGTGACATCATGAGGCATGTTCACTAATATTAAACCACAAGGTAAGAACATATTTTAAGTCATAACATGTAACGACCCGCCTTACGTAGGCCGTTACCGTACTAATCTTACATAAATACTGACACTTACTTAACTAGCGGAAAATACAGAATATTTTTTTCAAAACAATAATAAAGGTAATTCGACCATATAATTACTTATAACCATATATGCGTACTTATTTGAGTATTGAAGTATTAAACTAATTTTAATATACAACTGATTAAACTAAATAATAATTTCATATATTTGAACACAAAACGCGTAGCGGTCTCCATCCCGTAATTTCACAGTTAGCCCTGCCATACCCCACCGCCTTGTATCAAGTATTGCCAATAGGGAGCTTACCTACAGCATAAACGTAAGTTGTGAGCTTTCGCTCAGCAAGTACAACTATTAACCCGCAAAAACAATATGAAACTAATAATGCATGAACCAATTATGCTTCATTATGCTTTCTTAAGTTAGCATATTTTTGAGCCCTTACTTAATATAAGTGTACGTACCGTGGCGCGCAGTCATGGAGTGGTTGAGGCGGCCAGCCCAATCCAACTCAAACTATGAACCAAACCTGACCTAGTGCAGGTCGGTACGATACGATTAAACTCGCTTAACATCTTACTTGAAAACATTTCTTGAAAGTAGTTTCTTAAAAACAGTTTCTTACTTGAAACTTAATCTTACCCTTATCATGTAAATTATCATTAGTCAACATGCTTCATGATGTCACAATAATAAAACATAATCATATGCATTACATACATAAGTGCATGAGTTTTAAAAACATGCAATCAGTAAAATAATTAGCCTATGCTGTAGGCGGAGTTGTACTTACTGGTTATACTAGAGCTGGGGTTTGTTGCTCCAACGAATTCCAACAATAGGTTACTTTCCTGTTTTCAAAAAGGACGTAAGATAAGAATCATCCTATCTTACCATAAATCATTACATTAAATGTTGGTATCCAACCAACATTCAACATTAACCCTAGTTATATGTCCTCCACACACTAACATGATATCCTTTTTGGTTACTAAATGTAACCTTAGGACACCTGTCCTAAAAATTATCAAACAGTATCTTGTTTGATTACTTAATACTAATCTTGGTTAGTTATACTAAAATAATATCATTTTAGGTTACTATAAGTAACCCTGGGTATAAGCCCAAACATAATTAGGTTAATGTCCTATTGGGTTACTAAGACCCAATAGTGGTATCCCATTTGGTTATCATAAATAACCTTGGGTCCAAAAACCTAGCATATAAAGATAGTAACATATGTGGTTACTATAAGTATCCATTCAAACTCTGTCCACGTCACCCCCTAGGGTTTTCAATTTTCTACAACTTTGTAGTTTTAACTTTTTCCAAATTCTGCCTCTAAGGGCCTCAAAATTTCATTTCCAGATTGCTGTCCAGTTTTATCCGAAAACTGATTGTTTTACTTTTGGTTGTTTGTTACGCAAAATAACGTACACCCTACCTCAAACGGTCGCAACCGTGAGCCTACATCAAACATGCAGCATATTACACAAGGTTTCCATTAACATACACTTGTTTTTTAACCAATTAACCCATGTAGTAACTTTTACCAAATTAGGGTTTTAAGTAGGTTTTTCATATTAATTCATCATACAATCATCTCACCATTATACAAGCATACCATATTATCACCTAAGCATGTGGGGACATATAACAAATACCTAATAGACATACACACAAAGCATATAATTTTTAAAGCATAACATCAAAAACATAAACCAAAACATAGATCTAGCTCACTAAAACCCTAATCAAGCACATACTAATCTTACTAAGCTATTGCATGAAAAATAAGTGAGCTTATGCTCTTACATAACCAACTTAAAATACACTTAAATAATTGAACCAAAAACTCAAATGAAAAGCTTAGGGGGTTTAAGAGGTTTACCTTAACACCTTGTAGTAGATCTAGACTTGAATCAATTTTCCTCCTTGATTTTTCTTCCTCAAATCCGACCACACTATTTTTTTTCTCTCTTATGGGTTCGATTTTTAGGGGGGAGGGAGAAGGACTAGAGAGTGAACTAAAAAGGGTTAGGGTTTCATTAGGTGGTCCAAAGTTAGCCCCACCACACCTATTTATAGATGAAATATAAATTAATTTCTAGAATTATTTTTATTGCTTAAATTGCACATTAGTCCTCAAAAGCAAAAATATTTGCTCCTATAGTCCATGAGGTGGCTGGCCACTTGGGGTAGCTTGTTGGCCAAGTATTTCTTCCATGTTCATGCATGTTAAATACTTTCCTTAATTTCTAAAAATCCAATAAATCAAATAATTATCACCATATGAGGTGTCCTTTATTAAGGTTCCATTTGGTTTTTCTCCACAAATGCAGTCCATTTTCATACTAATACAGATTTTATAAATACTGTTTTCACTAATAACAGTACTGTTATACTGGACTGCAGTCCAGAATTTATCTGTACTTAACCAAACTGCATAAAAAATTTTCTTAGAACTAAAAGCCACTTAGTTCTTATTACTCTAAATATTGTGCTTGATTTTACTGCAGTAATCACATACCTAATTTTCGCTTCGTTATCCGTAATGACAGTTTTTCACAGTATAATTTCATACTGCTTATAAAACTGCAGTACCGACTCAATCATATCTTAGATTATTCTGATCAAACGTTGACCGGAATAAAATCATACATAAATTCTAAATCTGATAAATCAGATCGGGCATTTCATATAAACATACATAATACAAACTTTTGATTCCTTAAAAAGGAAATCGTAAATTTGTAAAAAGGTTGGTTATTACATAAGATAAGACAAGCAATGTGTCGTACCAACCTCCCGCCAGATCGTGGAGGATTATGTATGTTTCAAGTTCAAATTCAAGTTCAAGTTTAAGTTCAAGTTCAAGATAAGGGTTATGAATATGATTCCTAAAATTGTTAGGGACTTTGCAAACCTTAACTTTCTGTGGAATGCGCGCAATCGGTACGTACACAAGGGGCCCATATGTTAAGCAAAATAATAAGTATAACGACCCGTCTTACGTAGGCCGTTACCTTACTTATCTTGCATACTAATTTAACATAATTACTTACTTACTTACTTATGCGGAAATAAAGTACATTGTTTTTTAAAACAACTTGAATCCATACATTACTACTTACATATCAAATAATATACGTACGTACTAAATTAACATTTACTTTTCAAAATTGTTGTAAAGTAAAATAACTCGTAATAAGTAAACAATATATATATTTATTTCAAAACGCGTAGCAGTCTCCATCCCACGTTTCACAGATAGCCCTGCCAAGCCTCACCGCCTTGCATCAAGTACTGCCAGTAGGAAGCTTACCTACAGCACAAACATAAGTTGTGAGCTTTCGCCCAGCAAGTACAACTATTATCCTGCAAAAACATTTTATAAGAAAACCATGCATGAACCAATTATGCTTTATTATGCTTTCTTATGTTAACATAGTTTGGGGCCCCTATTTAACATAAGTGTTCGTACCGTGGTGCACAGTCATGGAGTGGTTGGGGCGGCCAGCCCAGTCCAACTCAAACCATGAACCAAACCTGACCTAGAGCAGGTCGGTACGACACAAGAAAACTTACTTAACATCGTACTTGAAAACATTTTCTTAAAACAGTTCTTACCTAAAACGTAATCTTTTTCTTACCATATAAATTATTATTAGTGAACAAGCTTCATGATGTCACAATAATAAACATACATCGTACATACCACATAAATGCACGAACTTTAAAAACAAACATGCAAAGTCATAAAATAATTTGCCTATGCTGTAGGCGGAGTTGTACTTACAGTTTACGCTAGGTCTTGGGTTTTGTTGTTCCGACAGGTTACCTCAAATAGGTTACCTTCCTGTTTCCAAAAAGGAAGTAAGATAAGAATCATCCTATCTTATTATAAATTATTTTATTTAATGTTGGTACCTAACCAACATTATGTGTAACTCTAGTTATATGTCCCCTTCATATACTTGAATGATATCCTTATTGGTTACTAAGTGTAACCCTAGGGCACATGTCCCAATAATAATTAAACAGTATCCTGTTTAATTACTTAATGAACCTTGGGCTCAAAGCCCAATATTACTTGGTATCCTATTAGGTTACTATGAGTAACCTAAGGTATAGGCCCAAGTTAGGCTTGTATTTTAAAAAGCCTGTTGGGCTACTAAGGCCCAACAATTAAAGTGGTATCCCTTATGGTTACCCTAAAAATCTTGGACCCAAGGCCCAACATACAATATTTGTTTTTAAATAACTAGACCCAATAACATTAGGTAACCTATCCGATTACTATGTGTCTTACGTTAGGTTACCAATTATCTTAGCTTAATTTGCTTAATTATTTCTTTTCTTACTAAACCGAGTTTGATTAACCATTTAAAACTGTTTTTAAATAAAACTGTCAAGTTTTAAAGGTATTTGCTGAAAAAAGTCAAATCGTCAATGTATGTGCAGGAATTTCCTGTGCATGCAGTGTTTTGAAATTCCTGAACCAAAGCTTACTATTATGATTCAGTTTCACTTTGAAAAAGTTTTCTTCACAAAAGTTTTAGATATTGAAAAACCCTACAACTTTCGTGTTTTTTCAAAGTCCAGTTATGCATTTAACTTATACTTTTTCCTTGTTGAATCTACCTGGCCGTGCACATGGGTCTAGGTGGTCCAGGCTTGGGTTTTTGTAAAAACGAAGGGCTTTGGAGCCTTATTTTCAAAAATTGTCCACGCTGCCCCCTATAATTTTCAATTTCCTACAACTTTTCAGTTTTGAGTTTTCTCAAATTCAGTCTCTAAAGGCCTCAAAATACCGTTTCCAGATCACTACCCAGTTTTAACCCGAACTGGCAGTTTTGGTTTCAGTTCGTTCTTACGTACAATTGCGCACACCCTACCTCAAACGGTCGCAACCGTGAGCCTATATGAAGCATGCAGCGTATAATCTAACGTTCTCATGATCATTCATTCATTCACAAACATTCAATCATTTATTCAAAACCCGTTTGGTGTTTTTCACCAAACTTGGTTTTCTAGGGTTTTCTTGAACCCTAATTCATCATTCATACATTAAATTCCATAATCATTCATAATCATATGGGGACATATAACAAACACGTAATGGTCACACACATAAACAACATAATTTCTAGGGCATACAATCCGAAACATGCACCAAACCATAACATAAACTTACTAAAACCTAAATCAAGCACATTCTAAGCAAACCAACTAAAATAAGGACATAATTGGTGAGCTTAAGCTCTTACAACCAAACTGAAAATACACTTAAAATGGCTCATAACTTCAATGAAAAAGGCTTAGGAAGTTGAGAGAATTACCTCTAAACCGTGGAGATAATCTCTAGCTTGGCTTCCGAAATTTTTTTCTAGCTTTCCCTCACTAAAAATCGGACCACACACTCTTGGGTTTTGCTGTCTATAGGGTTCGGTTGAGAGAGAAAAAAGGAGAAGAAAAATGGCCAAAGTTTGGGGGAATTTTTCAATAAAATGAGCCAAAAAGTCACCCCCCTCCACCTATTTATAGGTGAATTTTAATTTCTTTTTTGATTTATTTTTATTCTCTAAATTGCACTCCAAGCCTTACCAAAAAAATATTTGCTGAAAAGTCCCAATAGGTGGCCGGCCACTAGATGGTTCCTTGAGCCAAAATTATCTCTTTGTAATACTTTCCAATTTTTCAAAAAATAAAAAAAATTACATAATTATCATGTGATGAGGTGTCCGCCACCTAGGGCTTTGTTTGGCTTTCTTTCTTAAAAACACTCTATTTTCATACTAATGTAATTATAACAAATACTGTTTCTAACTAAAATAGTACTGTCATACTAAACTGCAGTCCAGAATTCATCTGCGTTTTACTGGACTGCATATAGGTTTTTCTTAGGACTTAAAGCTAATTAGTCCTTATTGTCATAAATATTGTGCTTGATTTTTCTAAAGTGCTCCCATACCTTATTCTTCCTTATCTATCCATAATGACGGTTTTCACAATATAATTTTCATACTGATTATTATACTGCAGTACCGCCTCAATCATATCTTAGATCATTCTGGTCAAAATTTGACCGGAATAAAATCATATATAAATCCTAATTCTGATAACTCAGATCAGGCAATTCATATACTTATACATAATACAAACTTTGATTCCTTGAGAAACAAGAAATCATAATTTGTAACAAAGTCGGTTATTACAAAAAGTTCATAATTAAGTCCATAATGGAACATAAGACATTCATAATCGATCATAAATGAATCATGCATAAGTTATATGATGTTGACGTGTTTTGTGAGATTATGCTTAAACTTGCTGGGCGAAAGCTCATTAGTATATTTCATACTGCAGGTAAAAAGCCTGCAGCTTTACTTGGTGGGCCATGGAGACGATGCGGCAAGTGAAGGGCGGTGTGGGATATCACTACGCAGATTTTCTGCAAACTCTTTAACTATAAACTTGTACATGTATGATTAAGTAATATATACCATGTTACGTATGTGAGGTTTCAAAAGTTCGGTTTAAAAGGATTTGTGTAACCTTTTAATCGGCTTCACAAGTAATGGGTAGGCATGGTGAAGTTTACCCATATGGATAAGTTTAATTAAGTTCAAGTATTAGAAACTAACAAGTAAGTTAAGTAACTAAAGTAACATCCCACGTTTACGTAGTCGGCCCTACGTAGATGGCCGAGGCATGACAGAGATGATATCAGAGCAAGTTTCCTGCCATCCGGTTTCACAGTTCTGCCGCCAGCGCCACAGTTTTGTAAGTTTGTTTTCTTACTCTATTATAGATATGTTAATTATGAGCGGTTATAATATTACTATGATAAAAACATGTACCTGGTGTTAAACCCGGGTTGGATTGAAGAGGACCACGAGGCTTCGTTGACATTCCAAGGAATGGGGGAGGAGCTATGCATCTTCGATAGGACCCAAGAAGTGGTTGCACGATATGGAGATCCTCTTCAGATTATGTCATGTAGGGACGTATCTTTAGGATATGTTTGCTGTAATAGCCGCTCTTTTGACTGATTCATGATTTCCTTGATAAGGAATATGACTGTTATGTGAAATGTCTAATCTGATTTTATCAGAATGTATTTGAGTTCTTATGACCTTATAAGACTCAATAATAAGATTGCTTAGCCAAGCATAAGACCTTTTGAGCAAAAAGGTAGAATAAAAAATTTATGATTTTATGTTGGTCAAAGTTAGATCAAGAAAAGTCAAAGTTATGAATATGATGGTACTGCAGTATAACAAGCAGTATAGGAATTATACTGTGAAAAACCGTCATCACAGATAAAATAGTAAGAATAAGGTTCAAGGCCACTATAGAAAAATCAAGCACATTATTTAGGACAATAAGGGCTAAGTAGCTTTAAGTCATAAGAAAAATTCTTACACAGTTCAATAATGCGCATATGAATTCTGGACTGCAGTCCAGTATGACAGTATTGTTATTAGTAAAAGCAGTATTTGTAATATATGCATAAGTATGAAAATGGACTGCATTTTAAGAGGAAGGCCAAACAAGGCCCAAAGGGGAGGACACCTCATCCATTGGATAATTACATGATTTATGGATTTTGGGAAAATTATGAAAGAATTAGAAACTTGGCCTCCAAGGCATCACAATGGCCGGCCACCTCATAGGGGTATTGAGCAAATATTTCGCTCTTAAGGACTAATATGCAATTTTTGAAAATAAAAATAAATCCAAAAAGAAAATATTTTTCACCCTCTTTCCCTCATAAGAACCGAACCCCAAAGAGAAGGGAAAAAAAAAAGAAAGTTAGAAAGAGGGGATAGGGTGGTCGGATTTGTGGTGGAACCAAAGTAGGAAGGAAGGTGTGATTCAAGGCCTAGAACCAATCTCCAAGCTTAAAGGTATCTACTAAAACCTTTAAGCTATCCAATTAAGTTTTGATTCAAGATTTAATTATGTGTATTTTATGTGGGTATGTAAGAGCATAAGCTCATTGTAATTTTTATGTAATAGCTTAGATTTGTGCTTGATTAGGGTTAGTGGTTTTGATTTATAATTTGTTGTATGGTTATGATGCTATGTGTTAAAGTATGTATGGTATGTATGAATGCCTAGTAGATGTTTGTAGTATGTCCTCACACACTCAAGAAGATGTATGGTGTGATTGATTATGTTGATGTCTATGTATGATGCTAGAAGGGTTAAGAAAACCCTAAAAACCCTAGTTGGTAAAGATTTACCATATGGGATGCATGAATGATTGTATGAAGGAAAATGAATGCATGGCAATGAAAACATTAGGTAACGCACTGCATGCTTGATGTAGGCTCACGGTTTTAACCGTTCGAGGTAGTGTGTGCGTAATTTTACATAAGAAACAATAAAAATGAAAACTGCCAGTCTCGGATCAAGACTGGGCAGCAATATGGAAACCATATTTTGAGGCCTTTAGAGGCCGAATTTGAGGAAAGTTAAAACTGAAAAGTTGTAGAAAATGGAAAATCCTAGGGGCTAGAATGGACGGTTTTTAAAAATAAGTCTCCAATGTCCTATGTTTTCACAAAAATCCAAACCTAGTCATGCTCAGACCCTGTGCACGGCCAGGCAAGTTCAACAAGGAAAAAGAGAAGGTTAGAGACATAAATGGGTTTTGAGCAAAGAGCAAAAGTTGTATGATTTTTCAAGATCTAAAACTTTTGTGAAGAAAAGTTTTTCAAATTCATAACGGATTTTATGGTATAACTGGATTCTGAAAACTGTGCAGAAACAGGAAATTCCTGCACAGGATTTACAAAACAGTACAGGAACAGGAAACTCCTGTACATACACTGATAGTTGGATTAATGGGACTGTTTTCAGCTAATACCTCCAGACTTAGACAGTTTTATAAAAACAGTTTATACAATGGTTAGTTAAACCAAGTTTAGTAAGGAAAAATAAATGAATTGGGCCAAGTAATAGGGTAACCATAGTAAGATATATGGTCATCGGATAGGTTACCAAATTTATTCGGGCCCAAATTATTTTAATACATAGTAACAAGATGATGACCATTAGTAATCGGATAGGTTACCAAGTTATTGGGTTGGGCCTAAAGCCCATAGTAACCTAGTAGGACATGATTTTAAAAAGGGTTAATTTCACTTTTAGCACTTGTGGAATAAATTATATTAAAACCAGCACCACTTTTTTTCCCATTCATTTCTAGCATTACCACGTCATTTTTCAATCTGATATGTGGGGCCCTGCTGTACCAAATGTATGTCAAATTACTGGTTTATCCTCATCTCCCTCATATGGCCCAAAATAATGTGCCAAACCAGCATCTATAGTATTTTAGAGAGAGAAAATGAAATCTAGAGAGAGAAACAGTTGAAATCGGCCGGAATTGCTCGGAAACCGTCCGAAACCACCACGAAAGGCATCTATAAACAGCTTCGTGATATAGAAGGCCACCTACTTAGAATAGTTTAAAAAACCGGCACGAGAGATCGAGAGAATGGTGGCCGATGAAGGGTTTAGGAGAAATCGAAGTTAACGGATCAAAGAAGTCGAAAGTTAAAAAAATGGCTTTTTCGTTTCGCGGTTTAAAAAGTTTGCGTTTAACGCTTTGTTTGCAAAGGGGAAAAAAATTTGTTTAACAGTTGGTCTTCTTATAGGGACGGTCATTATCATAATGACCGCCTGGTAATTTTCGTTCTGACCCCTGTAACTGTTAAATTTTAGCAAATAATTTTGGTCACAACGATATTGACCAGGTGGTCATTATAAAAATGACCTGTAACTGTGTTAGACGAGCGGTCATAACGGTTATGACCGTCTGGTCATAACCGTTATGACCGATGTGTTACACTATTGGTCTTAACGGTTATGACCGCCTGGTCATAACTGTTATGACCTCTGTGTTAGACGAGTGGTCATAACAGTTATGACCGTCTGGTCATAACCGTTATGACCGCTGCATTACACTATCGTTCATAACATTTATGACCGTTTGGTCATAACCGTTATGATCTCTGTGTAAGACCAGACGGTCATAACCATTATGACCTCTGTGTTACACTATCGGTCATAACCGTTATGACCGTCTGGTCATAACCGTTATGACCTCTGTGTAAGACCATCGGTCATAACCGTTATGACCTCTGTGTAAGACCAATACGGTGACGAATTGGTGAAAAACCTTAGGCACAAAGAGGTCACAACGAAAATTACCAAGCGGTTATTATGAAGTTGACCGTCCTGTAATATGCATTTAAAATGATAGAAATACCAAGAGTCATTTAAATGTCGAATTACAGATTTACCCTCATTTCTCACCCGCCCAAAAGGCATTCTCCCTCGAATAAGCTCACAAAAATTTCCAACCAGCATCTACAGTGTTTTAGAGAGAGAAACTCTGATTCTAGAGAGAGAAAGCTTTGCAATCGCTCTAAAACCGCTCGGAAACTGTCCTAAACCACCTCGAGAGCCCTTTATATACTGGTTGGACGTTTGCTAATGTCGAAAAATCTTAAAAAAATACCCATGTCGACGCCAACAAAAATGTCAGAGAAAAACACTGCTCCCAAAACATCGCCGAAGGGTACGCAGGGGGAAGTCGAATTAAAAGACGCACAGAAGTTCAGGACTGAACTAGACAATATTATATCCAACTCTGAAAAGGTAATGAAACTGATTTTTGTTTTTATGTTGAAAAATATTTTCATTGTTATTATATATAAATGCCGTATAATAAAAGATATCGGAAGCTGGATCGATTAAAAAGTTGTTTTGGTCTTTATGTTTAAAAAGTTTACACTTTTAATATTTTTCAGTAAGAATATGCAGTATTTATTGATTTTGTGAAAACAAAGTTTTCATTTTTATATGCGTTTTTAATGATATATTCCACTTTCCAATTGATTTGCTGAAAAATGTTATCATAATGTACATAAAGTTAGGATTTTTATCTGTTTCTGTACCATAAAACATCCGTTAACTCAAGTATGTGTTTTGGTTTATATTTTATATTAGGGTTTTCGTCAATGTTTGTGTTTAAGTGTAGATGATATCGGCTATTTGAAACAAAATGGAATGGTCATTTTTTTTATGACTCTCTGGTCATAATAATTATTACTCAGTTTCAGTTTTCTGTTATGTTCGGTGGTCATTTTCATTATGACTTGTTGGTCATAATAACGATTACTATGAGTTTTAACTTATTTTAGGATGGTCATTTTCATTATGACTTGGTCATAATAATAATTACTCAGTGTTTAATTTTCCTAATGTTATGGCTTGTTGGTCACAAAAATTACCAGGCTTTTTGTTTGTTCCGGACTGTCATTTTCATAATGACTTGGTCATTTTAGGCCGACAATTTTTGTTGAATTGATGGTGATTAAATTTTTAGTTTTCATAATGCCGTTATTTTATGCCTGGTAATTTTTATTATTACTTCACTGTCATAAGTATACTTACTCTTTTATGTTACGATTAACATTACTGCAGGTTCAATATTGTAATGACCAAAATTTTTTTACGGACTGATGATTTCCTTGTACATAAGAAATCTAAGTTCGTACCATGTATTTATGTGATATTTTATGAAAATTATGAATATCAATACAAAATTCATAATTTCATCAGTATAGGGATGAGTTCTCAATAAATTAGCTACGAGACTCCATAATAGGCCTTTTAAGGAAAAAGGTATGACGAAATTTCATGAATTCTGTCGGAAACTTAGGAATTTCCAGTTATGGTATTTTATTTTATTTGTTAAGAGTTGTTCCTATAATTTAGGAACAGTTTTCTAGCCCTTTATTAGCTGTCAATATCCTACTGATTTCTTGCTGATTAGCTGGCTAATATTCAATTAATTAGTTGGCTGATTTGTAGGATCTGCTAGGTAGGTTCTCTTCTATAAAATAATGTAATTCTGATGTAATTCAATAAGAAGGAAATACGATATTTTTTCTTCTATCAAAGCTTTCATGGTATCAGAGCCATGACACAACGCAATGGATCCAAGACGGCGATGACCGGCACTACCGATCCTCCTTCTTCTTTCTTAGATGTCGTTTCTGGCAGATCTTCAGAGAGTGGTAGACCAGCGGCACCAGCGGCAGCTTCTGGGGGCAATGACCAAACGTCCGAGAATGGTCGACCAGGGGCAACTACTGGCGGTGTTGATCAGATGTCTGGGAGTTCGTCACTTCAGATCACCATTCATAGATTGAATGGAAAAAATTACTTGGAGTGGTCCCAATCTGTCAAACTAGCCATTGATGGCCGCGGGAAATTAGGGTATCTAATGGGAGAGATTCAGAAACCAGCAGCCAACTCTCCGGGTTTCCTCACATGGCGTTCCGAGAACTCTTTGGTTATGGCTTGGCTTCTCAACTCGATGGAGGCGTCAATTGCAAAACCCAACTTGTTTCTTCCAACCGCAAAGGATGTGTGGGATTCGGTTCGTGAGACATATTCTAGTTTGGAAAATTCCTCCCATATATTCGAATTGAAGTCAAAACTGTGGAATTCCAAACAGGGCGATCGCGATGTTACCATCTATTACAATGAGATGGTTACCATGTGGCAGGAGCTGGATCAATGTTATGACGTTGTTTGGGAAAATCCAAACGATTGTGCGAGGTTCCAGAAGCGTGAAGAAAATGACAGGGTTTACATGTTTCTTGCAGGCGTAAACAGGAACTTGGATGAGGTAAAAGGAAGGATTCTAGGCCGAAAGCCTCTTCCTTCTATCCGAGAAGTTTTCTCTGAGATCAGGCAGGAGGAATGCAGAAAGAAGATCATGATGACAACCTCACAACCAACCGGCCCTCTTGAACCCGAGATGTCTGCCCTTGTTTCTCGTGGTTTCGACGGTAATAGTGAGCAACGCAAGAAGCCATGTGTGATCATTGCAGAAAACCATGGCATACTCGCGAGACATGCTGGAAAATTCATGGGAAGCCAGCCCACTTGAAGAAGAAACCTGATGGCTGTGCCTTCAAATCTCAGTCCGAAGATTCTCAAGAGCAAGTTGTCAACTCAGAAACGCCACCTTTCATAAAGGAACAACTTGAGCACCTGTATCAGTTTTTTAAATCTCCACAATTTAATATTAACCCTTCTTGCTCGTTAGCCCACCAAGGTAACTCTCCTATTCTAGCCCTTTCTAGTGTTGTACCCAATTCACGGCTGTCCTGGATCATAGATTCAGGAGCCACTGATCATATGACCAGTTGTTCCCAATTATTTTCATCATATCATCCATGTGCAGGGAATAGGAAAATCAAAGTTGCCAATGGCTCTTTTTCAGTCATTGCTGGAATAGGCTCCATCAAAATTTCTTCCCTTTTAATGCTTCATAATGTTCTCCATGTTCCAAATTTATCTTGTAATCTTATGTCAATTAGCAAAATTACTCTTGACCTTCACTGTCGCGTTAACTTTTATCCATCCCATTGTGAGTTTCAGGAACTAGCCTCGGGGAGGACGATTGGCAGTGCTAGAGCAATTGGAGGACTCTACGTATTTGAGGATGGATGTCGTTCTAGTAATGTAATTCAAAGTTTGTTTTCTAGTACCTTATCTAATAATTTTAGCCAACAGATTTTGTTATGGCATTATAGGTTAGGTCATCCTAGTTTTCAGTATTTGAAACACTTATTTCCTAATCTATTTCTCAATAAAGATCCATCCTTATTCCAATGTGAGATTTGTGTCTTGGCTAAACATAAACGTGCTTTTTATCCTCCTCGCCCGTGTAAGCCAACGAAACCGTTTTCTATGATTCACAGTGATGTGTGGGGACCTTCAAGGATCTCCACTCTTTCCGGAAAAAAATGGTTTGTTACTTTCATTGATGACCATACTAGGGTTAGTTGGGTCAATTTCTTAAAAGAAAAATCTGAGGTAGAACATGTTTTCAAAACCTTTTACACCATGGTGCAAACACAATTTTCTGAAAAAATCCAGATCTTTCGAAGTGATAACGGGAAAGAATTCTTTAATAACATATTGGGGAATTTTTTTTTCGAAAAAGGAATTTTTCACCAAAGCTCTTGCATTGATACTCCCCAACAAAATGGGATAGCCGAGCGGAAGAATAAACACCTCTTAGAGGTATCAAGGGCATTCACTACTAGAAAAGAAGGATTACACGACGGGTTTTAACCGTCGTGTAAAGTTTGCACGACGGTACCTTAACCGTCGTGTAATCAAGCGTCGTGGAAGATAACACGACGGTTTCAATACTGTCGTCGTATCTTAGTTTTACACGACGGTTTTCCAACAGTCGTGTAATCCCGGTAAACAGTTATGTGGTGGAGCAAAATAAAGAACATTACACGACAGTTTCGGAATGAACCGTCGTGTAATTTATAAGATTACACGACGGTTCATAAAAGGAACCGTCGTATAATTTAACGGCACAAATATTACATGACGGTTCCGGGAGGATTTGTCGTGTAATCTGTCGTAAGCCCATAGATTACACGACGGGCCCATGGGGCCCGTCATGTAATCTCCCCGAGTTGGGTAGATTAATCCACCCTGGGTGACCGTCGTTTAATCCACCCTGGGTGAGGATTAGACGACGGGCCTGGGGCCCGTCGTGTAATCCTCCACTTGGGGATTACATGACGGGCCCTTAGGCCCGTCGTGTAATCCTCACACCCAGGGAAGATTACACGACGGGCCCTAGGGCCCGTTGTGTAATCCCTGTATTTTACACGACGGGTCCTTGTGGGCCCGTCGTGTAATTACATCGAATTGTGTGGATTACACGACGGTCGGTGTGTGACCGTCGTGTAATCTCGCTATTACACGACGGTTTAAATATACACCGTCGTGTAATATTTAAAAAATGTTGAAATTTTTTTGAAATTTGGCACCACATTCAGACGAACTCATACCACTGTGTTGTATACAAAAAATTACACAAACTGTAGCATTGAACCTGATTCAAATTTAATATTAAATTTATGTATATACCAATCAACATAACAAACTAAAGATAGTATAGATCATGATGAATTACAATAGAAATTAATTAATGTACTTGTACACACTAAATGGCATAATGTTCAAGTTTTTTTCTTTTTTCTCTTTGCTGCCTCAACACGTGTCCATTCAATATCTGGTCGAACCAAATGTGAAACATCATCATCGAATTCGTCAATCTCCTCAACCGATGGCATTCCCTGTGTGAAAGATGGAATGTCGGAGCAATCTTCCTCATCTTCTTGCCCGTCACGGTACAATTTTGGCTTCATCTGCACAACTAAGGACAACTCTGCATTGCTGGGATCCGTGGTATAAAATACTTGGATTGCTTGTGATGCCATAATGAATGGATCATTTTTGTATCCCAATCGTCTAAAGTCTACAACTGTGATGCCATCACTGTCAATCCTGACATAGTTATTGTCTGCCCATTTGCACTTAAAGAGTGCTACATGTAAACCACAGTAATCGAGTTCCCAAATATCTTCAATGAAACCGAAGTAGTTCATAGTTCCATAAACTGGATTCTTGTCCTTTGCAGATGAAATATGCATTGCCTTAGCACGGATACTAACACCACTATTTTGAACGGGATGCTTCTCATCTCTTTCGCGAATGTAGAATGTATAACCATTGACGAAGTACGATGTATACCGTGTAACAATCGTCGACGGACCTCTAGCGAGGTTCATTAACTCTTGCGAACAGCCGTCCTTCTGAAAGACATGACTTCGTAGCCATAGACGAAACGTCTGATTGTGGTCATCGTGTATCAACTTTTCATTTCGTCCTCTTCTTGGATATTTATCTCTTATTTCCTGTAGGTGAAGCTCGATAAAAGGCTCAACTTCAACCCTATTATGTAAAGTATAGAGACAAGCTTTCTCCCATTCACATCGATTTACCTGCGATGGAACGCCGACGGATAGTCTTTTCCAGTCAAAGTTTGTAGTCTTCGGCAACCCAATCGCCTCCGCGGTGGACAAATACTCGGAGCAAAATTCGACCGATTCCTCCGCAATGTAGCTTTCTACTATACATCCTTCTGCCCGATTTCGGTTCTTGACATAACCCTTCAAAACCTTCATGTACCTTTCAAAAGGATACATCCATCTCAAGTATACCGGTCCACATAGCTTCACTTCTCGGACTAAGTGCACCGTTAGATGAATCATTATGTCAAAAAATGAGGGTGGAAAGTACTTTTCAAGCAAGCACAAAGTCTTAACCAACTCTAATTGTAGCGAATCTAGTGTCAATGGATCTATTACCTTAGAGCATATCGAGTTGAAAAATGAGCATAACTTGGTAATTGCGAATCTCACGTCCTTCGTTAAAACTCCTCGCAACGCCAGCGGTAATAACTGTTGCATCAAGATATGACAATCATGTGATTTCATGCCAATCAGCCTCAGATCCTTCATAGACACCAACCTTTTCAAGTTGGAAGAATACCCGTTGGGCACTTTTACAGAAGCGAGCCACTCACAAAGCTTTCTTTTTTCTTGTCTTGATAGTGTGTACTTCGCCGGAGGTAAGTAAGTTGCATTCCCTTTCTTCGTAGGGATCAAGTTAAGTCTAATCTTCAATTCCTTAAGATCCAACCGTGCCTTCTCACCATCGTTGCTCTTATTGGGAATGTCTAGCAACGTGCCCACTATTGATTCACACACGTTTTTCTCAATATGCATCACATCCAAGCAATGACGAACAAAAAGTGTCCTCCAATATGGAAGTTCGTAGAAGATTGACCGTTTTTTCCAAGGGCCGTCTACCACGGGATCATTGTTATGCCGTTTTCTTTTCCCGAGCACCACTTTCAAATCCTTAACCATCTCATAAATGTCTTCGCCGGTCAAAACCCGGGGAGGGTTTCTTTCTTCCGTTTTGCCATCGAAAGCCTTTTTCTGTTTCCGGTATCGATGATTTTGTGGTAAGAATCTCCTATGACCAAGGTAAACGGTTTTCTTACCATTCTTCAATCGGATGGAGGATGTTTCTTTCATACAAACGGGACAACCGATAGAACTCTTGACTGAATAACCAGATAGATTTCCATAAGCAGGAAAGTCATTGATTGTCCACATCAACATTGCACGGAGTGTGAATGTCTCTTGACGGTAAGCATCTCTAACTTCGATCCCCTTTTCCCATAAGCTCTTTAGATCATCGATTAGTGGTGCTAAGTACACATCAATGTCATTCCCTGGTTGTTGAGGACCAGATATCAATAAGGTCAACATCAAGAACTTTCGCTTCATGCTCAACTTCGGAGGGAGATTGTAGTTGACAAGTATGACGGGCCAAGTACTATGCCTACTACTCATATTACCATGTGGGTTAATTCCGTCCGCCGGCAAACCAAGACGTAGGTTCCGTGGTTCCGCACAAAATTCAGGATGATCGGCATCAAAGGTCTTCCATTGTGGTGCATCGGCTGGATGTCTAAGCATACCATCTTCAACACGTTTATCATGGTGCCAAGTCAAATTCTTGGCATGCTCGGCATTACGGAATAAACGCCGTAGACGCGGTGCCGGAGGAATGTACCATAACACCTTTGCCGGCACACCTTTGCTGCCATTCGTTGGCTTCTTGCTCTTCTTCCATCTTGACTCCTTACAAACCGGACATTCATCTAAATCCTCGTACGCATTTCAATAAAGGGCGCAATCATTTGGACATGCATGAATTTTTTCATATTCCATTCCCAAAGTGCTCAACGTCTTCTTAGCTTCGTACATACTAGTGGGTATTTTATTATCAACCGGTAGAACCTCTCTTAGAAATTCTAAAAGAGCCGTGAAACTAGAATTTGTCCACCCTCCCGATGCCTTCATGTTCCATAATTTGACCAATGCGGACAATTTCGTATATTTACTACACCCCTCATACAAGGGCATCTCGACATCATTCATCAATGCTTCAAATAACTCCGGACGATGCACAAACTGTTATTCCAAATCATTAACCATATCAAACAAATTATCTCCTACAACTTCCTCAACAACATCATCTTTCGCTTTGTTGTTCGATGATGTATTAAAACACATTTCACCGTGTAAATACCACGTTTGGTACGAACAAATAATCCCACGCGCAAGCAAGTGTCTTCTAACTTCATCAACTGGATGAGATCTATGATTTCCACAATCCACACAAGGACATCGAATCTTATCATTCTTCATGTGAGTTTCCGCAAATGACAAAAATTCTTCAATCCCATCTCGATATTTTCTAGCCAATCTATTAGCCCACATCCATTTTCGATCCATTTCCAAGAACCCGACCTAAATCGATATTAAATTTATCATACAAATTATTCAATAATCAAGTTTTTGCATTTAAAAACACAACGTATAGTCAACAACTAGTCATACCGAAAAAGAAAAAAAGAGAATATATACCATTTTTGACATCTACAATAAATCGTCCATAAAAATCAAATAAATAAAAAGAAGAGTAAGTAATAATCACAATACTTACAAATATTCAATATACGCGAGTGTTGGTTTCGTAATGGCGGAGACGTGGTTTCGCAGGTGTCTGTGATGTTTTTCGCGGCTGCGCGATAGATCTGTAATGAGATGAAATGAGGGCTGCTGTAAGGGTAAAAAAGTTAGGAATACACGACGGGTTATTAAAACCCGTCGTGTAAAGTCCGACTTTACACGACGGTTCCAATAAACCGTCGTGTAAAGTCGGACTTTACACGACGGGTTTTAATAACCCGTCGTGTATTCCTAACTTTTTTACCCTTACAGCAGCCCTAACTTTTTTACCCGTCGTGTAAAGTGGCTCCGCGGGGGCACTTTACACGACGGTTCTTTGGAACCGTAGTGTAAAGTCGGACTTTACACGACGGTTCTTTGGAACCGTAGTGTAAAGTTGCTCCGCGAGGCACTTTACACGACGGTTCTTTGGAACCGTAGTGTAAAGTCAGACTTTACACGACGGTTTTTTGGAGCCATAGTGTAAAGTCGGATCCGCGAGGCACTTTACACGACGGTTCTTTGGAACCGTAGTTTAAAGTTGCTCCGCGAGGCACTTTACACGACGGTTCTTTGGAACCGTAGTGTAAAGTCGGACTTTACACGACGGTTCTTTGAAACCGTAGTGTAAAGTTGCTCCGCGAGGCACTTTACATGACGGTTCTTTGGAACCGTAGTGTAAAGTCTGATCCGCGAGGCACTTTACACGACGGTTCTTTGGAACCGTAGTGTAAAGTTGCTCCACGAGGCACTTTACACGACGGTTCTTTGGAACCGTAGTGTAAAGTCGGACTTTACACGACGATTCTTTGAAACCGTAGTGTAAAGTTGCTCCGCGAGGCACTTTACACGACGGTTCTTTGGAACCGTAGTGTAAAGTCGGATCCGCGAGGCACTTTACACGACGGTTCTTTGGAACCGTAGTGTAAAGTTGCTCCGCGAGGCACTTTACACGACGGTTCTTTGGAACCGTAGTGTAAAGTCGGACTTTACACGACGGTTCTTTGGAACCGTAGTGTAAAGTCCCTCGCGTGGCACTTTTCACGACGGTTCCGAGGAACCGTCGTGTAAAGTACGACTTTACACGACGGTTTCAAGGAACCGTCGTGTAATCTCCGTCGTGTAATGTACTTTTTGTAGTAGTGATTGTTATTTACAAATAATGTTCCAAAATACCTTTGGGGAGATGCAGTTGTTACCGCTACCTATCTCATTAACAGAATGCCATCAAAAATCCTCACTTTTCAAACCCCATCAAACGTTTTTTCTAAAAATTTTCCCCATTCAAGGATTTCAAATGACTTACCACTCAAAATCTTTGGATGTAAAGCCTTTGTTCATAACAATAACAAAAATCGTGCTAAGTTAGATCCTAAGGCAATAAAATGTGTTTTTTTAGGTTATTCTCCGATAAAAAAGGGGTATAAGTGTTTTGATCCCCTTACACGAAAAACCTTTATCACCATGGATGTCACATTTTTTGAAATACAACCTTTTTTCCAATCTCATCTTCAGGGGGAGAAACAAAATGAAGATTCGGATTTAAAAGGGGATTCGGATTTAAATGAATTCCTTCAAATTCAATCTTCAAACAATTCGAATTTTTTGAAATTACAAGATCCTCAGTTTGGAGAAAATCTGATAGCCCAGAATTTTTACAACCTGGAAATCCGGTTTTACCTCAATCACAAGACCCACATTTTTCGTCTCCAAATCAACAAAATCCGGATTTAGGTGAGTTACATGCTGAAAACACCTCTAGCCCACATATAATGCCATCACAAAATCAGGATCCTACCGAAAAAAGAGGAGGTGCAAATCTGGAAAAACTTTTTGGATTAACTTACTCGAGACGACATACAAATCAAAAGGAGGAGTCTGAAAGTTCTCTACAAGGCCAATCGTCCAATCCACAATCAAGTCCTCTAGGTAACTCTCAGTTAAGTCTTCCCTCAGAAAATTCACCCCAAGAAACCGATCTCCCTATTGCTATTCGTAAGGGAGTTAGGTCTTGTACCCTTCATCCCATGTCAAACTTTGTATCATACAGAAATTTGTCACCATCTTTTTCTGCATTCACCATTCACCTTTCCCTTGTGGAGATTCCAAAGACTGTGCAGGAAGCTTTACAGGTTCTAGAGTGGAAAGAGGCTGTTCTTGAGGAGATGCAGGCACTTGAGAAGAATAGGACTTGGGATTTGGTGGAGCTGCCGAGGGAAAAGAGAACTGTTGGGTGTAAATGGGTGTTCACGGTGAAATACAAGTCAGATGGAAGTCTCGAAAGGTACAAAGCTCGATTGGTGGCCAAAGGATTCACACAGACGTATGGTATCGATTATACGGAGACGTTTGCCCCAGTAGCCAAATTAAACACTATGAGGGTCCTATTGTCAATTGCTGCTAACCTTGACTGGCATCTTCAACAACTTGATGTGAAGAACGCCTTCCTCAATGGAGACTTGGCAGAGGAAGTCTATATGGATCCTCCACCAGGTTTTCAAGAAAGGTTTGGACCGAAAGTTTGTCGGTTGAAAAAATATCTCTATGGTCTCAAACAATCACCTAGAGCATGGTTTGAGAAATTTACTCGATCCGTGAAGAATCAAGGCTACTATCAGACTCAAACCGACCACACGATGTTCGTGAAGCATTCAGAGGGTGGAAAGATGGCGGTTTTATTAGTCTATGTAGATATATCATCTTAACAGGTGATGACGTAAATGAGATGAATCGTTTGAAGACAAGTTTGGCCAAAGAATTTGAAATTAAAGACCTGGGAGCTCTAAAATACTTTCTTGGCATGGAAGTTGCAAGATCAAAAAAGGGGATTATGGTGAATCAACGGAAATATATCCTAGATCTCCTCAAGGAGACTGGGATGAGTGGATGTAGACCGGTGGAGACGCCAATAGATCCCAATGTGAAGCTCAGAGAAGAAAAAGGGAGTGAGTCAGTTGATACAACAAGGTACCAAAAATTAGTGGGAAAATTAATTTATTTGTCTCACACACGTCCAATATAGCTTTTGCAGTTAGTCTCGTGAGCCAGTTCATGCACTCACCGAAGAAGGAGCACCTAGAGGCTACATACCGAATACTAAGGTACCTAAAGGGCTGTCCAGGAAAGGGTTTATTCTTCAAAAAAACTCTGCAGCGGGATGTTGAAGCCTTCACGGACGCTGACTGGGCAGGTTTTGTAACTGACCAGAGATCAACAACAGGGTATTGTACCTATGTGTGGGGTAACCTTGTTACTTGGAGAAGTAAGAAGCAAACGGTGGTGGCTCGAAGCAGTGCAGAGGTAGAATTCAGAGCTATGGCCAATGGAATTTGTGAGTTACTATGGCTGCAAAGAGTCCTAGAAGAACTGAAGAAGCCGATGAACCTACCAATGAAGCTGTACTGTGATAATAAGGCAGCAATAAGCATCGCTCAAAATCCTGTGCAACATGATAGAACTAAACATGTGGAAATAGATCGCCATTTCATAAAGGAGAAGATCGAGACAGGAATCGTATGCATGCCTTTCATTCCAACAACACAGCAAACAGCGGATATTCTCACAAAAGGGTTGTTTAAACCGGTATTTGAGAATTTTGTTAGCAAGTTGGGATTGATCGACATCTACTCTCCAACTTGAGGGGGAGTGTCGGAAACTTAGGAATTTCCAGTTATGGTATTTTATTTTATTTGTTAAGAGTTGTTCCTATAATTTAGGAACAGTTTTCTAGCCCTTTATTAGCTGTCAATATCCTACTGATTTCTTGCTGATTAGCTGGCTAATATTCAATTAATTAGTTGGCTGATTTGTAGGATCTGCTAGGTAGGTTCTCTTCTATAAAATAATGTAATTCTGATGTAATTCAATAAGAAGGAAATACGATATTTTTTCTTCTATCAAAGCTTTCAAATTCATGTTGGTCAAAGTTTGACCGTAAAAGTCAAAGTTGACCAGAAAAGTCAAAGGTTGACCAAAGAAGTCAAATATAAGACGGTACTGTGATACGATAAGCAGTATGAGAAATATACTACAAAAACCGTCTTTACGGACAAGATAGTATAATTAAGATTTAAAACCACTATAGAAAAATCAAGCACCTAAAATAGGGTATTAAGGGCCAAATAGCTTTAAATAAAAAGAAAAATTTTTATACAGTCCAACTATACACAGATAAATTTTGGACTGCAGTTCAGTATAACAGTACTGAATTGTACTGTGTATTAGTGAGCACAGTACTAGAAATATCTGTGTTGGCATTAAAGTGTACTGCTTTTTAAGGAAAAAGGCAAACAAGCCTTAATTATGCTTACATCACCTAAGCTCCCATTTTTGACATCATTATTGGAATTAAGCAAAATTAGAAAATTAATGGAGTGTTCTAGATGGTGAGGTGGCCGGCCATTGAAGGGTCATTTGGCAATTATTCTTGCTCCAAGGGTTTTTAAGCAAAAGTTGAACTAAAAATAATTCAAAAAGAAATCTTTTTTTCACCTATAAAAAGCCCAAGGGGGGGGCGGTTTTGGCTTCAAAAATTGGGAAAAATCAGCCAAACTTTGCCATTTTTCTCTCTAAAAAATCCGGACATCCAAGTGTGAGCAAGAACAAAGAAAAATTTGTAAACCAAAGGGAAAAGGTGTTGGGTGGTGGTCGGTTTTTCTCTACAACAACAAGCAAGGGTTTTGAAAAATTTTTGTGCCCTTTTCTAGGCCTAGTGGCCGGCTGTGATAAGGAGAGAAAGTGAGGAGAATTGAGAATGGTTAGTGGCCGGTTTTGGTTCAAGCAAACACCAAGAGATTAACACAAATCTTGGTGCAAATTGGTGGAGTGAAACCGGTTTGGTGGAGTCTAGGAGGGGGAAGAATTTGAAAGCCAAACCCTAGCCCAAAATTTTGAGTTAATCAAGATAATTTTCCCTAGACCTCAAACTCTTTAAATTGAGCTTCAATTTGGGAAATTTAAGTGTATTTCAAGCATTGGATGTAAGAGCATAAGCTCAATTTAATTTTTATGCCCTAGTTTAGAATTTTTAGGTTGGTGCTTGAATTTATGGTTTAGGTGGTTTTATTTACTAAGTCATGCATGATTTTATGCTTTCGTTACATGAAATTAAGGTTTATATGTTTGATGCATGCTAAGGTTATATGTCCCCAAGTATGTTTAAGTTTGTGCTTGATTGACCTTTATGTTGTGATGTTTGGCCTGGTCTGGCCTGGTTTTGCTTAGCTTGGGCCTTTTCTTCCCTCTTTTCCTTGAAGAACTTAGCCCGTTGTTCCTTGTTTTGTCCTACCCAATACTCAGCTCGAATTGCCCGACTGACACATTCGGCAACAGTGAGTGGTGGATGGGGGCCACTGCTAATTACTACTGCCAGGTCCGAGCGGAACATTCTCATCATCCTTATGATTTTGTCCCTTTTAGAACTGATGAGGTGAGGGCAGAGAGGTGCTAGCTGCTCAAACTTTTTGACAGCTTCAGCTACCAACAGATTTCCTTGGCGGAACTTATCGAATTCGTCTTGTTGAGCTTCCATGACCTCCGTGTTGAAGTACTTCTCCTTAAATTCCACCACAAAGTCCTCCCAAGTCATCTGAGTAACATCTCGCCGGATATGGACTGATTCCCGCTAGAGGCGAGCATCTTTTCGTAGCATAAATAATGCACAGAGGACTTTCTCTTGATCATTGAGCCTGAGGAAATTAAGGGCAACCTGGACGTCGATTAACCAGTTGTCGGCCTCAATCGGGTTTGTTGACCCTTCAAATTCTGGTGCCTTCATGCGCCGAAATTTGTCATATAGTTCTTCCGGGAGTTCGAATCAGGGGTGCTGGTGGAACAGCTACAGGCGCAACAAGTACTTCAGGGGCTATAGGGTTCTCTGGAATCACCGGGTCAACATCAGGAATTTCCGGTGCAGCAGGCTGATTCACAGGTGCTGGTGGTACCCTGGCATCAGGAGGTCCCTGATTCTGCCGAGCTAACTGTGCTCTAAGCCCACCTATCTCTTGTTGTTGGGCTAACATCATCTGTCTTAGTTCATTCATCTGGGCTGCAGGATCAACGTCTTGGTTCGGTGCTTTTCTACGCTTTGGTGGCATGGTTCTATACGGAAAAACAATGAAATAAACTTAGCTTCTTGTTTTACAAAATTAATGAAATCATGCCTTTTATATATAACCATAATCTTCATTCCATATAATAGCATAACATGGAACATATCTGAATTCATCATGACCTTGTTCATCTCTCCTTCACAACAGGAATACATAATCATAACATCTGGGAAGGTATAAAGCTTTCCCATCATTTCCGTACGTCACCTAAATGCTACCACCAAGCTAAGGCACCACCCGACGTCATCCTCGTATCCAACATTTTCCTTATGTGGCAAAAATTCCATAATTATCACATATAACTTCCATAATGTTGATCTAATTCCTTCGTACGAGAAATTCTTAGCTATCACCATACCAGGGTGAAGTAGTCCCTTGAAAGCGTCAGGAGTATCATTTTCCATCATGGCCATTGAAGAAAGATGCTTACTATACGCATAAGATCTTAACTAACTCTAATCGTAAGAAAAAAATAACTTAACTTACTTGGGCCGTTGCAGAAACGATGTGAAGCGATGTGAAGTAGGCTGGCAGGATACCGCTCTGATACCAACTCTGTGACGCCCCGACTTCCCAAGCCGGGTCGACACCATACATACTTGTACTTAACTTACTTGAAAATTTGAGACTAATTTTTTTTTTTTAAAACATAAATACATAGATTATCTTGTAGAGAAAAACTTGTCATGCATACATACTATACTGAAAATTTCATTCTCAAGTCTTCAAACTTCATACATACTGTATAACATAATTTACTTTTGAGATATATACATATTAACTCAAAAGTGGTTGCGGAAAATTTTTGCGTAGTGGTATCCCACACCGCCCTTCACCCGCCGCATCGTCCGCATGGCCCACTACTTAAGCTGCAGGTTTCTTACCTATAGTATGAAATATACAAATGAGCTTTCGCCCAGCAAGTACAAATATATCTCACAAAACATTTCAAACATCTTAAAAACATGCCAATCATCATGTAACTTATGCATGAACCTAATTGATTTGAATGTCTTATGCTTCATTATAAACTCAATCTTGAACTTATTATCTTGTCTTAACATGTGGTTTAACATTAGTGAACATGCTTCATGATGTCACTATATCATATCATACTTAACCTTTGCCATAACATGGCATTCTTGATAACATGGCATTCTTGAAAACATGACATTTTTGTAAACATGGCATTTTTGTAAACATGGCATTCTTGAAAATATGGCATTCTTGAAAACATGGCATTTCTTGAAAACATGGCATTCTTGTATACTTGGAATAACTTCTCATGGTATAACATGTCATAGCATAACATAGCATGTATACTTGAAAATAGTATTTACTATTTTCCATACTGTAGGTGAGGTCTGTACTTGCCTGTTATGCTATATCTTGGGTTTCGTTGCTCCGACTCAGGTTGCAACTGCAGGTTACTTCCTGCTATTAAAAAGCACATAGGATAAGGATCCTATAAAATGTTGGTGACCTATCCAACATTCATACACAATCTTAGTTATATGTCCCCCAATTATACACATGATAACTTATTGGGTTACATAGGGTAACCCTTGAGGTGGTAAAACTTAGTCAACCAGAGTCAACATTCTATGGGTCAAACTTGGGCTTTTGGGCCAAGCCTAGTAACTCGGGTATCCTTCCCGGTTACTATCTGTCATTGTCTTGTTACTAAACTTTGGCTTTTTAAAATCCAATTTGGAAAATTTGGCCAAAAATCTTTTATTTAACTTAAAAATTCGTGGTTTTCAAAGTGAAACTTTATAAAAATCATTAAGGGCTGAAAACTGCCATTGGAATAGTTTTCACAGTCAAAACATTGGTGTTGGTGCAAAAATACAGTTTTCCTGCATTGTTTTAGAAAATCCTGTGCAGGAATTTCCTGTTTCCTGCACAATTTTTAGAAATCCATTTCTATTTTAAAATTTGGTTTGAATTAGAAACAGTTGTCTTCACAAAAGTTTTAGCTTTCAAAAAACACTACAACTTTCACGTTTTGCAGAAAACCCAGTTCGGACTTTAACGTGCTCTTATTTCCTTTTGAACTCACCTGGCCGTGCATAAGTCCTGGGCACAGTCAGGCTCGGGTTTTTATAAAAACGAAGGCCTTCGGAGCCTTATTTTTGAAAAATGAGCACATTACCCCCTAGGAAAATCCCTTCTCTACAACTTTCATGTTTTACGTTTTGCCTAATTCGGCCTCTAAGGGCCTCAAATCATCTTTCCAGAAAACTGGCCAGTTTTACCCGAAAACTGGCAGTTTTGCTCCTAACTTGGTTTTACGTCCTAATACGCGCACACTACCTCAACCGTCCACAGCGGGAGCCTAATATCGATCATGCAGCGGTTTCTAATGTTCCATACCATCATCACATAAACATACATCAACAATCATCACATCAAACACTTAGCATGCATAGTTTTCAGCCCTTAATGATTTTTATAAAGTCTCACTTTGAAAACCATGAGTTTTTAAGTTAAATAAAAGATTTTTGGCCAAATTTTCCAAATTGGATTTTAAAAAGCCAAAGTTTAGTAACAAGACAATGACAGATAGTAACCGGGAAGGATACCCGAGTTACTAGGATTGGCCCAAAAGCCCAAGTTTGACCCATAGAATGTTGACTTTGGTTGACTAAGTTTGACCACCTCAAGGGTTACCCTATGTAACCCAATAAGTTATCATGTGTATAATCGGGGAGACATATAACTAAGATTGTGTATGAATATTGGATAGGTCACCAACATTTTATAGGATCCTTATCCTATGTGCTTTTTAATAGCAGGAAGTAACCTGCAGTTGCAACCTGAGTCGGAGCAACGAAACCCAAGATATAGCATAACAGGCAAGTACAGACCTCACCTACAGTATGGAAAATAGTAAATACTATTTTCAAGTATACATGCTATGTTATGCTATGACATGTTATACCATGAGAAGTTATTCCAAGCATACAAGAATGCCATGTTTACAAAAACGCCATGTTTTCAAGAATGTCATGTTATCAAGAATGCCATGTTTTCAAGAATGCCATGTTTCCAAGAATGCCATGTTATGGCAAAGGTTAAGTATGATATGATATAATGACATCATGAAGCATGTTCACTAATGTTAAACCACATGTTAAGACAAGATAATAAGTTCAAGATTGAGTTTATAATGAATCATAAGACATTCAAATCAATCATAAAGGGTTCATGCATAAGTTACATGATGATTGGCATGTTTTTAAGATGTTTGAAATGTTTTGTGAGATATATTTGTACTTGCTGGACGAAAGCTCATTTGTATATTTCATACTGCAGGTAAGAAACCTGCAGCTTAAGTAGTGGGCCATCCGGACGATGCGGCGGGTGAAGGGCGGTGTGGGATACCACTACGCAAAAATTTTCCACAACCACTTTTGAGTTAATATGTATATATCTCAAAAGTAAATTATGTTACACAGTATGTATGAAGTTTGAAGACTTGAAAATGAAATTTTCAGTATAGTATGAATGCATGACAAGTTTTTCTCTACAAGATAATCTATGTATTTATGTTTTAAAAAAAAAAAAAATTAGTCTCAAATTTTCAAGTAAGTTAAGTACAAGTATGTATGGTGTCGACTCGGTTTGGGAAGTCGGGGCGTCACAAATATAATCGACGGGTACCAGATTCTGAAATTACCAGGGCAAAAATAAACACTTTTATTAACATTCCAGATAGTTGTGCGAAACTGAGACAGTGGTTGTCTCCCGAACAGTACGAGGCCGTCCTCCAGCAGCCATGCATTAAACAGTTTCTGAGATTAACCAATCTTGGTTGGGCTGGGCAGGTCTTCCACAACATTGTTATGAGATTGACGGATCACTCAGCAATGGGTGATGCTCTTTGGTTTGAGATCGGAGGCGAACTTGGCAGATTTTCCATCAACGAGTTCTGCCTCATTACCGGCATGAAATGTGTAGGGTCTACCCATCTCCCAGTGGTCGAAAGCCGATTAATAACAAGATATTTTTTGACCTTGAGAGGCATGTCGAGAGAAAATTTGGAGTTGCAGATGTCGAATGCGACATTTGACAACGACGACGACGCTGTGAAGCTTAGTTTACTATACTTGATGTTCTGCATTCCCTTATCAAATGCAAACTCCGTTAAGATAGACTCTAAGTTTTTTTCCCTGGCCGAAAACATTGCTGATTTCAATGATTTTCCTTGGGGCGTTCTCTCATGGGAGGCAACCCGGTCTGCAATCTGTAATACAGTTGAGAATAGGCTATCTACGAAGAGAAGAGCTTTAAAAAGGCCCGACAAAGTGCATTACAGTGTATCGAGCTTTCCTCATGCCTTACTCATCTGGGCCTATGAGACCCTCCCATCAATAGCATTGAAATTCAGCAAAAAGTACGATCATGCCTTTCCGCGTATGCTGTCGTGGACCACCGCGGACAATGTCAAGTTCGATGATATTATATCTTCTTTTACCGCGGTTGGCGAAAATTAGGTATTTTTGTATAGGATGTCTTCCATATATTTATTATGTATGCAATGTCAATTACAATTGTTGGTCAATTTAACATTTTCACAAGCCTGTTATCATAACAGTGGTTATACTAGCAAATTGATACAATCCGTATCCCTACTGATTTTTTTATTAATATCAAATGTGTTTAGACTAAGGGTTTTGTCATGATGCCAAATGAAGATGAGTTGAAAGACCCATGGGTTGCGCAGCTATATTTGAAGAACCCAAGTGTTGTGCCTAAATTACCTCCCAAGCCTTCTGCACCCTGACCGAGCTCCGATACAAACTCAGATTGGCGGGAGTTTCAAAAAGAGACCCGAGGAGAGGTTGTCTCCATTAAAGAAAAGTTGGTGGCTCTTGAAAAGGGCCAGAAGAAGGCTAACAAACTCATGAGAACTGTAATAAAAATGTTGGCCGCCAACTTTTCTGAGAAGGGACAGGGGAAGGCACACACCAAGTTCCATGTCAGCAGCCGCCAGAAGCCTCAAGTTCACACGGTTGAGAATTATGAGTTAAAACCTACCTCACCTCACATCGGCACCGGCTAACAAGATGATGTGATATTCGAATCTGACATCGGGGCCGCTGCTGATATGGGTGTTCAAGCAGCCATGGAGTTCCTCACTGCCGATAAGGTGATTGTTGCTCGGGAAGACGTCAAGGCTGAGGAGAATAAGGTAATCATTTAGGTGTTAGTCGAGTATTACATTAAATGTAGATGATCATAACTGTATTCCACAACTAGAACTATGTATTTATTATGCCATGTTGTGTAACCACACAGGAAAGTATTTTGCCCTACAATTTACCAGCAACTGATCTAGAAGCGAAGGCAAAATCAGATCAATTTGTTGGAATAAAGAGGAGATCATTCCGGACCCGGAGAAAGATGGTAAAGAAAAAAACATAGGGATGGATGTCGTGAAGCTTGAAGAGCCAGACGACGATGAGAGCATCGGTGACGTGGTTGTTACGAATATCTGTAACTTAGTTATATAGTCATTATGGTCATTGTACAATGTTAACTCGTTTCACATATGTCACTTATAGATCCGTAAGAAGAAGAGGGCCAGACTATCAAGGATTGGCCAGCGGCCCTCTGGATCAATCACTGATGTTGCCTTGCCGTTGAAGCCTCCGAGTAGGCTGCTAACTCCCCTCCCTCCGGGTCTCGCAAATGAACCTCCAAAAGAGACGCTAGAGGAGTTCAGGGAGTGGTTCTCAAAAGGATTATTGAAGAGGACTCCTGCAGGGTAATTTTTTTTATAATACAGTTTATGTTCGATTTGAAATTTACAATATATTAACAACGTCATCACCAATTAACCAGACGGTACATTATGTTTAGTAAACGGCCTCCCCGATACAGTGCAAAGCATGATATTTTAGACAAACCACATGACCACGGATGCATGATGGTGGAAAAAAAAACCTGGTATTATGAGTTAGCTACATTTCCTATTTGGCTATGGGATGAAGTAAGTACCTTTTTCAATATTTTATACTCAATGTTCTATAAATTTTGTAAATACTAAGGTCAAGACGGTACATTGTTTGTTGTTATCCTGTATTTTTTTTCAATTTATTTGCATCTTTTTTGTTTATGCAGCACATTGACGTTGCATTCTACTACCTGAGGAAGAAGATCAGGCAGTATCCTGAACTGGAGCAATGAAAGGTGACAACGGTAGACACGTTTTTTTCTGCAAAAGTCCGTTCATTGTGGACCGTCTACCAGACAGCACCTGATAAGTTCGATTGGGCATGCTGTGATTCTGTGTTCAGGATATGATTATTGGGTTGCGTGCCCAGATTGGGGCCTCGTGGTTTGACGTTAACACGGTGCTAATGCCAATTCACTTTGGTGATCTGAAACATTGGGCATTAGTAAAGCTCGACCTAACAAACTGGACCATTGAGGTATACGACTCTCTTCAGCATGAAGGACCTCATAACTCTAAGGTTCGCGCAGGAATGGAAGGTCTGTCAAAGTTCATTCCATTTCTAGCTGAAAAAAATATTTTGTTTGAGTTCAAACCACGATTTCCTCTAGGAAATTACCCAATACCATTCACCATAATGAAAGATATCCTTAAACAAGCCAATGGGTTAGTACAAGCATTGTAAATTATTTCATAAAATGAACTATGTGGAGTGTGTTGCTTATTTAATAAATTTTTTTTCCATCTTTCGTGCAACAGGGGTGACTGTGGAATGTTTACAATCAAATATGCTGAATGCTTGATAGAAGGGAGGGATGTCAGTTATTGGGTAATTGCTGCACGCATGCAAATCTTCAGGGAGTATTTTGCCTGTTACATGTGGTCCCATGCCAAAAATAAGCTCGCTCAAACTTATAAAAGTGATGCTGATGAGGAGGATGACATTTAACATTTTGACTAACCATTTCAATCTTGTTATCCAACTTAACCAGACTGTAAATAGTGCAATTATTTAATTCTTGGTAAACCCCATTGATTTTTTGTATATGGTATATTGTTGTAAAATTTGAAGTGTAACATTACACATTAATCGTATTGGACGAGGTCATAATTGTAATGACCAGGTGGGAATAAAATGATTAATTATCAATAGAATGTATCTTTGTACATGATAATCCGCAAAATGTTAGCTTATAGCAATAAAAAGCTCTCTTTCCTTCAATACTAATACATAGGTCATAACGGTTACTGCCAGACGGTCATAACTGTTATGACCGATAGTATAACACAGCGGTTATAATAGTTATGACTAGATGGTCATAACCGTTATGACCTTCAATACTAATACAGAGGTCTTAACGGTTATGACCAGACGGTCATAACTGTTATGACCGATAGTATAACACAGCGGTCATAATAGTTATGACCGCCTGGTCAATTTCGTTATGACTGATAGTGTAACACTATCGGTCAAAACGGTTATGACCGCCTGGTCATAACTGTTATGACTGATAGTATAACACAGCAGTCATAACGTTTATGACCGCCTGGTCAATTTCGTTATGACCTCTGTGTTAAACTATCGGTCATAACGTTAGAATTTAATGTTAGAATTTAAGGGGTGAATAGTTTTTAAAGTTTAAATACAAAATAGGAATGATTTTTATACAAGTGAGAATAATCCTTAAAAAAAAAACAATTAAGAGAAAAGAAAAAGGGTAAATTGCTCATTTAGTCCCTAAACTCTTAACATTATATAATTTTAGTCCCTGAACTTTTTTTCGTAGCTGGAATGATCCTAAACTATTAAAATGTTGCTATAATAGTCATTTTCGTTAATTTTTTAATAATTTATAATTATTCCAGCTAAGAATAAAATAACCAAGAATGCCCCTAAACTATTAAAATGTTGCTACAATAAATTTTTTTGTTATTTTTTAACGGAATCCGTCAATAATTTGATCAAAAAGTAATGGTAACTAATGAATTCTGTTAAAAAATTAACGTAAAAGGACTATTGTAGTAACATTTTAAAAGTTTAGGGACATTCCAACTACAAAACAAAGTTCATAGGCCAAAATTACACAAAATTAAAAGTTATGAGAACAACTTAACAATTTACCTAAAAATGTACAAGAGTTTGATGTCTACTTTATAGATATCTCTAACCATTACAGAGGCAACTAAGGTCAAGGGGGTTTGTTTTCTCTTTTATTAACCTATGTATTATGAGTGTATATATAAAAAAAAAAAAAAACGCATAAAGCCCCATAAATGTAAAAAAAATTTAATCCATATCCCTCAAAATTTTCCATCTTAATATTTTTTTTATTTTGGCAGTGATCTCTAACATTATGTGACGTGTGTTTATGAATATTACATCATTCAAAATCACATTATATAGATGGAAAAAAGTCAACAAGGGTTTCCTTTTTTTTTTTTTTTTTAAACTTCATATGCCGTCCAAATATTCTCAAAGTAATAAAGAAGACATAATTTCAATAAGGAGCCACCAACTATAATTTTAGCTGATTCCTGGTAATTAATTTGTCTATCTTAAAATGTATAAGAATATTGAACAACTAGAAACAACTACCTTGTCAACACGCGCAACTAAAGTTAAAAAAAATAAAATTGCGAAGTATTTTTTATTTTCTCAGCTTATGAATCCAACTAAAGTTAGGCACACCGTTCTTTTTCTATGAAGTGGTTTGAGCCCTAATGGAGGATTCTATATTAATTTAATTCCTTACGTAGAACCCTTTATAAGATATGATTATTGGGTTGATTTCTTCAACAATTTTGCTATGGTTATTTTTATTTAAAAGCACATTTTCTGCATTAGGACAAATTTTTGGGTTTTCTTTCACAGTCATGTAGGGACTTCTTTATTCCAACTTTAGATAATTTTAGACCCCCTTTTACCTTCCAAATTATATTAATCCCAAAAAGATAGTGCTGATCAACATTAGCAGTAAATGTTTATTTATTTTTAAGATTTTTCTTCTTTTTGACCAGACGTTCTTGTTGATTCTCCGTGGATGCCGTACAAAGAAGAGTAAAAAAAATACAAACGGCCAAAAAGGGCGATTCCAAAATCTGAAGACAAAATCCGATAGTGTAACACAGAGGTTATAACGATTATGACCGTCTGGTCATAACTGTTATGACCGCTAATGTAACACAGAGGTCATAACAGTTATGATCAGGCGGTCATAACTGTTATGATCGATAGTATAACACAGCGGTCATAACGGTTATGACCGCCTGGTCAATTTCGTTATGACCTCTGTGTTATAATATCGGTCATAACGGTCATGACCAGACGGTCATAACGGTTATGACCAGACGGTCATAACTGTTATTACCTCTGTGTTAGACCAGCTGTCATAACGGTTATGACCAGCGGTCATAACAGTTATGACCGTCTGGTCATAACTGTTATGACCTCTGTAACTGGCCCAGAGGTCATAACGGTTATGACCAGACGGTCATAACTGTTATGACCTTTGGTCTAACACATCGGTCATAACAGTTATGACCGCCTGGTCATAACTGTTATGACCACTGGTCTTAAATCCCCCTAAAAAAATGTTTGCCATAACAGTTAATTTTTTTTTTATAATAAAAGCGTGTTATAGCAATCTATTGTACTATAAAATACACTGTGTACTTATCATAAAAAACTTGGTCATGTTTAATGTTTAGTGTGATAAATTGTGCTAAATTGTTATACAAAAATGAAAAAAAAGTAAAGTAAAATGACCCTACACATTCGATACATTTATGAACTTGGTGTTATGAACTCTGTATCTGGCCTTGTGGTTGGACGTTTTGGTAAGGGTACTGAGTTGGTACATGTTTGACGGTTGTGTACGTAACCATTACATCTACCACACCGATTAGGCTCATGTTCTTCACCTTGAGACGGAATCCTACGAACCCGTGGCCTTCCAGGCCCACGCTTTGTAGTGGGAGGATTAACAATTCGCAATCTTACTTCTTCAGATACGTCCCAACCCTCGGCGCTGCCAATAGGGTGGACTACATGTGCATAGCAAGCATACAGATAGTCTTTCGTGTAGTAATTAGAGCAATAATTATAAGGATCAATTCGACTGTAGTTACATACGGCCATTGCATGAGGGCAAGGAATTTGATTGAGCTGAAATCGTCTGCAAGTACATGTCCTTTCGTTCATATCGACAATCCATATTTGGGCAGCATTGTTGGTGACGGCGTACTCAAACTGATCAGCTGGCCGAGACTGTAACAAAGAGAATTTTAAGACATTAGTTTAAGCGATCGCATTAAGGCGAAGCATTGATTAAATTTAACAATGGGGTTGTTATCACAAACCGTTACTGTTAGGCCTAAAGAGAAGTTTGTGCGAATTAATTTCTCTGCCTTCGGGGCCAGTTTAGATGTTATTTTAAGGGCCTCTTCACGTCTCTCGACAAACCATCTTTGTAGTAGTCCCCTAAGCCATTCCACCAAGAATCCAACTAGCATTAACCTGGCTTTCCGATCCACATTGTTTAATGACTCTGTAATGTTGGTTGTCATGATTGCATACCTCCGATCGTTGAAGTATGCTCGCGACCACTTTATAGGATCGGCCTGAAGAAGGTAACGATGCATGTCGGGGTTACGATCACGGATGGATTCCATATGACGATGGTACTCACTTAAAAGATACGATCTCAAGGCACCGTCAAAATAGGTCTTCAAAGGGCCTTTGAAATCTTTGTATCTAGTCTTCAAGTTTGCAGCCAAGTGTTGGACGCATATCCCGAATGCAGCATCTGGATACACAAGGTTGGCTGCATATTTGATACCCTTATGCCTATCGGCCACAATAGCAAGAGACTCTCGCGTGCCGATTGAATCCCTTAGTTTCTCGAAGAACCATTTCCATGATTCATTGCTCTCCGACGGAACGATACCAAATGCAAGGGGAAATATGGAGCCATTTGCGTCGTGTCTGCAGGCTGCAAGCAACATTCCTCCAAACCTAGCCTTTAGTGCTGATCCATCAACCACAATTACTGGACGAAAATAAGGCCAACCATGCTTCGAAGCAGCTAAGCACATATACAAGTATTTGAAACAATTTGCTGAGTCTGTCTTAATGTGAATGTCGGATCCAGGATTTTTCCGCTTAACCATTTCAGCCCACGCTGGCAGAACCGTAATTATCAAATTATCAACACCATGTTGTAAGTATAATAGTTATAAGGCCAGTCACGAGCATATAACCAGATAAGGGAAATTACCTTTGTATGACTCAGCATCATCGGCCCTCAGGCTTGTCAGTGCAGCTTCCTTCCCTCGCCATGCTCTAAGATAGTTGAAAGACACTCCAAATTCGGCCAGCATATCTCGCATTATTTCCGCTGGTCTATATAAGGAATTGGTCGGATCCAAGTATTTTGCCTTAACACACTCCCCAATCATCCAACTCTTCGCTTGACGATGATGCCCTTGAACGATTTCAATTGAACAAGTATGGACGTCGTCGAACATCTTCACAACAAACAGTTCACTAGCTTTCATCCTAGTCGCACGCAATTGCCATGGACATCCCTCATTATCTATATATATAACGTGTAATAGAGTAGAGTTCGACCTCTTCACCTTGAATTGGTAGTGTTTACTCATGGCATCGTGATGAAGATGGTATTGCAGTAACTTTTTGTTCTAAAAAATACAGTTTATGCGCAGCGTGATAGGTGTATAATCAGCAACAACGACTCCGTTGGATACGCTGTCACTACTTGATACTTTGTCATATTGAGATCTAGTATTATTGATAATAGAATGGCCTCCAATGCTTGCTACGATACTCTTCTCGTTTGAACGATGAGCATCAGCCGAAACATTCAGTTTCCCGGCATTACAATCATCATGGGCCGTGCCTAAGTCATTGTTCAATATTTGATGTTGCTTTTCAATTCCATATTCAGTGTGCAAATCCACACCTACTGTAGGAGAAGTGATATGAGGAGGAGGAGGAGGGTTTAGGATCATATTACTGTCATTTACATGTTGCATGGCTTCATCACTCTGTCCCCCCTCCCTAGAACGTTGAATGTCTATGTGGTTGCTTGCCCCTACCTCTGGTGCCATGGCTTCCGCCGCGGACTCATCCAATACATCGATTGTAACTGGAAATTTGCTAAGCACATGAACATCCTTCTTCTTTAGTTGTATGTAGAATTTAACGTCAGCATCACACTGTATCCTCACAAGAGGCAATCCAGGTTCAACACCGTATCTCATGACTATATTCTTGTCTGGGCCCCTAATTTCAATCACACTTCTCACCAACTCAACAAGACCAACATATGTTGAGTTCTCGGGCACCAATATTCCCTTCATTTCGCCACCAACATATCTCAATGTGCCGTCCCATTGACCATTATACTTTACGAAAACACAAACCGCATCCATTCCTGAATGAAACAACATCAAGTTATCCAATAATTTACATTACAAAGGAAGGAAAGATTATGTTATAGCGGGTTGACAAGCATTGGTCAAAACTGGTCACAATGATAATGTCCGGATGGTATATATGCTACAGGAGACCGAATAACAAGCACCATTATATCGCAAAACTGGTCACAGAGATTTTGTTTCTACAATATATTGCAAAACGCACGCCCATTAAATCATAAATTAACAAATAAAACCAAATAAGAAGCACCATTACCTCAGATTGGAAGTGTGAAGATCTCTATTCAAATGGAGTAGAAGCAGATCTGGCAGATTCGGTCGATAACTGTGACGAGGATGGTCAGATGTCGAATTAACAGAGTGCACAAAGATGTGCTCAGATTTATTGGACTTAGAGTGAGTTTCGATCAGTGGGTAATGGGGCAGAGAGGAATCGTGAGGCTTCACTGAGAGAAAAACGACGAAAAGAGGAAAGAAAAAGTTTTCAAAATTTGGGGTACTGTATATAATGTCGGGATTGAAATGGGCGGGAGAGCCCACGAAATTTTGTTAGGGTTTGACCAATACGTCACGTATTGACCAATGCTCAGAGGTCATAACGGTTATGACCAGGCGATCATAACTGTTATGACCGCTGGTCTTACACAGAGGTCATAACGGTTATGACCAGATGGTCATAACTGTTATGACCGATAGTGTAACACAGAGGTCATAACGGTTATGACCAGACGGTCATAACTGTTATGACCGATAGTATAACACAGCGGTAATAACGGTTATGACCAGACAGTCAAAACCGATATGACCGATCTTATAACACAGAGGTCATAACGGTTATGACCGATCGTATAGACCAGCGGTCATAACGGTTATGATCAGGCGGTCATAACTGTTATGACCGCTGGTCTTACACAGAGGTCATCACGGTTATGACCAGATGGTCATAAATGTTATGACCGATAGTGTAACGCAGCGGTCATAACGATTATGACCAAACGGTCATAACTGTTATGACCGCTCATCTAACACAGAGGTCATAACAGTTATGACCAGGCGGTCATAACCATTATGACCGATAGTGTAACGCAGCGGTCATAACGGTTATGACCAGACGGTCATAACTGTTATGACCGCTCGTCTAACACAGAGGTCATAACCGTTATGATCAGGCGGTCATAACCGTTACGACCGATAGTGTAACGCAGAGGTCATAACGGTTATGATCAGGCGGTCATAACTGTTATGACCGATATTGTAACACAGCGGTCATAATGGTTATGACCAGACGGTCATAACTGTTATGACCACTGGTCTAACACAGGGGTCAGAACGGTTATGACCGTTCGGTCATAACCGTTATGACCGATGGTCTAACACTTTGACCAATACGTCACCGTATTGACCATTTACAGGGGTCATAACGATAATGAGCATGGGGTCATTATGAAAATGACCGATCCTGTGGAAGGATATCTGACCAAAAACTGGTCATTTTTATAATGACCACCTGGTCAATATCGTTGTGACCAAAATTATATGCTAAAATTTAACAGTTACAGGGGTCACAACGAAAATTACCAGGTGGTCATTATGATAATGACCGTCCCTGTAAGAACAGCAACTGTTAAACAAATTCAAAATAATGAAATTTTTTTCCCCTTTGCAAACAAAACGTTAAACGCAAACTTTTAAACATTGAAACGAAAAAGCCATTTTTTTTAACTTTCGACTTCTTTGATCCGTTAACTTCGATTTCCCCTAAACCCTTTATCGGCCACCATTCTCTCGATCTCTCGTGCCGATTTTTTAAACTATTCTAAGTAGGTGGCTTTCTATATCACGAAGCTGTTTATAGATGCCTATCGTGGTGGTTTCGGACGGTTTCCGAGCAATACCGGTCGATTGCAACTGTTTCTCTCTCTAGATTTTGTTTTCTCTCTCTAAAATACTGTAGATGCTGGTTTGGCACATTATTTTGGGCCATGCGAGGGAGATGAGGATAAACTAGTAATTTGACATACATTTGGTGCAGCAGGGCCCCACATATCAGATTGAAAAATGACGTGGCAGTGCTAGAAATGAAGGGGAAAAAAAGTGGTGCTGGTTTTAATATAATTTATTCCACAAGTGGTAAAAGCGAAATTAACCCTTTTAAAAATTGGGCCTTAGTAACCCAATAGGATTTTGATCCACATATGACTTGGGCTTCTACCTAGGGTTACTAATAGTAACCTAATAAGATACTAGGTATGATTGCGCCCTAAACCCAAAGCTTATTAATACATTCAAAAGATGTGGTTTAGGGTTACACTTAGTAACCCAATGAGTTATCATGGTAGTGAGTGGGGGACATACACCTAGGATTACTAATGAATGTTGGTTAAGGATACCAGCATTGAATGTAATGATTTATGGTAAGACAAGATGACCCTTATCTTACATCCTTTCTGAAAATAGGGAAGTAACCTGTTGTTGCAACCTGATTTGGAGTAACAAATTCTAGGACGAAACCTGTAAGTACAACTCCACCTACAGCATAGGCAGATTTTTTTTATTGCTTTGTTTTCAAGCTCATGCATACATGTTGTGATGCATATGATTTATGTTTTAATATTATGGCATCATGAAGCATGCTCACCAAGGATAAGTCACTTGGTAAGAATGAGAAACCAGTTTCAAGTATGAAACTGTTTTAAAAGATTGTTTCTAAGAAGAAAACTATGTTCTAGGAATCGTTTTCAAGAATGAAAACTATTCATAAGAAATTATGTTCAAGAACAAGTTAAGAACAAGTTTTTAAGTATGATGGCAAGCAAGTTGCCTCGTATCCTACCGACCTGCCACAAGGGTGGGTTTGGTCCATGGTTTGAGTTGGAAATGGACTGGCCGCCCCAACCACTCCATGGCTGCGTGCCACGGTACGTACACTTATGTTATGTAAGGGCCCAAAGATATGTAAACATAAGAAAGCATAATGAGGCATAATTGGTTCTTGCATTGCTTTATTAAGTTTTACGGATTTATAGTTGTACTTGCTGAGCGAAAACTCACGACTTACATCTATGCTGTAGGTAAGTAACCTATCGACAATCCTTGATACAAGACGGTGGGGCTTGGTACGGCGAGATGTTAAACGTGGGATGGAGACCGCTACGTCTTTTGTTATATTATGTTATTATTTATGAACTATGTTGTATGTAAGTTGACATTTCAGTACTGAAGTACGTAAGTATGTATGTATATACATGCAAGTATGTAATGAGATAGATTTTAGTTTCAAGTTGTTTTAAAAAAAATAAATAAATAATTTCGTATTTCCGCTAAGGTAAATAAGTTAAGTAATTATGTAAGATAAGTAAGGTAATGGCCTATGTTAGGCGGGTCGTTACATTTGCTAGCCGACGCCTAGTCGAGGAGGCTCGTGCAAGGTGCCTTGGCATAGGGTACCTTGAGAGGAGATTCCTAAATGTTTTTTTTTATGACACCTAGGACCGCCTATGTATTATCACGATCTCGAGATATACCAGGATATGTACATAAGATGATACGTCAGCTATGTTGCAGCTTGGCGCGTTTATCCAAATGAGTTTATGGGCTATTGCTGTCAATGGATCAGAGTTGTGCAGCGAAAGCATGGTGGATAAGCTAAGCTAACGATATGATATGATGAGATCGTGTTGGATCTCTAGTATGATATGATAAGTTATGATGATTCTATGATGTGATATGCTAAGATATGAATGCAAGAATGGGTATTAGAAATGTCAGGAATTAGGATTAGAAACTAGGAGATGGTTCGCCGCATGTATGACCGAACCAAAATTCCACAAGAGCCTAATCTTGCAACTGTAATGGTTAAGTTGCAATGATAATTGCTAGAGCAGCAATAAGAAATGCATAGGCCTCGAGATCAGATAGCATATCGCCTTACCTTAGTAGGGTGATAATCAGGAATTTTTCATTCTAAGAAATAGGATAGATGCTATAGAACTTAAGTTTTTTGTTTGTGAAACTTATGCCCAGTAAGAGTAATAGTAGATATGGAAAAAAAAAAATGTTTGGTAGTGCCTTGACTCGGTGGTAACATCAAGGCGATGCACAAGGAATGAGTTGGATGTGGTCAACAAGAATTTAGTTAACCACGATGATGGCTATGAGTTTGACGATGAAATTGATGATATGATCCCTTAGTAAGGGAAATTATGTAACAATGGGAAGTTTTAGATATTACTAAGAATTACGATTATGCACTCGTGTTATGAAGGAAATGTTAGAAGCAATGAGAGAAGTTTCTACTATCTAGCAAGTAGCTAGTGATTTAAGTATACCTTTCATTGCATCACTCGAACGATATTATGGTTTTTCCATTATTGACTTTGAAAAGATTTAAAGAAAATATTTTTATAAAAGATGCTTAAATCTGGATCTCATGCTTAATAGAACCCCCTCATTTTATGTAAGACGGCTAAATCCTTGAGGAGGAAATTCCAAGATAGGGGCTGTCATGAACAGTAAAGGTTTCGAGATAGGAGCCATTATGAAAAGTAAATGGCCAAATCCTTGAGGAAGCGAGTTCCAAGATAGGGGCCATAGCATAGGCCGAATCCTTGAGGGGTGAGTTCCAAAAAAGGGGCCATTAAGAAAAGTAAAGGGTTCTAATAGCATAAGATCAAGGTTCAAGAAAGAAGCTATTTTCAAAAAAAAGTGTCCTAAATATATGATACGATATGCTTTCCAAGTGTGGAAAGTTATATAATATGATATACTTTTCAAGTATGAAAAAGTTATATGATATGATATGTTTTTCAAATGTGGCAAGTTATATGATATACTTGCTCAGCTTTTTACGTAAATAATTCTTGTGATGCAGTATGAAAGGAAAGTATGATAGTATATAAGAAAGTAAGAAAGTATGCAGTATGAAAGTAAGAAAGTAAGAATGTATGAAAGTAAGATAGTATGAAGTAAGAATGTATGAAATTATGATGATAGGATTTGAAAGTAAGATTATGGTTCTATATAAGAGACATGATCCCATTAAAGTATTAAAATGGGAACATGAACAAACCATTATGGATTTGTGGTGGATTTTAAGAAAAGCCACCTAGAAGTATCCGAATTTTCGTGGAAGAAATATTTTTTAAGGAGGGTAGAATGTAATAACCCGAAATTGTGATGAACTTATGATTTCCTTAGAGACAAGGAAAATCTAAGACTAAATCATGTATGTCGATATGAAGCTCATGATCTGAGTTGAATATTAGTATATGTTTGAGTTCTCGTTTAATTAGCTACGAGACTCAATAGTAGTTTGCTTAGTCATGCATAAGGTCATTTAAGGAAAAAGGCAGAACAAAAATTTATGATTTTTAATCCGGTCAAAGTTTGACCAGGTTGACTTTAGGTTTGACTAAGACGGTACTGCAGTGTGATCAACAGTATGAAAATTATTTTGTGGAAAACCGTCATTACAGACAAATGAGCAAGAATAAGCTATGAGACCACCCTAGAAAAATCAAGCACAATATTTACAGCAATATGGACTAAATAGTTTCAAGTCCTAAAAAAATCCTATATGGAGTCCAATTTTACGCAGATAAATTCTGGATTGTAGTCTAGTATGACAGTACTGTTTTTAGTAAAAAAACAGTATTAATATTACTAAGTTAGTAAGGAAATAGACTACATAATTATATTAAGGGAGTTTTGGAATTAAGTGGATAATTATGCATACATTGGAAGCCAAGTGGCTCCACCATAGCCGGCCACCTTCAGGGACTAAAGTGCAAATATTTTGTCCTTAGGGGTCAAAGTGTAATTTTCAGAAAAGTGAGTAATGATGGATAAGTATGTAATTTTTGATATAAGGAATTTATGGATATTCCTAACCAAGCCTCCAACTAGGCCAATGATTAGTTACAAGTTTGGTTACATTGGAACAAGGAAATAAGCTAGAGATAAGCTTGAAAAGATTTTTCCTTGGCTCCCACACATAATGGCCGGTTGTCTTAGTGGCTTGGAGAGCAAGCAATTGCCTTGGTGAGCAAGCAATTGCCTTGGTGAGGTAAGCATGGTGAGGTGAGCAAACACTTGCCTTGGTGAACAAGTAACTTGGTCTCCAAGGAAACCTATCATGGCCGGCCACCTCATAAGGGGTATTGAGCAAATATTTTATTTTTAGACCCCAATATGCAATTTTAAGAATAAAAACAATTCTAAAAATAAATTATTTTTCACCTATAAATAGGTGATGGTTGGGGGGGGGGTGTTGGATCATTTTATTCCACCCCAAAACTCTGTCCAAATTTCAATCCATTCTCTCTAGTTCTTCCTCTAGGAGCCAAAACCAAATAGAGAGAAAAAAAACGAGAGGGTCGGTTTTTGTAGAAGGAAGCAAGGAGGAAAATTTTGGATTCAAAGTTGTAGATCCAATCTCAAGGAGTTAAGGTAACTCTCCTAAACCCTCTAGCTCCTCCATTAAGTTTTGATTCAAGAGCTTATGTGCATTTCAAGTTGGGTTTGTAAGAGCATAAGCTCACCCTTTATTCTCCATGCAAAAGCTTAGGGTGCTTGATATATGATTGATTAGGGTCTATTGGTCTTGATTTATGGTTTGATACATGTTTTTGATGATATGCTTAGGAGAAATTATGGTATGTGTGTACGCCTAGTATGTAATACCCAACGTTTTATGAAATTATGATTTTCTTTTTAAGGAATTTACGATGTACTATGTAAGTACTTATGAAATGCCTGATATGATTTTATCAGATTTTGTGTGAGTTCTTATAGCTTTATAAGACTCAATAATAAAATACTTAGTCAAGCATAAGGCCTATTGAGTAAAAAGGTAGAATGAAATTTATGATTTTATGTTGGTCAAAGTTTGACCAAGAAAAGTCAAAAGTATGAATATGGCGGTACTGCATTATAGCAAGCAGTATAAGAATTATACTGTGAAAAACCATCATCACAGATAAAATAGTAAGAATAAGGTTCAAGACCACTATAGAAAAATCAAGCACATTATTTAGAACAATAAGGGCTAAGTAGCTTTAAGTTATAAGAAAAGTTTTTATACAGTCCAATAAAACGCATATAAATTCTGGACTGCGGTTCAGTAAGACAGTACTGTTATTAGTAAGAACAGTATTTGTAATATCTGTGTTAGTATGAAAATGGATTGCATTCAAGAAGGAAAGCCAAACAAGGCCCAAAAGGGGGGACACCTCATCAATGGATAAATACATGATTTATTGGATTTTAGAAATTTAGGGAAAGAATTAACAAACTTGACCCCCAAGGCTTCCAATGGCCGGCCACTCCAAGGTCTTTTGGGCAAATATTTTGCTCATAAGGACTCATATGTAATTTTGAAGATAAAAATAAATCCAAAAAGAAATTTATTTTTCACTTATAAATAGGTGATGGGGGGGGGGGTGGATTTTAGAGCATTTTTGTAATATCCGGAAAATTCACAATGTTAGTTTCTAAATTAATTAGGAATAAAGTTGTGAATTTTCTGTATTAAGATCATTTTTTTTAAAATGTTTTCGTAATTTTAGACTATAGTGTTATGAATAATTATTATGTAGTTATGTTATGCTAGAATAAATTGGTGCGAATGGTTTTGTACTAAGAAATTGATTGGAAATTTTTGAGGTTTCCATCAATAATTTTAATAATCGCATAAAATGCTTGAATTTTTGAATTGAACATGAATCAAGACATAAATGTTTAACTATTCATGATAATAATACCATGAATAACAAATTTTTATGTTACAGTATATTTGTTAGTATGTTTGAGTAAATTATTTTATATTACGCGATTAATGTGAAAAATTAAGAAAAGTCCAAAAATAATAATAATAATAAAATAAAATAGTAGTAAGTGTGATCTCGTGCAAAGTGATTTTTTTTTAAATTTTGTTGAACTTATCAAGTTCACAAGTTAATATAAAGAATGACACTATAAATAAGTATTTCTGAGACAATTTACAAGCGACAGAATACAATTCTGAACCATAGAATAGATTCAGAAAAGTGTTACAGCTGGTCATGTGAATTAATTGTACAAGAGAAAAAGATTATATTCTCGACATGAATTATGAACAAGCTTAAAATTTCAGTCGAGTATATTGTCTTGAACGATTTAATTGATATGTAAAATTTATAAGTCAAAAGCGATATTACTTAGTCATCATTCAAAATGTACACACAACAAATATATATCTATATATAGATATATATTTGAGGAGTTATTGTAATCAAGGGGGCCAAAATATTTATTTGGCAAATGGATAAATGCAAGTATATATATATATATACATGTATATATATATGGTTCATAAGAGGGAGAAGAAACTATAAATGTATTTATATACATCACATGTGTGGTCAGTCCACACTTGACGTGTGTAAAAAGAAAAAAAAAAAAGTAAATGGACTTCTTACCGGATATACATCTTATAAAGCATTGGTTTTATGGGATAAGGATAAGAATAAATAGGAAAAGAAGAGGATAAACATTAGATCTCTTTCTTCCTTTTCTCTCTCTTCTTTTTCACTCTTCTCTCTCTCTCTCTCACAGTCACGCACGTTGCTGCCTTTACAAGAAAGCCCGACTCCGGCCAGCCACCTTCGCATGCGCCAGTGATCCATGCAACCCATCACCGAGCATCCAATATCTGGAGTTTGGCAGCCTCACTCGCCACCGTTTGCCGGAAAAATGCTTTGAAAGTTTCGTTCACATAAGCTTTCAAGCAAGATTTCTATGTAATCCGACCTCTATTTTACGAGCCGTTGGTTTCGTTGAGTTCCACTTAACGAAAATTTTCCCGATCCACCGCCATCTTCAAGTATGTTTTCTTACATTTTTGAGAAAACCGAACGTCGTTTGAAGAAATCGACACCAGAAATGGGTTCCTCTTGTTGAGATCTTCGAAGTGGTGTCCATCTTTGTCCCTTTGGCCGCCGTGGTCAATGCCGATCAATGCCGGTCAATGGCGGTCAATGTCAGTCAACCATCTGACCTCGTCGAGAAGTTTTAGAAGATCGCCTTTCCGATCTATTTTCAATGTTTCGGACATGTTTGTGACTTCAGATTTGCGAGATGGAATCTCGAAGGTTAAGGATGGCGATTAAAATTTCAGCGGCTCAAAATCAAAAACTGTTTTGAGCGCCAACTAGAATCGTTTTACGCACCCGAACGTCATCGAACGATCACGGTAGTAATCTTGACTACTTTAAGTCATTTATTGGATTGATTACGTGCCTATTTATGTACATCGAATTGAATATCGATATTAAAATATATAAATATATATATTTGATCAATTTAATCGAGTAAACTTAGATTAGAACGAGATATGTTTTATGTTAATATGATAAATTTGTTATGGATGGCACGTCTTGTAGTTATGGTGTGCCGAAACTTTTTATAAACTGATTTAATTTCAGGTTTAATTTCTGGTTATTAAGAAAAAAAAATGAGCCGTTATGCTGACGGATTTTTATTAAATTCAACCATAATCGGTAATTGAACTTATAATTAGTTTTACAAGTTATGCTATTGGAACAATTTTATAATCTAAAGTTCATGTCTTGATTTTAAGTGGAAATGATATATGGAGTAATATGTTTTATGGTGTTTATTTTTCTCACCAATAAGTTTCGTATATTTAAATGCCTTGTTGCATTTGATGAGAGTAGTAATAATGGACACTCTTCCATATTATATTATCCACTGATTAATAAGATGCATTATAAAGGGATATTTATAAGAATGCCTAGTTTTTAAGTTGTTACATGGTTTAACGTTATGATGTTTTAAATAAGGGGAAAAGTCATTGTTTTCCCAGTTTCATTCTTGACTCTGAAGTCGAATCTTGACATCTGTAGTTGCTCTATAATTTTCAAGTTTAAATGTAACAGAATCATGACCTTAAACTAATCTTTGAACCATTTTAAATGGGGAATGAGATTTAAGAATTATGAACGAGTATAAAAAAAGGGGGGGGGGGTGGTTTAATCACAAATATGATAAGACCACATTCTAATTGTCGTGTGTCAATTTAATTAGGACACAACACCGGCATTAACGAGGTTGAGGATTAGTAGAGGAAAAGCTCTAAATGTGGAATCCAGATATGTACAAACCTCACCTACAGCATGAAACTTGTTTGTCGATGTGAGCACATCTGTGAACAACTGATGTGTGCATGTTTAGAATACTATGCTTGTGATTGAACATAAAGAATGATGCTTTTATGCAATGTGATTATATAGTTGCTTGATATGCTTTAGTGAGCATATGTTTTTATGCCTTAATATGTTTGAATTGATGATGATGCCTCTATATTGTGTGAAACTGCAATATCTGCTCATGAGTTACGAACATAATTTCATGCTCATCCTAAGGAAGAGATTTATGAAAGTGAAAGATAAGTACAAGAAAGTGTTGTAGCCCAGGATAAGAAGATAATAAGCATAATTTAATTATGCATAAAATGTAATGCATTATTATGTGCATCATGAGATTTTAGTGTATGTTCATGGTATCAGAATCATAATTACATGCTCACCTTAAGAAAGTAAGAGTCTAATGAAAGTGCAAGATAAGTTTAAGTAAAGTGTCATACCAACCTCCCGCAGATCGTGGAGGATTATGTATGTTTTAAAAATTCTAAGACCTTCCGTAGATCGTGAAGGGTTACGTATATGATTCCCAGAATTGTTAGGGACCTTACAAACCCTAGCTTTCTGTGGTTATGCGCAATGGGTACGTACACACATGGGGCCCAAAGTAAAAAGTTAAGTAAGAATAAGTATGAAACAAGAAAATAAGAAACAAGAAACAAGCATAATTGTACGATTCATAAAATGTCAAGCATTATTATATGCATTTTGTTTATGTGAGATTTATGTTTGTACTTACTGAGCGAAAGCTCATTAATATTTGTTCATGCTGTAGGCAACACGGTTGTTCGATGGACTGGTGAACTGTGTCGAGACAATGGAGGCATGGGTTATGGATACTGCCATCAAAATGTAAATTCCGCAATAAGTAGTTCTTTTAAATTATGATAAGCTTTAAAAGATTTGTATCCTTTTAGAATAATTAATTTCAAGTAATTCGGTTTTAAGGAACCCCATATGCTGAGTTTAATTTTAACCAAGCAAGGTTAAGAAAGTTTAATATTTTAAAATGTATTTTTATTCTTTTGGTTATACGTATTTGAACGATGAAAAGACCTCTGATTGACCAAGTAGTTTGGTTTACAAGAAACCAAACTTAAGGTGTGTCTATACTAAATTTTAGTTATGAAAGTTTGACATGTTGATATTTTAAAATTTAGATTCAGTTTTTACTATTTAATTTATCAAGTTTGGATCTCTAAATATATATATATATATATATATATGTGTGTGTGTGTTTCTAAGTTGTAAGTCTTTTTGAAAAAGTTGTATTGTGTTTTGATTGAATATTTAAAAAAATTAAAATGATCATAGACTTCATGAAATCTATGAAATGTTTAGACTAAAGAAGAAAAAAAAAAGGATCAAGTTTAAGGTCAAAGCAAGTAATTATGTTTATGAAGTTAATTAACGGCCGTGATTAGGTCGGTTCGTTACAATTTTTGTGTGACCTTATCAAAACTCTTGCAAAATTTCAGCTCACTCTCTTTCCCTTAGCAGCCAAAACCTCAAAGAGAAGAGAAGAAAAGGAGAGAGAGAGAGAGAGAGGGAGAGGAGTGGTGGTCGGATTTTTAGGGAGAAACCAAGCAAGAAGGAAAAGCTTGAATCAAGGTCTAGAACCAATTTCCAAGCTTAAAGGTATTCTTCTACAAACCTTTAAGCTATCCAATTAAGTTTATATGGGTATGTAAGAGCATAAGCTCATTGTATTAGCTTAGATTTGTGCTTGATTAGGTTAATGGTCTTGATTTATTGTTTTGTGTATGTTTATGATTTCAATTGCTAGAGTATGTATGATATGTATGTATGCCTAGCAAATGTTTGTAATATGTCCTCACACACTCAAGAAGATGTAGAGTGTGATTGATCATGTTGTAACTCATGTATGATGCTAGAAGGGTTTTGAAAACCCTAAAAACCCTAATTGGTAATAATTTACCATATGAGTTTGTATGTATGATTTTATGAATGAGAATGAATGTATGGTAATAAAAATAGCAAGTAATGTGCTGCATGACTTTATGTAGGCTCACGGTTTTAACCGTTCGAGGTAGTGTGCGCATAAAATTACGTAACAAACCATTAAAACAAAAATTGCCAGTCTCGGGTCAAGACTGGGCAGTAATCTGGAAACAATATTTTGAGGCCTTTAGAGGCCGAATTTGAGAAAAGTTAAAACTGTAAAGATGTAGGGAATAGAAAATCCTTGGGGAAAACATGGACAGTTTTTAAAAATAAGGCTTCAATGGCCCCTGTTTTCACAAAAATCCGAACCTAGTCATGCCCAGACCCTGTGCACGGCCAGGCAGGTTCAACAAGGAAAAATTAAGGGTTAGAAATAGAACTGGGTTCTGAGTAAAGAATGAAAGTTGTAGGATTTTCCAAGATCTAAAACTTTGGTGAAAAAAAGTTTTTCAAATTCAAAGCATATTTGAAAGTATAACTGGATTCTGAAAACTGTGCAGGAAACAAGAAATTTCTGCACAGGATTTGTAAAACAGTGCAGGAACAGGCAATTCCTGTACATACAGTAATAGTTGGATTAATGGGACTGTTTTCAGAAAACTCCCCCAGACTGTTTAATAGTTTATAAAATGGTTAATTAAACCAAGTTTAGTAAGTAAAATAAAATAATTCAATAGGGTCAAGTAAAAGGGTAACCATAAGTAAGACCAATGGTCTTTGAATTGGTTACTAATATTATTTGGGCCAAAATTATTCTAAGACATAAGTAACAAGACGATGACCATAATTAATTCGATAGGTTACCAATTTATTGGGTTGGGCCTAAAGCCCAAGGTTACAAATAGTAACGTAATAAGTCAAATTCTAAATGTTGGGCCTTAGTAACCCAATAGGATTTTATTCAAGATAACTTGGGCTTACCCCAAGGGTTACCCGAGGTAACCTAGTAAGATACGGTTTATGTTGCTTGAGACATAAGCTCTAGGGTTACATTTAGCAACCAATTAAAGTTATCACAAGTGTATGTGTGAGGGGAAATATGACTAGGGTTACTCATGAATGTTGGTTAGGATACCAACATTCTATGATTATGATTTATGAAAAGCTAGGGAGATCCTTACCCTACGTCCTTTTTGAAAAGCAGGAAATAACCTGCTATTGTGACCTGAATTGGAGCAACAAAATTTAGGACGTAGCACAACAAGTAAGTACAACTCTGCTTGCAGCATAGGCTCTTGTTTTGCTACTTGTATTATTTGTTTAAAACTTATGCAATTATGTAATACATATGATTTATGATTTATGATGTGACATCACGAAGCATATTCACTAATTCATATGATAAGACTAAGGCCAAGTTTCAAGTATGAAATGGTTTATGAAATATGTTTTAAGATAAGAACAAGTTTTGATGATAAGTTTTAAGTATGTTGGCAAGCAAGTTGCCTTGTGTCGTACTGACCCGCTTGTAGGTCGGGTTTGGTCCATGCTTTGCGTTGGACATAGACTGGCCATCCCAACCACTCCATTGATGCGCGCCCGGTACGTACACTTATGTTAAGTAAGGGGCCCAAAAAGATATGCTAACTAAGAAAGAGTGATGAAGCATAATTGGCTCACGCATTGCTTTATTAAGTTATGTTTTGTGGATTCATAGTTGTACTTGCTGAGCGAAAGCTCGCGACTTACGTCTATGCTGTAGGTAAGCAACCTATCAGCAATCCTTGATACAAGGCGGTGGAGCTTGGCACGGCGAGTTATGAAACGTGGGATGGAGACCGCTACGCCTTTCGTCATATTATGTTATTAATTATGAACTATGTTGTATGTAAATTGACACTTTAGTATTGAAGTATATAAGTATGTATGTGTATATATATATATATATATGTAGGTAAGTATTGGGATGGATTTTAGTTTCAAGTTGCTTTTGAAAAAAAAAATATTTCGTATTTCCGCTAAGTAAAATAAGTTAACGTATATATGCTTATTATGCAATTATGATATGGTAGATTATATGTTATGGATCCGAGGCGAGTAGACGACGTTCGTGATGCAGCCTATACGTTTTATGGGATGCAACCCCTAGTATTTGATGGGACTCGTTTGACGGTGTCATTAGCAGTATGGTTATATGATATGGAGAGGATATTCCGAATATGCCATATAGAGGCATATCTTCAGGTTCCGTTAGTCAGTCGATGTCTGGCAAGGGAGGCTAGATTATGGTGGATGACGTTAGGAGAGCGAGCTATGCAGGGAGAGTCATGGGCCGAGTTCCGTGCTCTTATTATTGCTCGTTACGGGCCTTTGCCCGATGAGGACGCCGACGTACCTTACCGCGATCCTGAGATCTACAACGATATGTACCTCGAGCGATATCTTGGCTATGCTGCGGATTGGCGTGCCTACCCAAATGAGTCTATGGGGCATTATTGTAGGAGATTCCAGGAGGCGATGTTACCTCACATTCCGTGAAATCTAGGTGATCCGGAGCTACAGGCATTATACCTTCTTAGGGAAGGGTTACCTTCCGAGATTAGGATATTTGTTCCGGCACCGATGGCAGGGATGATAGTAGAGCATATGATAAATGATATTATGGAGGCTGAATTAATAGCCCATATGCTACAAGTAGATGCCTTAGTGGACGACATCATACAAGTGCCTGTCGATGATGCGGGTATTCCTGAGCCACTATTCGAGGGAGGTCTATTTTTGGCCGAGGACCCTATCCCCGCCGTTCTACTGCAGGAGATCCCGCCACAGGAGGCGGAGGCCGACGCGGAAGGAATCAACATGGACCCTGTAGATTTCATGGCTGATCCCGAGGATCAACTCGAGCACCCTCCAGTGATCATCATCGACAGTGATGAAGATGAAGAAGACGTCGAGGAGGAAATTGAAGAAGTACGGGAAGAGCAAGAACAAGGGGTATGGGAGGAAGAGATAGAGGACTTCGAGGACGACCCGGAGGAGATTCTATTCGATGATGGAGATTGGGATGTAGACTCCGACGCTTCCTCCGTTGTCACGATCGAGCAGATAGATTAGACATAGGATTGACTTTTATTAGTTTATTCTTTTTGACCATAGGATTGTACATATGTACGATAGTAGAGTGGTAGCCACTTCCATCTTAGTTTTGACCATGTATGTATAGTAAGTACAATGTAATAGACATGTACATTACTATGTAAATATGATGTACTTTTTGTAAGTATACGAAAAGACAAGTTCAATTATGAGATGTACATGATTATGCTATGTTATGACATGATAAGTATGATAAGTTTATGACAAAGATATGATATGATATGATGATGCTATGTTATGACATGATAAGTATGATGGTATTATGATATGATAAGTACGACAGTATTATGATATGATGTTTTAAGATATGATAAGTTATGAATGAAAGAAAAGATATTATAAGCATGATAGTATATTTTCTTAAATAGGAATCAGAAAATGGTACGTCCACGCACTAGAGCTAATCAAAATTCGCAAGAGCCAGATCTTACGAATGTTGTAGCTACTCTACAACGACAACTGCTAGAACAGTAACAAGAAACGAACCATCTTCGTGAGCAGATAGCTCGTATGAATCAAGTACCCCTAGTAGTGCCTCAAGTACCCCCTGTAGCGGCTCCGGTACCAGAAGTTCACCAAGAAGTTCCACGGGATGCTGAAGTCCCGTTAGCACCTACTGAGATACAAGTGAACCCGCCTTTAGTTCGGGAAGACTTGTTGTATGAACAGTTTAGGCGAATGAAGGCACCTGAATTTGAGGGACCTACAGACCCTATAGCAGCCGATAATTGGTTGATTGATATCCAAGTAATTTTGGATTTTATGAGACTTTCGGAGCAAGAAAAAGTTCTCTGCGCTTCCTTCGCACTTAAGAAGGACGCAAGGCACTGGTGGATGACTGTTCAGATGCGCCGAGATGTTATGGCAATGAGCTGGCAGGATTTTGTAGTCAAATTCAGAACGATGTACTACAATAGAGAAATTCTTGCGGCTCAACAAGATGAGTTCACCAGTATGAAACAGGGAATGATGACGGTATTAGAGGCTGTTAAGAAATTTGAGCAGTTAGCCCGCCTATGTCCGGAACTAGTACCGAATGAAACCGAGAAGGTAAGGAGGATGATGAAGATGTTCCGGACAGATATTGCCAAGCAAGTCAGTGTTGGCAGTAGCCCTCCAACCATGGTATCCGACTGTATAAGTCGGGCCATTAGAGCTGAATACGGGATTAGCCAGGACAAGGAAGTAAGGGCTCAATTTTTTAAGACTAAGAAGGAAGAAAAGGCCGTGGTGAAGCAGCAGCAGCCCCGACAGAATTTGGAGTCATACTTAAAAGGGCAGACCGGTAACTCTGCTCAAGGTTTTAAACAGTTCGGGAGGAACAAAAGAAAAGGGAATGTTACTGGTCAGGGGCAACAGCGAAATTACCCTAAAAGAAGAGCAATAGAGGAAATGAGGGTAATAATAATGATTATCCCGTATGTGCCCAATGCGAAAAGAAACACTTGGGAGTATGTAGATTGGGATCAAACGCTTTCTATCTTTGTGGTAAAGAAGGCCACTATGCAAGGAATTACACCCTGAATAGGCAGAATCAGAACCCCCAGTTTCCAAACAGGAATTTAGGCAGTCAGCTGCATGCAGCCCAAGCCCAAGTAAAGATCGAAGGCCCTTCGATCACACAAGGAAGGCTAGAGGCTCCTGAACCCCAAGCGAGGATTTATGCCTACACCAAGGGAGATGCAGAAACTGGAACTTTTCAGTGGTAACAGGTCAAATTTCTGTCGCCACTTATGATGCTATTGCCCTATTTGATTCTAGTGCTACCCATTCATTTGTATCGATGGAGTTTGCCTAGAAATTAGGACGAGGAGTTAGTAGTCTAGAGCAACCCATTAGAATATCTCTTCCGTCGGGAGAGAATTTTTTGTCTGACTACTGGATACGAGGCACTCCAATAGTCATTTGTGACAGAGAATTGTATGTGGATCTTGTTGTGATCAAGCTTCAAGATTTTGATGTTATCTTAGGAATGGATTTCCTAAGCAAGTACAACGCTAAGATTGATTGTCGAAAGCATTGTGTTATATTTACTCCTTATGGCGAGGAAGAGTTTAGTTTTTACGGCCAATCTCGGAGCTCAGCGATTAGGCTAGTCTCGGCAATAAAAGCTTGGAAGATGTTAGCTAATGGATGCCAAGGATTTTTAGCTAACATGGTGGACAAAGATCAAGAGGTGGAGCTAACACCAGAAAATGTCCCCATTATAAGGGAATACGTTAACGTCTTTCCAAAGACTTACCTGGGCTTCCGCCAGAGCGGGAAATTTCCTTCGAGATAGAATTGTTGTAGGGAACTGCACCCACATCGAAAAGCGCCTTACCGTATGGCACCAGTCGAGCTTAGAGAACTTCAAGTGCAGTTACAAGAACTGCTTGACAAAGGATTCATCCAGCAAAGTCACTCTCCGTGGGAAGCGCCAGTTTTGTTCGTTAAGAAAAAGGATGGATCGTTGCGAATGTGCATCGATTATCGTGAGCTGAGTAAGGTTACGATTAAGAACAAGTATCCCCTTCCAAGAATTGATGATCTTTTTGATCAAATCAGGGGAGCAGTAGTATTCTCGAAAGTCGATCTACGATCGGGATACCATCAGCTCAGGATTAAGGAGACGGATATTTCTAAGACTGCATTTAGAACATGATATGGGCATTATGAGTTTTTGGTTATGCCTTTTGGATTAACCAATGCCCCAGCTGCTTTTATGGACCTTATGAACCGAGTGTTCAAAGAGTATCTTGATAAGTTTTTTATCGTCATCATTGACGATATACTAATTTACTCAAGATCCAGGGAGAATCACGAGCAGCACCTTAGGTTGGTATTGGATACGTTAAGAAGAAATCAAATTTATGCCAAATTCACAAAGTGTGAATTTTGGTTAGATAAAGTTCATTTCTTAGGTCATGTGATTTCAAAAGAAGGAATTTATGTCGATCCAACTAAATTAGAGACGGTTAGTCAGTGGGCCGTACCAAGGAATGTTACGGAGATATGAAGTTTTCTTGGATTAGCTGGATATTATCGACATTTTGTGGAAGGTTTCTCTAAGATAGCTGCCCCTCTTACAGCCCTTAATAAAAAGGGGAAGAAATTTGAATGGTCGCAGAAGTGCGAAGAGGGATTCTAAGAGCTTAAGAAGAGACTTACAAGTGCACCAGTGTTAATAATTCTCGATGTGGATGAAGGGAATTTTGTAATTTATAGTGACGCCTCCAAAATTGGACTTGGGGCTGTCTTGATGCAAAAAGGAAAGGTGGTTGCCTATGCCTCATGACAATTGAAGGATCATGAAAGGAATTATCCAACGCATGATTTAGAGCTCGCAGTGATAGTTTTTGCACTAAAGATACGGAGACACTATTTGTACGGAAATAGATGCGAAATCTATACCGACCATCAAAGTCTCAAGTATATCTTTACTCAGAAAGAGCTCAACATGAGGCAGCGAAGATGGTTAGAACTTGTGAAGGATTACGATTGTGAGATCCTTTACCACCCTGGAAAGGCAAACAGGGTAGCAGATGCTTTAAGTAGAAAATCAGTCGGTATGCTGATGTCTATTGGAACGCTGCCCAAGTCCCTTTCTGTTTTGACTCTTCAATCTGATCTCCTAGAATCCATGGAGATGATAACATGGAGATGATAATTGGAAAGATATTTGTTTTGACTCTTCAGTCTGATCTCCTAGAATCCATTAAGATGCATCAAATGAAGGATCCCTTTCTGCTAAAAGCGTAACTTTTTGGTGAAAAGAGTAAGGAATTCAAGACCTCTACGGATGGGGTAACTTATTTCAAATACAGGATTTGCGTTCCTGATCTTGAAATTCTTAAGAAACAGATTATGTCAGAAGTGCATATGACGCCCTATTCAGTACATCCCAGAGCTTCCAAGATATACAAGGATCTTAAGGAGAATTATTGGTGGCCAAAAGTGAAGAACGAGATCACAGATTTCGTGTCAAAATGCCTAACTTGTCAGAAAGTTAAGGCAAAACACCGCCATCCAGGCGGAGATCTTCAGAAAATTGAGTTTCCTGAATGGAAATGGAACAAACTACGATGGATTTCGTAGTAGGATTACCTAGGACTGCAAGTAGGAATGATACGATTTGGGTTATTGTCGATAAATTAACCAAATCAGCCCACTTTATTGCCATCAAAGCCACTTTTTCGGTAGAAAGGTTGGCCGAAATTTATGTATCTCAGATCGTTAAGCTGCATGGAGTGCCAAAATCGATCATTTCGGATCATGATGGACGTTTCACCTTTCGATTTTGGACAAGTGTTCATACCGCGATGGGGTCGAAATTAAAGTTTAGTACGGCTTTTCACCCCCAAACTGAAGGCCAGTCGGAATGAACCATCCAGACATTAGAAGATATGCTTAGATCATGTGTTTTGGATTTCAAAGGAAGCTGGGATCAGAAGCTACTCTTGATCAAATTTTCTTATAATAATAGTTATCACGCCTCAATTGGTATGGCTCCATTTGAAGCGTTATATGGAAGGGAATGTCGATCTTCTATTCGTTGGCAAGAAGTTGGGCAGAAACAACTTCAAACCACAGATTTCATTAAGAAAACCTCTGAGGACATCAAGGTGATCAAACAGAGACTCAACATGGCTTTTAGTCAACATAAAAGTTATGCCGACAAACGTCGAAGACCCTTGGAGTTCCAAGTTGGAGATTCAGTTTTCATTAAGATTGCTCCTATGAAAGGAATAACGAGGTTTGGTAAAAAGGGGAAGTTTAGCCCAAGATATATCAGACCATTTGAAATCCTTGAAAGGATTGGAAAAGTAGCCTATAAGCTTGCCTTGCCACCAGAATTGGCTTCTGTACATGACGTTTTTCATGTTTCGATGTTGAAGAAATATGTACCCGACCCTTCCCATGTGCTAAGTCAAGAACCAGTTGAAGTCCAAACTGACTTGACATATGAAGAAAGCCTAGTCTGGATTTTGGACCGGGAAGAAAAAGTTTTAAGAAATGAAACCATTCCCAGGGTTAAAATGCTATGGCGAAATCATAAGGTTGAAGAAGCAACGTGGGAATTAGAAGAGGATATGAGAAAGAACTACCCCGACTTGTTCTGATTTTCGAGGACGAAAATTTTTAGGGGGGAAGATTGTAATACCCAACGTTTTATGAAATTACGATTTCCTTTTTAAGGAATTTACGATGTACTATGTAAGTACTTATGAAATGTCTGATCTGATTTTATCAGATTTTGTGTGAGTTCTTATAGCTTTATAAGACTCAATAATAGAATGCTTAGTCAAGCATAAGGCATTTTGAGTAAAAAGGTATAATGAAATTTTTGATTTATGTTGGTCAAAGTTTGACCAAGAAAAGTCAAAGTATGAATATGACGGTACTGCATTATAGCAAGCAGTATAAGAATTATACTGCGAAAAACCGTAATCATAGATAAAATAGTAAGAATAAGGTTCAAGACCACTATAGAAAAATCAATCAGATTATTTAGAACAATAAGTTGCTTCAAGTTATAAGAAAAGTTTTTATATAGTCCAATAAAACGCAGATAAATTCTGGACTGCGGTTCAGTAAGACAGTACTGTTATTAGTAAGAACAATATTTGTAATATCTGTGTTAGTATAAAATGGACTGCATTCAAGAAGGAAAGCCAAACAAAGCCCAAAAGGGGGGACACCTCATCAATGGATAAATACATGATTTATTGGATTTTAGAAAATTAGGGAAAGAATTAGCAAACTTGACCCCTAAGGCTTGTAATGGCCGGCCACTCCAAGGTCTTTTGGGCAAATATTTTGCTCATAAGGACTCATATGCAATTTTGAAGATAAAAATAAATCCAAAAAGAATTTTATTTTTCACCTACAAATAGGTGATGGGGGGTGGATTTTAGAGCCTTTTTTTGTGACCTTATCAAAACTTTTGCAAAATTTCAGCTCACTCTCTTCCCCTTAGCAGCCGAAACCTCAAAGAGAAGAGAAGAAAAGAGAGAGAGAGAGAGAGAGAGAGAGAGAGAGAGGAGTGGTGGTCGGATTTTTAAGGAGAAACCAAGCAAGAAGGAAAAGCTTGAATCAAGGTCTAGAACCAATTTCCAAGCTTAAAGGTATTCTTCTACAAACCTTTAAGCTATCCAATTAAATTTTGGTTCAAGTTTTTTGTGTATTTTATGTGGGTATGTAAGAGCTTATATGTTATGTATGTATGCCTAGCAAATGTTTGTAATATGTCCCCACACACTCAAGAAGATGTAGAGTGTGATTGATCATGTTGTAACTCATGTATGATGCTAGAAGGGTTTTGAAAACCCTAAAAACCCTAATTGGTAATAATTTACGATATGGGTTTGTATGTATGATTTTATGAATGAGAATGAATGTATGGCAATAAAAACAGTAAGTAATGCGCTGCATGACTTGATGTAGGCTCATGGTTTTAACCGTTCGAGGTAGTGTGCGCGTAAAATTACGTAACATACCATTAAAACAAAAACTGCCAATCTCGGGTCAAGACTGGGCAGTAATCTGGAAACAGTGTTTTGAGGCTTTTAGAGGCCGAATTTGAAAAAGTTAAAACTGAAAAGATGTAGGGAATAGAAAATCCAAGGGAGCATCAAGAACATTTTTTAAAAATAAGGCTTCAATGGCCCCTGTTTTCACAAAAATCCGAACCTGGTCATGCCCAGACCCTGTGCACGGCCAGGCAGGTTCAACAAGGAAAAAGTGTGGGTTAGAGATAGAACTGTGTTCTGAGTAACGAATGAAAGTTGTAGGATTTTTCAAGATCTAAAACTTTGGTGGAGAAAAGTTTTTCAAATTCAAAGCGAATTTTAAAGTATAACTGGATTCTGAAAACTGTGCAGGAAACAGGAAATTCCTGCACAGGATTTGTAAAACAGTGCAGGAACAGGCATTTCCTGTACGTACAGTAATAGTTGGATTAATGGGATTGTTTTTAGAAAAATCCCCCAGACTTAGACAGTTTTGCAAAAAAAGTTTATAAAATGGTTAATTAAACCAAGTTTAGTAAGGAAAATAAAATAATTGAATAGGGTAACCATAAGTAAGACCAATGGTCTTAAATTTGTTACTAATATTATTTGGGCCAAAATTATTCTAAGACATAAGTAAAAAGACGATGACCATAAGTAACCCGATAGGTTACCAATTTATTAGGTTGGGCCTAAAGCCCAAGGTTGCAAATAGTAACCTAATAAGTCAAATTCTAAAAGTTGGACCTTAGTAACCCAATAGGATTTTATTCAAGATAACTTGGGCTTACTCCAAGGTTACCCGAGGTAACCTAGTAAGATATTGTTTATATTGTTTGAGACATAATCTCTAGGGTTACATTCAGTAACCAATTAAAGTTATCACAAGTGTGTGTGTGAGGGGACATATTACTAGGGTTACTCATGAATGTTGGTTAGGATACCAACATTCTATGATTTTGATTTATGATAAGCTAAGGAGATCCTTACCCTACGTCCTTTTTGAAAAGTAGGAAGTAACCTGCTGTTGTGACCTGAATTGGAGCAAAAAATTTAGGACGTAGCACAACAAGTAAGTACAACTCCACCTGCAGCATAGGCTCTTGTTTTGCTACTTGTATGATTTGTTTAAAACTTATGTAGTTATGTAATGTATATGATTTATGATTTATGATGTGACATCACGAAGCATGTTCACTAATTCATATGATAAGACTAAGACCAAGTTTCAAGTATGAAACGGTTTATGAAATATGTTTTAAGATAAGAACAAGTTTTGAAGATAAGTTTTAAGTATGTTGGCAAGCAAGTTGCCTTGTGTCGTACCGACCCGCTCGTAGGTCGGGTTTTGTCCATGGTTTGCGTTGGACATAGACTGGCCATCCCAACCACTTCATGGCTGCGCGCCCGGTACGTACACTTATGTTAAGTAAGGGGCCCAAAAAGATATGCTAACTAAGAAAGCGTAATGGAGCATAATTGGCTAATGCATTGCTTTATTAAGTTATGTTTTGCAGATTCATAGTTATACTTGCTGAGCGAAATCTCACGACTTACGTCTATGCTGTAGGTAAACAACCTATCAGCAATCCTTGATACAAGACGGTGGAGCTTGGCACGGCGAGTTATAAAACGTGGGATGGAGACCGCTACGCCTTTCGACATATTATGTTATTAATTATGAACTATGTTGTATGTAAATTGACACTTCAGTATTGAAGTATATAAGTATGTATGTATGTATATATATATATATATGTAGGTATGTAATGGGATGGATTTTAGTTTCAAGTTGCTTTTAAAAAAAAATATTCCATATTTCCGCTAAGTAAAATAAATTAAGCAATTACGTATGTTATGTACGGTAACGGCCTACGTTAGGCGAGTCGTTACATAGTAGGTGTTTGTTATATGTCCCCATATGTTCAAGAAGAAGTATGTTATGCATGGATGATGGAATGAGATTGGTATGTGAATCTAGGGCATTAACCAACCCTAAAAACCCTAGTTTGGTACAAGAATACCACACGGGTTGCATGGGTATGAACCAATGTATGTTGATGAAAAACTCAAGTTAAAGCGCTGCATGCTTAATGTAAGCTCCTGGTTTTAACCGTTTGAGGTAGTGTGCGCGTAATTTTACGTAAAATTTGACCTAAAACGAAACTGCCAGTTTTCGGGTAAAACTGGGCAGCTTTCTGGAAACGAGATTTTGAGGCACTTAAAGGCCGAATTTGGGAAAACTTAAAACGAAAAAGTTGTAGAAAATTAAAAATTCAAGGGGGTAGCGTGGACGATTTTTAAAAATAAGGCTCCAAAGGCCTCTGTTTTTACAAAAACCCGAGCCCTGGTCTGCCCAGACACTGTGCACGGCCAGCCGGTTTCAACCAGGAATATGAACAAGTTAAAGGCAGAATTAGGTTTTGAGTTAAAAAAACGAAAGTTGCAGGACTCTTTGTGGTCTACTATTTTTCATAAAGAAAACTTTATAAAATTCTAAACATATTTTAAAGTACAAACAGATTTCCAAAAACTATGCAGGGTACAGGAAATTCCTGCACAGGATTTCTAGAAAACAGTGCATAAGCAGGAAATTCCTGCACATACAATAATAACCAAAGTTTAGGGGACTGTTTTAAGCAGTTTATAAAAAGGGGTGTTAAAATTTATCAAACAAGAAATGAAATAAATAAAATAAGCTAAGTCCTACGGTAAACAACTATAAGATAAATAGTAACCGAGAAGGTTACCAACTTTTAATAGGCCAAATAATTTAGGTTAAGTAACCACATGAGATACCCAAGCTATTGGGTTGGGCCTAAAACCCATGGTTACCAATGGTAATCTAATAAGGGTATTACTTTAAAAGTAATTGGACCTTAGTGAGATTAGTAATCGAATAGGGTATGGGTCTAAGTATGATTGGGCTTATACCTAGGGATTACTAATAGTAACCTAATACTATTCAAGTATGATTGGGTTTAGTACCCAAGGTTACCCTAAATAACCTAACAAGATACTATTTAAGTCTGGTTGGGCCATAAGCCCTAGGGTTACGGCAACTAACCGAACGAGTTATCATAAGAAGATGTGGGGGTCATATAACTAGGGTTACTCATGGATGTTGATTAAGATACCAACATTGAATGTAATGATTTATAGTAAGATAGGATGACTCTTATCTTACGCCTTAATTTAAACAGGAATAGAACATGTTGATGCACCTTGTTGGAACATTAGGTCAAGAGCGTAGGACATCAGGTAAGTACAAACCTCACCTACAATATGAAAAATAGTAAACTATTTTCAAGTATGATTTGTTTACATGATATGCTATGATATGCTATGTTATTTCATGATATGTTATGTTATGCCATGATATGCCATGTGTATGTATATGTTATGTTATATGTTATGATATAGTGACATCATTAGGCATGTTCACTAATATTAAACTACAAGGTAAGAACATTTTTTAAGTCATAAGATAAGACAAGCAATGTGTCGTACCAACCTCTCACCAGATCGTGGAGGATTATGTATGTTTCAAGTTCAAGATAAGGGTTATGAATATGATTCCCAGAATTGTTAAGGACCTTGCAAACCTTAACTTTTTGTGGAATGCGCGCAATCGGTACGTACACAAGGGGCCCATATGTTAAGCAAGATAATAAGTTCATAATTAGTCCATAATGGAGCATAAGACATTCATAATTGATCATAAATGGATTATGCATAAGTTATATGATGTTGATGTGTTTTGTGAGATTATGTTTGTACTTGCTGGGCGAAAGCTCATTAGTATATTTCATACTGTAGGTAAAAAGCCTGCATCTTTACTTGGTGGGACATGGAGATGATGCGGCAAGTGCAGGGCGGTGTGGGATATCACTACGCAGATTTTCCGCAAACTCTTTAACTATAAACTTGTACATGTATGATTAAGTAATATTTACCATATTACGTATGTGAGGTTTCAAACTTAAAGGGATTTGTGTGACCTTTTAATCGGCTTAACAAGTAATGGGTAGACATGGTGAAGTTTACCCATATAGATAAGTTTAATTAAGTTGCGAAAAAAAAAATTTATAATAATGAAAAAACTTAATTATTCTGAAAGTTCAAGTATTAGAAACTAACAAATAAGTTAAGTAAGTAAAGTAACGGCCCACGTTTACGTAGTCGGCCCTACGTAGATGGCCGGGGCGTTACATATGCAGTCTATTTTCATATTAATACAGATATTACAAATACTGTTTTCAACTAATAACAGTACTGTTGTACTGGACTGCAGTCCAGAATTTATCTGCACTTAATTGGACTGCATTTAGATTTTTCTTAGGACTTGAAGCCACTTAGTCCTTATTACTCTAAATATTGTGCTTGATTTTTCTATAGTGGTCCCATACCTTATTCTCGCTTCTTTATCCGTAATGACGGATTTCACAGTATAATTTTCATACTGCTTATGATACTGCAGTACCGTCTTAATCATATCTTAGATCATTCTGGTCAAACGTTGACCGAAATAAAATCATATATAAAATCCTAAATTAGATCAGGCATTTCATATAAACATACATAGTACAAAATTTGATTCCTTAAAAAGAAAATTGTAAATTTGTAAAAAGGTTGGTTATTACAATAAAAATGAACAAGCGTATGGTTGAATGTTAAATACGAATCTGACGCGCTGCATGTTGATGTAGGCTCACGGTTTCGACCATTTGAGGTAGTGTGTGTGAAATTTTAAACGAAAACCAACCAACTACAAAACTGCCAATTTTCGGATTTAGGTGGCCAGTTTTCTGGAAACCTGATTTTAAGGCCTTTACAGGCCCAATATGGAAAAATACAAAATTGCAAAGTTGTAGAAAATGGAAAACACTAGAGGGAAAATGAATGGTTTTTGACAACAAGACTCGAAAGGGCTTTGTTTTTATCAAAATCCAAAATTGGCCCGTACATACAGTGTACACGACCAGAATTTTTCAAAAGGAAAAACGAGTAAGTTAAACGCATATTTAGGTTTGGGACAAGCATAAAATTTGTAGGTTTTGATGAGATCTACAACTTTCCTAAGAAATTTTTTTCAAATTTTAAACCAATTTAAAGATAAAACTAGATTTTCAAAACTCTGCAGAGTGCAAGAAATTCCTGCACAGGATTTTCAAAAATGTACATGGTATAGGAAATTTCCTGCACACATGCATTCCAGTAAATTAAAAAGATGTTTTAAAAGTAGTTTTTAAGGTTTAATCATCTCTTTAAAAAGAGACTAAGATTTTATGAAAATGATTTCAAAAAGGTTTCAATAAAAATGAAATAGTCCCAAGTTACTTAAAAATATGATAACAATTCTATGACAAATAGTAATCGGATAGTATACCGATTTACTATCTTGGGCTTTATATTTATGGTTACCCATGGTTATCGGCTGTGATACCGATTTGTTATGTTAGGGCATGTATCTATGATTACCAATGGTAACTGAATAGGATACCAGTTTACTATGATATGATTTGTATCTATGATTTCAAAAAGTAATCAGATTGGATGCCGATCTAGTATGTTACGGTTTATAGTAAGATAGAACGACTCTTATCTTACGTCCTGTTTGAAACAGGAATATGACCTGTTGTTATGTCCTGTTGGAACAATAGACGAAGAGCCTAGGACAATTTGAAAGTATAACTCCGCCTACAGCATGGGCAAAATGTTTTTATTGCATTACATGTGTTTCAAAAACTTCATGCATTGATTTATATAATGTACATATGTTTTATGTTTTATGTTTTATTATTGTGACATCATGAAAGCATGTTCACTAATAATAAATCACATGACGGGAACAATACTAAGTTTTCAAGTAAGAAACAGCTACGAGGACAAGTTTTCATGTAATAAGATAAGACAAGCCAGTTTTCTTGTGTCGTACCGACTTGCCACGAGGGCATCTTTAAATGGTTTGGTTCATGGTTTGAGTTGGATTGGATTGGCTACCACAACCACTCCATGTTAGATGGTTTGGTTCATGGTTTGAGTTGGATTGGACTGGCCGCCTCAATCACTCCATGGCTACGTGTCACGGTACATGCACTCATGATATGATGTAAGGGGCCCAAAACCAAATTAACATAAGAAAACATAATTGATTCATAAGAAAGCATAATCGGTTCATGCATTCTTTTACTAAAAATGTTTTGCAGAGTAGAAAGTTGTACTTACTGAGCATAAGTTCATAACTTACGTTCATGCTGTAAGTAAGCAACCTACTGGCAATGCTTTATGCAAGAATGTGGAGAGATGGCACTACAGACTATGAAATTTTGGGTTGGGCACCGCCACGGGGTTTGAAAATATATTTTGTAAAATGTGTTTGCATTATATTATGATAAGTCGATGATACTAGTATATGATAACTAGTATGATTTGTGAAAATATGGTTTGAAAGCTTGATATTTGAGTGAGTACATATAAATAAGTGTAGTATAAGTTATGTTTTGAAATTGAAGTTTAAAAAAGAAAGACTAAAGAAGAAACAAAAAAAAAAACATTTCCGTATTTTTACGTAAAGAAAAAGTAAGTTTTAAGATAATGTATGTCTACTTAAGCATGGTAAGGTAACGGCTCCACAAAATCAGGTCGTTGCAAAGTTGATATTTAAGTTAAGAAAATACGAAGTCACGGCCCTACGTAGGTCGGGTCGTGACAGAGATGGTATCAGAGCGGAATTCCTGCCATTCGGTTTCACAGTTCTACTGCCAGTTCCACAATTTTTGTAAGATTGTTTTCTTACTCTATTATATGTATATTAATTATGTGAGGTCATAATGATGAAGACATGAACTTGGTGCCAAACCCGGGTTTGATTGAAGAGGACCGCGAGGCTTCGTTGGCATTCTGAGGAATGGAGCCACGCATCTTTGATGGGACTCAGGGAGCGGTTGCATTAGCTAAGTGGCTGCACGATATGGAGATCCTCTTCATATTATGTCACGTAGGGGTGTATCTTCAGGTTATGCTTGCCAGTCGATGCCTGATCGGGGAGGCTCGTGCATGGTGCCTTGACATAAGGGATCTTGAGATGAGATTCCTAAATGGTTTTTCCTAACGACACCTGAACGAACTTTAGAGCCCTGATCACTCCAAGATATGGACCACTACCTAGAGAGGGACCGCATATGTATTATTACGATCTTGAGATATACCAGGATATGTACATAAGACGATACGCCAGCTATGTTGCAGCTTGGCGTGTTTATATAAATGAGTCTATGTGCCATTCCATTACCGCTAGTGGATCAGAGTTGTGCAGCAGAAGCATGATGGATAAAGCTAAGCTTATGATATGATATGAAGAGATCACGATGAATCTCCAGCATGATATGATGAGTTATAACGTTTCTATGATATGACATGATAAGATATGAATGAAAGAATGGGTATTAGAAATGTCCTTTCTTGTGATGAATTAGAAACTAGAAGATGGTTCGCCCACGCGTATGACCGAACCAAAATTCTGCAAGAGCCTAACCTTGCAACGGTGGTAGCCGATTAGCAACAATAATTGCTAGAGCAGCAAAAAGGAATGAATAGGCTTCGAGATCAAATAGCTCATTTGAATCAGATGCCTCGTGCTCATGAAGTTCCACCTCAGGACAATCTTGTGCCTCCAGAAGTTACTCAAGGTGTTCTACGGAATCGGGAAGTTCCGCTAGCACTTCTCGCACCAGCTAGAGCACAAGCGAACCTGCCTATAGTTTGGGAAGATTTGTTGTAGGAGCAATTTAGGCGTACGAAGGTGCTTTAATTTAAGAGAATTACCTCACCCTGGAATGGTGTTAGCCATAAAATTTTTATTCTAAGGAATTGGATCGACACTATGGAATTTAATTTAAGTTTCATGTTTGTGAAACTTTTGCCCCCATAAGAGTAATATTAGATATGGTAAAATGTTTTGTAGTGCCTTGACTTGGTGGTGACAACAAGGCAATGCGTGAACATGTGTTGGATGTTGCCAACAACAATTTAGTAGACTACGATGATGACTATGAGTTTGACGATGAAATTGATGATATGATCCCTTAGTAATAGAAATTATGTAATAATAGGAAGTTTTAGATATTCCTAAAAATGTTATGATTATGCACTTGTGCTATGAAGGAAATGTTAGAAACAATGAGAGAAGCTTCTACTATCTAGCAAGTAGCTAGTTGATATAAGTATACATTTCACTGCATCACTCGAACGGTATTATGTTTTGAAAAAAATGTTTTCAATTATGCTATTTATTATGGTTTTCCATAATTGACTTTGAAAAGATTCAAAGAAGTTATTTTTCATGTAAGGTGCTTAAATTTTGATCTCATGCTTATTAGAACCAACTCACATTATGTAAAGGGCTAAATCCTTGAGGAAGATAATTCCAAGATAGGGGCTATTATGAAAATTAAAGGGCCAAATCCTTGAGGAAGTGAATTCCAAGATAGGGGCTATAGGCCAAATCCTTGAGAAACAGAGTTTTAAAAAAGGGGCCATAAAGAAAAGTAAAGGGTTCTAATAGCACATGGTAAGAATAAGATCAAGTTTCAAGAAAGAAACTATTTTTAAGAAACGGTTTTCAGGAAACTATTTTCAAGAAACTATTTGCAAGAACTGTTTTCGAGTAAGAAATTGCTTTCAAGTATGACGGCAAGCAAGTTGCCTTGGTACTAGTACTAGAGGGTCCTCAACCATAGTTAAATTTAAAGAAAAATATTTTTATGTGATATATTTGTTGAGCCCGTCAATTAAATTTAAAAAGAAGTGTTTTAAAGATATGATATGGTGTGCTTTTCAGGTGTGGAAAGTTCTATGATATGATATACTTTTCAAGTATGGAAAAGTTGTATGATATGATATGTTTTTCAAATGTGGCAAGTTATATGATATACTTGCTAAGCTTTTTGCGCAAATAGTTCTTGTGATGCAGTATGAAGTATGAAAGTATGATGAAAGTATGAAAGTAAGAAAGTATGCAGTATGAAATATGAAAGTATGATTTAAGTATGAAAGCATGAAAGAATGAAAGTATGGAAGTATGAAAGCAAGAAAGTATGCAGTATGATGCAGTATGCAGTATGTGGTATGCAATCTGCAGGTTGCAGGTCAGTGAGATCAAGATATCAATTTCATGCTTTAAAGATGAGTTTTAAGATGATAAAGTGTTATAAGATCAATAGGGAGCAATAGAACTAGAACCACTAAATTTTCAAAGATGAAAATTTTTAAGGGGGGTAGATTATAACAACCCAAAATTTTGACGAACTTGTGATTTCCTTAGATACAAGGAAAACCTACATCTGAATCATGTATGTCAACATAAAGCTCATGATCTGATTTAATTATCAGAATATGTTTGAGTTCTTATAAGTATTATGAGACTCAATGATAATTTATTAAGTCAATGATATGGTTTTATGATGAAAAAAGGCCGAACCATGAATTATGATTTTTGTCCGGGTCAATGAATGATCAAGATAAATTATGACTTGAATAAGACGGTACTGCAGTATAATAAGCAGTATTGAAATTATACTGTGGTCAACTGTCATTACGAATGAAGAAGTAAGAATAAAGATTGGAATCATTCTAGAAAAATCAAAAATAACATTTGGAGCAACAAGGACTAAGTAGCTTCAAGTCCTAAGAAAAACATATACGTGGTCCAGTTAAGTGCAGATAAATTATGGACTACAGTCCAACAATATTGTACTGTTAATAGTTATAACAGTATTGGCACTATCTGGATTATCAATAAATTAGACGACGTACTAGGGGGAGTGCCAAACATGACCCGTATATATACCCGTATCAGAGTTACGGCGCAACGGAAGTTTTAAAATTTTTATGCCGATTCGGAAAAGAAGCTCATGATGCATATAACAATAAATTAAATTCATGATCAAGCATATCTTATTTCTTAAATTCCGGAATTGCTAGAGCGTTTGACCAACGTGTCTTCTCTACTATTCTCGAGTTCCACGTCTCAGAGTGTGTGTGGGCACACGTTCTATGAATCCATGCGACCGGTAATGCTTTCCGAAGTCTAGATCCTTCCTTCTCAATTCCGATGTTCCTCGTTAAGAATATGATCTAGCTTCTTTCTACAAAACTACAAAACAGGAACCGGTTAACCTCCTCGGTGTAACCTTCCTCACAGTTTTGATTCAATGGAATTTTCTCTCTTTTTCTCTCTCACAAGATAGCCGAATTTTTGATGTGGAAGAAACCCAATTTGTTTTTCCTCTCACTCCCAAAAAAATGTTTTCCCTTTTAGTGTGAATCACCAAAATTAGTTTTTCAAGAATCCCAAGCCTTTATATAGTATTCCAATCCTTTTTCAAAATTCATCTCCTACTTGAAAAAGAATTATTTTTCCAGATAATATTTTGAACCAAAGGATCATACAAATTAGGGTTAGATTCTTGAACCAAAGAATCCCTAGCCTTTATATAGTATTCCAATCCTTTTTCAAAATTCATCTCCTACTTGAAAAATAATTATTTTTCCGGATAATATTTTGAACCAAAGGATCATACAAATTAGGGCTAGATTCATTGAACTTAAAAACATTTTTTCAAGGGCAGATTTAGCCTTAAACAATTCGGCCACAAAGAAAATTAAATGTTGATTGGTTGTTCAAATCTTAAATCAAGAATCTAGACTAGTCAAAAGATCCTAGTCCTATCTAGATTCAAATTTATTTTAAACCTTTTTGAATTTAAATAAGATTCACTTATCTGAATAAATATTTTCTATAAACATTAACCATATTAATTAATTTAAATTAATGGAATATTTCAAATTTTCTTTCCTTACAAAAACCGTGCACCTCTTTTAATTAGGAGAGAAAAATTCATGAAATAATCTTTATTATTTAAATCAATTAATAATTTAATGTTAGGAATATATTTGAATAATTTTGAAACAAAATTTTCTTCTCTCCACTCAATTAAAAACCGTGCACCTCTTTTAATTAGGAGAGAAAAATTTTGTTTTTCAAAATTAAATAATTCAAACACAATCTTATTTCCAAAATTCAAATTAACCAATCACATGTTGACAAATCATTTGTCTACAAAGTTCACATGTCCAATCCTTTCTGGAATGCATGTTAGAGAGTATTATGTCTTAATAGACATTACTAAATTCCATTTAAATTTACCGATCTCATTAGGAACAAATCCCGAGACGCTTCGTGGAACTATATGAGCTAGTAGAGGGACCCGATGGAAATATGTAAAGAGGCTCCTATAATTGTGAAAAATTAATCCCAAATTAATTATTCATCAATTATCAACTTCAGGACTATTCCACTAAAAGTCTGAAGCTGAACTCCCGTTTACATACCGTATTACGAAAGCTCTCTTACGTAGTGCTTCTTCCATGATTTATTCATCGCTTGCTTAATCCCCATATGTTATCCATGATTGAATTAAGGACTTTTTCCGTTTTACCTTTTCAATCATTTTAACTTAAAGTTCCATTATTCTCCATTGAAAGAACCACCAATTGTAAAACCATACAATTGGTAAACCATCAGAGAACACAAAGTAAACCGATGGCCATGATCTTGTTATAATATCTTTCAATCCCCGAATAATGCCTTTAAGTAGATAACTTGTTCTATCGTTAAGATAGCTATGGATTCCATATCTATGAATCTTGATTTCTCCATCCATAAGTCATGCACCCAAAACACAAGTATATTGACCATGAATTAACAGTGTCTCACCTGTAGTGCATTAAAGTACATAAGTCATGGATACGAACTCAAGTAATCATTTCAGGATTAAGATTAATACATGATGATAATCAAAGTGTCATTGATTCTTATAAACTGAATTATTAAACCGAATCAATTAACACTTTAGGTTCAGTCCAATGCCATACCTCAATACTGGTACACATTAAAGTTTCTACTCGGAACCTATCCGATGGTCAAGACGAACCATCCCTCTAAGGAAGTAGACAACCTTTACAATCTTATCATGAATAAGATCCCCAAATCTTATTCCATCGATTGCGGACTATTTATTTAGACTGTTATCAAATTACCACGTCTTCTATGTATACCCCGTATACATATGGTAATCCGATATATTACCAACAGCCAAGGAGTATTTTATATTTGCTCAAAATAACCATACAATCAACAAATGAAGGACACAACTTATTAAACATGTATAACCTCCTCTTATTAATATCAAAATGTCATATTTACAGAAAATCCCTAATTTTGATTTTCTATCCTTAGGGCACTTTTAGATCCCAACACGGCCACCTCATGGGATTAAAGGGCAAATATTTTATTTTTAAGGTCAAATATGCAATTTTAAGAAAAAAAAATAATTGTTAGAAAATATGAATTTTTCACCTATAAATAGGTGTTGTGAGGTTGAACTTGAACCATTTTGTTAAACTTCCCAATTTTTAGTTCTCTTCCAACTTCTCCCTCTAGCCTTAGAAAAAAAAAATAAGAGAAAGAGAGAGTGGCCGGTTGAGGTAGTAAAGTGTGGAGGAAAAATTGTTTTCATTCCAAGATCTATAATAACCTCCCAAGCTCTAGAGGTATTCCTCTTGACCCTAAGAATCTCATTAAGCTTTTGTTTAAGGATTTATGTGTATTTCAAGTTTGGGTTGTAAGAGCATAAGCTCATGTCTCTTATTTTCTTTATGTGTTATGGTTTTTATATGGTTGGTGATGATAGATTTTTGCTTAGGATATCTTGAATGCTAGACTTAAGCATGAATTTAATTTTTATGCTCTAGAATGAGTTTTAGGGTTGCATGTGCCTTCCAAGTGTTTGTGAATATGTCTTCACATGTTTGAATATGGATGAGTTATGCATGATGATGAATGATGAAGAGGATGATGATGAAGTTATGTAGGTTAATGAATTAACCTAAAAACACAATTTGGTAAGTTTAGAAAGTTATCAAATATTGTGTTTTTCATAAAGATGAACAAGTGCATGGTTGAATGTTAAATACGAATCCGATGCACTGCATGTTGATGTAGACTCATGGTGTCGACCGTTTGAGGTAGTGTGTGCGAAATTTTAAATGACAACCAACCAACTACAAAATTGCCATTTTTCGGATTTAGATGGACAGTTTTCTGGAAACCTGATTTCAAGCCCCTTAGAGGCCAAATACGGAAAAAGTAAAAACTGCAAAGTTGTATAAAATGGAAAACCCTAGGGGGCAGCATAAACAATTTTTGAAAACAAGGCTCAAAAGGCCTTTGTTTTTATCAAAATCTGAAGCTGGTCTGTACAGACAGTGCACACGGGCAGAATATTTCAAAAGGAAAAATGAGTAAGTTAAAAGGATATTTAGGTTTTGGACAAAACACAAAAGTTGTAGGTTTTGATAAGATCTACAACTTTCATGAAGAAATTGTTTCCCAATTTTAAATGAATTTAAAGATAAAACTAGATTTTTAAAACTATGCAAAGTGTAGGAAATTACTGCGCAGGATTTTCAAAAATGTACATGGTATAAGAAATTTCCTGCACACATGCATTCTAGTAAATGAAAAAGATGTTTTAAAAGTAATTTTTAAGGTTTAATGATCTCTTTAAAAAGAGACTAAGATTTTATGAAAATGGTTTCAAAAAGGTTTCAATAAAAATGAAATAGTCCCAAGTTACTTAAAAATATGGTAACAATTCTATGACAAATAGTAATCGGATAGTATACCGATTTACTATGTTGGGCTTTATATTTATACTTACCCATGGTAAGCGGATAGGATACCGATTTGTTATGTTAGGGCATGTATCTATGATTACCAATGGCAACCAGATAGGATACCGGTTTACTATGATAGTATTTATATCTATGATTACCAAAGGTAATCAGATTGGAAACCGATCTAGTATGTTATGGTTTATAGTAAGATAGAACGACTCTTATCTTACGCCCTATTTGAAACAGGAATATGACCTGTTGTCGTGTCCTGTTGGAACGATAGACCAAGAGCTTAGGACAATTTGTAAGTACAACTCCGCCTACAGCATTGGCAAAATGTTTTTATTGCATTACATGTTTTTCAAAAAATTCATACATTGATTTACATAATGTACATATATTTTATGTTTTATGTCTTATTATTACGACATCATGAAAGCATGTTTACTAATAATAAATCACATGAAAAGAACAAGACTAAGTTTTCAAGTAAGAAACAGCTAAGAGAACAAGTTTTCATGTAATAAGATAAGACAAGCTAGTTTTCTTGTGTCGTACCGACTTACCACGAGGGCGGGTTTAAACGGTTTGGTCCATGGTTTGAGTTGGATTGGATTGGCTGCCCCAACCACTCCATGTTAAACGGTTTGGTTCATGGTTCAAGTTGGATTGGACTGGCCGCCCCAATCACTCCATGGCTACGCGCCACGGTACTTGCACTCATGATATGATGTAAGGGGCCCAAAACTAAATTAACATAAGAAAGCATAATTGATTCATAAGAAAGCATAATCGATACATGCATTCTTTTACTAAAAATGTTTTGCGGAGTAGAAAGTTGTACTTACTGAGCATAAGCTCATAACTTACGTTCATGCTGTAGGTAAGCAACCTACCAACAATGCTTGATGCAAGACTATGGAGAGATGACACTGCAGACTATGAAATTTTGGGTTTGACATAGCCACGGATTTTGAAAATATATTTTGTAAAATGTGTTTGCATTATATTATGATAAGTCAATGATACTAGTATATGATAACTAGTATGATTTGTTAAAATGTGGTTTGAAAGCTCGATATTCGAGCGAGTACATATAAATAAGTATGAGTATAATTTAAGTTTTTAAATTGAATTTTAAAAAAGAAAGAATAAAGAAGAAAAAAAAACATTTCCGTATTTTTACATAAAGAAAAAGTATGTTTAAGTAAGCATGGTATGGTAACGGCTCCACAAAATCGGGTTTTTGCAAAGTTGGTATTTAAGTTAAGTAAGTACGAAGTCACGACCCTACGTTGGTCGGGTCGTGACATTGGAAATACTGAATTTTTTTTTAAAACTTAAAACCTAACTCAACCAATTACTTATATATATATATACATACCCAATTGAGTATTGGAGTTTCAAACTTATTTTAACACATTGCAGATTGTACTAAGTAACACATACAAACATTTCATTTCAAAACACGTAGCGGTATCCAACCCGAAGTTTCACAGCTAGCCGTGCCATGCCCCACCGTCTTCTATCAAGTATTGCCAATAGGTTACTTACCTACAGCATAAACATAAGTTATGAGCTTTCGCCCAGCAAGTACTACTATCATTCCGCAAAACAATCTTAATAAACATATGCATGATTTGATTATGCTTTCTTATTAAGCTTTCTTTTTTAGCATATATTTGTGGGCCGCTTGCTTAACATGAGTGTACGTACAGTGGCGCGCAGCCATAGAGTAGTTGGGGCGGCCAGCCCAGTCCAACTCAAACCATGGACCAAACTCGCCCTCGTGGCAAGTCGGTACAACACGGCAAAACTTGCTTAACATCATACTTGAAAACACTTTCTTACTTGAAAACAATTTCTTTCTTGAAAATGGTTTCTTACTTGAAAACAGCTTCTTAAAAACAGTTTCTTGCTTGAAACTTGATCTTATTCTTACCATGTGATTTATCATTAGTGAGCATGCTTACATGATGCCATAAACATGCATCACATATATTAATGCATGAGTTTTAAAAAACATGTAAAACAGTAAAACAATATGCCTATGCTGTAGACGGAGTTGTACTTACAGGTTGTCTTAGGTTCTGGGTTTATCGTTCCAACGAGACACGACAATAGGTTACACTCCTGTTCCAAATAGGGCGTAAGACAAGAATCATCCTATCTTACTATAAACCATAACATACGTTGGTATCCAATCCAACAACCATATGTAACCATGGATACAAGCCCAACATGTTATAGTGGTATCCCATTTGGTGACTATAAGTAACCATGGATACAAAACCCAACATATTAATTTTGGTATTCTATCTGATTACTATCGATCATAACATTGTTACCATGTTTTCAAATAACTTGGCCCATTTTATTCATGTTTTCTTCTTCTCACAATACCTTATTAATTGATATTATCTTTTAAAATCATTGTAAAATTTCAACCTTTTAAAACCATTTTTGTAAAACCATAGTTCCTTTTGAACAGAGATAGTCAAGTTGTAAAATTTGGAAAACTGCTTTTGAAAACAGTCCCGTAAATTTAGTTGTTAGTGCATGTGCAGGAATTTCCTGTACCATGCACTGTTTTGAAAGAAATCCAGTTTTATCTTTAAATTGATTTTGAATTTGAAAAAGGTTTTCTTCATGAAAGTTGTAGACCTGAATGAATCCTACAACTTTCATTCTTTACTCAAAACTTAATTCTGCCTTTAACCTATCCGTTTTCCTTTTTGAAACATCCCGACCTTGCATAGTGTCTGGGCCGGTCAGGTTTGAAAATTCATAAAAATGGAAGCCTTTGGGGCCTTTTTTTCAAAAACTATCCAAGTTTTCCCCTAGGGTTTTCCATTTTCTACAACTTTACAGTTATAACTTTTTACAAATTCGGCCTCTATGGGGCTCAAAATTCGGTTTCCAGAAAACTGTCCCATTAATTTTCAAAAATCGGCAATTTGTGTTTGTTGGTTCTTGTTAGAAAATTTTGCACCCATTACCACAAACAGTTGCAACTGTGAGCCTATGTCAACATGCAACGCGTCGGATTTGTTTTTAACATACAACCATACACTTATCTTCTTACTGGAAGAACATTAAATAGATAACTTTACCTAGCTTACCAAATGGTGTTTTGAGGTTAGTTTCTCAACCCTCACACATTTATCATTTACAAACATCATCACCATCATCATTCATAAAGTTTCTCTACTTAAGCATGCGAAGACATTTTCACAATCACATAGAGGGCATACATAACTATCACATTCCTTGTAGGGCATAAAATCACATTCATGCTCAAACTTAGAAATCAACATATTCTAAACTTAGATCATGCATAAACTAATCACATCACAACCATAATAGAAACAAAAGAGACATGAGCTTATGCTCTTACTACCCAAGCTGGAAATACACTTAAACTTTCTTGAATCAAACTTAATGAAATTCTTAAAAGAAGGGTTAAGGGTAATACCTCTAAAGCTTGAAGAATTTGATTTTAAACCCTTGTTGAAAGAGATTTGCTCTTCCCTTTTTTTTTTTTTTTTTTTTTCTAGAGCTACAAAGGAAAAGTTGAAAGTGAACTAGGACTTTGAAAACTAACTAGGTGTAACGACCCGCTTTACGTAGGTCGTTACCGTACTTATCTTACACAATTACTTACACTTACTTAACTAACGGAAAATAAGGAATATTTTTTTTAAAACAATTTGAAAGGTAACCCGACCATATACATACTTATATCCATATATACGTACTTATTTTAACATACAACTAATTAAACTAAATAATAATTACATATATTTGAACACAAAACGCGTAGCGGTCTCCATCCCGTAGTTCACAGTTAGCCCCTGCCATGCCCCACCGTCTTGTATCAAGTATTGCCAATAGGGAGCTTACCTATATCATAAACGTAAGTTGTGAGCTTTCGCTCAGCAAGTACAACTATTAACCCGTAAAAACAATATGAGATTAAACATGCATGAACCAATTATGCTACATTATGCTTTCTTAAGTTAGCATATTTTTGGGCCCTTACTTAACATAATTGTACGTACCGTGGCGCGCAGTCATGGAGTGGTTGGGGTGGCCAGCCCAATCAAACTCAAACCATGAACCAAACCTGACCTAGTGTAGGTCGGTACGACACAATTAAACTTGCTTAACATCTTACTTGAAAACATTTTCTTGAAAATAGTTTTCTTAAAAACAATCTCTTACTTGAAACTTAATCTTACTCTTACCATGTAAATTATCATTAGTGAACATACTTCATGATGTCACAATAATAAAACAAAATCATATGCATCACATACATAATGCATGAGTTTTATAAACATGCAATCATTAAAACAATTTACCTATGCTGTAGGCGGAGTTGTACTTACAAGTTATACTAGATCTGGGGTTTGTTGCTCCAACGGATTGCAACAACAGGTTACTTTCCTGTTTTCAAAAAGGACGTAAGATAAGAATCATCCTATCTTACCATAATCATTACATTAAAAGTTGGTATCCTAACCAACATTCACCATTATCCCTAGTTACATGTCCCCCACATACTATCATGGTATCCTATTCGGTTACTAAATGTGACCTTAGGGCACCTGACCTAATAAAAATCAAACAGTATCTTGATTGATTACTTAATACAAATCTTGGTTAGTTATACTAAAATAGTATCCTTTTAGATTACTATTAGTAACCCTGGGTATAATCCCAATCATAATTAGGTTAATGTCCTATTGGGTTACTAAGACCCAATAGTGGTATCCCATTTGGTTATCATACGTAACCTTGGGTCCAAAACTGTAACGTCCCGACCTACGTGGGTCATTACTTTACTTACTTAAACTATATCTTGGTGTTAAATACTTAAACTTACTTGAAATTTTTAGAATATTTTTTTTAAACATATAAATAACTTTCTGTACATACATACCAAAATAAAAAGACATACATACTTCGTTTATATAACTTGAGTCTCTAGACATCACACTTATTCAAATATATATTTATACATTCGATTCAAAATAGTTTGCGGAATATTTTGCGTAGTGGTATCCCACACCGCCCTTCACTTGCCGTATCGTCTGCATAGCCCACCAATTAAGCTGCAGGCTTTTTACATACAATATGAAATATATTAATGAGCTTACGCTCAGCAAGTACAAACTTAATCTCACAAAACATAACAAATATCGTGCAACTTATCCATGAACCAATTAAGATCAATTATGAATTTCTTATAATCCATTATGGACTTATTATCTTGCTTAATAGATGGGCCCTTGGTGTACGTACCAAATGCGCACAATCCACAAAAATTTAAGGTTTGCAAGGTCCCTAACAATTCTGGGAATCATAAACATAACCCTTCACGATCTGGCGGAAGGTCTGAAAATTTTCTTGAACATACATAATCTTCCACGATCTAGCGGGAGGTTGGTACGACACTTTACTTGTCTTGGTTTAGTCTTAGCCTTGTATTTTTTTCCAAGACTAAGAATCTTTACTTATGATCTTATTAGTCATGATGCATGCGATACATAGACATGGCATGACTTAAAGATGAATAGTAGAAAATATCTTGTGGCATGTTTATTTAGTAAAACATGGCATTACCATAAATCATGGCATAACTTGGCATAATATGGATTAACATAGCTTAACTTAGCATATCATAGCATAACATGGCTTAACATAAAACATATAAATCATAGCATACATGTTATACTTGAAAATAGTTTACTATTTTTCATACTGTAGGTGAGGTTTGTACTTACTCTTTGAGCTAAGTCCTGAGTTCTATGTTTCCTCAAATCACAGTAACAGGTTACCTTCTTGTTTTCAGAAAAAGTCGTAAGATAAGAATCATCCTATCTTGCTATGAATCATTTAATGTTAGTTTCCACACTAACATCCATAAAATCCTAGTTACATGCTTATGTTACATTGGTATCCCATTTAGTTAATATAAGTAACTTTGGATCCAAAATCTAACATAATACAAACCCTAAAACTTAAACTTCATTTTTAAACTGTTTTTAAGAAAACTGAAATTAACTTAAACAGAAATAGTAAAAGTTTAAGATTCTGAAAACTGTATTTGAAACTAGTCACATATTTTGATTTTCTTTTAAAAATCTCTTTTGAATTTGAAAAATCTTTCTTCATGAAAGTTGTAGACCTCGAAGGATCCTACAACTTTTGTTTTTAACTCAAAACTCAGTTTTGTCTTTAACCTATCCATATTTCATGTTGAATCTGCCTGACCAAAAATACTTGTCAGTTTTAACTAGGCACGGGTTTTGATAAAAACAGAACCTTTGGAGCCTTATTTTTAAAAACCATCCATGCTGTCCCCTAAAATTTTCCATTTCTTACAACTTTGTAGTTTTGACTTTTCTCAAATTCGGCCTCTAAAGGCCTCAAAATCCTGTTTCCAGAATGCTGCTCAGTTTTAACCCGAAACTGGCAGATTTTGATTTGGTTGGTTCTTATGTAAAATTACGCGCACACTACCTCAAACGGTTAAAACCGTGAGCCTATGATAAGCATGCAGGGCGTTTTATAATATTTTCATAATCATACATTTAGTGCTTATACATATAATTTTTGTGCAAACCCAAATGGTAATCTATACCAAGTTAGGGTTTTTCTAGAACCCTAATTGCAACATACATTACTTATACCATAACCATTCATAAATTCTCATCTTTGAGTTTATGAGAACATATAGCAAATATGTAATAAGCATACATATAGCCAATTAACCTCTAACTCACATAATCATAAACTTGCTTCAAATCATAACTAGAGACCACCAAATCCAAATTTAGCATAATCCAACACTTAACATAAACCCTAATGCATAACGCTAAAAAGTGAGCTTATGTTCTTATATTTCAAACATAGGAATTCGCTTAAATCTTAACCAAAAACTTAAATGAAGAATTAGAGGGTAAAAAGATTTACCTCAAGATCCAAGAAAGTGGATCTAGACTATGGTTGAGAATTTCTTTCACACTCCCTTACACTAAGATCCGACTCCCTTCTCTCTCTTTCTTTCTCTCACTTTTTTTTTGCTTTTCTTTGGCTCGGATCCTAAGGGCAGAACGACTAGAGAATAAGTTGCCAACTTTGAGTTTTACTAAAGTGTTCGCCAAGTGCTTTAACCTCACCTATTTATAGGTGAAAGGCAACTTCATTTCCTATAATTACATGAGGGCCTTGAAGAGTAAAATCTTTGCTTATAGATCCCCTAAGGTGGCTGGCCCTATAAAGCCATGTGGAGGAATATAATTGTTCATGCTCATCACTTAACGATGTATGCAATGCTACTAAACTTACTCATCAAAGCTATATGCACCACTTGTCATCTCTCAAATTTTTGGAAAAAAAATTCTTATTTCTAATTTACATATTGATTCACAAGAGTAATATATTTACTCATTGAAACCATGTGGTGGCCGGCCATGATGAGTCAAGTGGTAGGTGTTTGTTTGTTGGAGTTTTATTCTTAACCAAGTAAGCAAAGCTATCAAGCTTACTCACCAAGGCTAAGACCATGATGTGTCAAGCTCTTAAGAAGCCCTTGTCTCCACATTTGCATTTGAGTCCTTAACCTTACAATGTTTGCTTATCTACCCTTGAGGTGGCCGGCCATGAAGAGTCCAAATGGAAGAAAATGGTTAGGCCAACTAAGTTAACAAATCCTAGTTTACTTCCTTGGTTTTTAATATAACTTTGATAATTAAACTTATACTTAACCATTGCCTTAATCAGATTTGAAGACTTAGTTAGAAAATACTTCATAAAATTTTTATACTTATTTGCAAATATTTATTTTCATAATATTGCACTTTGGTCCCTATAATGTGGCCGATCATAGAGAGTGCTTAGTGGCCAAGAAATTTTTCAATATTCATCCATTTTTATCATAGGATGAAATCTTGAACCCTTAAACTCCGTTTGACTCCCTTTCCTAATGCAGTCCAAATTTCTATTCTTAACTGGACCATGTTTTGATTATCTTTTAAAATTTGCCAGAAATATCGTGCTTGATTTTCCTACAGTGGTCTTATACCCTATTCTTGCTTATTCATACATAATGATGAATTTCATAGTATAATTTCCCATACTGGTTATTATACTTGTAATTCCGTCTAGGTCAAACTGATCAAACATGATCAACATAAAATCATAAACCCTAATCTCACCTTTCTCAACAAAATGTCTTATACTTATATAGATGGACTATTATCGAGTCTTATAGTGCTATAAGAACTTAATAGCATTCTGATAACTCATATCGAGTAGCTCACATCAACATACATATTATGAACTTTATTTCCTTAAAAAGGAAAACTAGTTATTACATTGATATTTATAATTTTCATGAAACATCACATAAACACATAGTATGAACTTAAATTCCTTTATATATAAAGAAGTCACGAATCCGTAAAAAAAATTCGGTTATTACAAAAACCTAGCATATAAAGTTAGTAACCTATTTGGTTACTACAAGTATCTCATCAATTAACTTGGTTCAATAATAATTTTTTAGTATCATAACCGATTACTATGTTTCTTACTATGGTTACCATATTACTTAGCATAATTTAATTATTTCTTTCCTTCACAAAAATCTTATTTAATTGTTTTTTAAACCATTTTTATAAAACTGCAATTGATTTATTTTATAAAGATAGTAAAACTGTGAAATTTTGAAAATCATTTTTGAAAATAGTCCCATAATTTTGGTTATCAGTGCATGTGTAGGAATTGCCTGCTCATGCACTGTTTTGAAAATCCTATGCAGGAATTTCCTATTTCCTGCTCAGTTTTTAAGATTCAGTTTTATTTTAAAAATCTGTTTTGAATTTGAAAAAGTTTTCTTCATAAAAGTTGTAGACCTCAAAAAGTCCTGCAACTTTCATTTTTATTCAAAACCTAATTCTGCCTTTAACCTGCTCATATTCCTTGTTGAAATGTCTTGGCCGTGCATAGGGTCTGGGCTGGCCAGGCTCGGGTTTTCACAAAAACGGAAGCCTTTGGAGCTTATTTTTCAAAATTTGTCTAAGTTACCCCTTAGGGTTTTCAATTTTCAACAACTTTGTAGTTTTAACTTTTACCAAATTCTGTCTCTAAGGGCTTCAAAATTTCATTTCCAAATTGCTGTTCAGTTTTATCCGAAAACTTGCAGTTTTACTTTTGGTTGTTTGTTACGTAAAATTACGCACACCCCACCTCAAACGGTCATAACCGTGAGCCTACATCAAACATGTAGCATAATACGCAAGGTTTCCATCAACATACACTTGTTTCTCATCCAAACAACCCATGTGGTAAACTTTTACCAAATTAGGGTTTTAAGTTGGTTTTTCATTTTAATTCATCATACAATCATTTTCCCATCATTCAAGCATATCATATCACTTCTAAAGCATGTGGGGACATATAACAAACACCTACTAGACATTCACACAAAGCATATAATTTTTAAAGCTTAACATCAAAAACATGAACCAAAACATAGATCTAGATCACTAAAACCCTAATCAAGCACATACTAATCATACTAAACTATTGCATGAAAAATAAGTGAGCTTATGCTCTTACATAACCAACTTAAAATACACTTAAATAATTGAATCAAAACTTAATTGAAAGACTTAGAAGGTTTAAGAGGTTTACCTTAACACCTTGAAGTGGATCTAGACTTGAATCAAACTTTCCTCCTTGTTTCTTCCTCACAAATCCGACCACAATCTATTTTTTTTTTCTCTCTTTGGGTTCGGTTTCTAGGGGGAGGGAGAAGGACTAGAGAGTGAACTAAAAAGGTTAGAGTTTCACTAAGTGGTCCAAACTTAGCCCCACCTCACCTATTTATAGGTGAAATTTAATTTAATTTCTAGAATTATTTTTATTGCTAAAATTGCACATTAGTCCTCAAAAGCAAAAATATTTGCACCTAGACTCCATGAGGTGGCCGGCCATTGGGGTGGCTTGTTGGCCAAGTAACCTTTCCATGTTCATGCATGTTAATTACTTTCTTAATTTTCTAAAAATCCATAAATTCAAGTAATTATCACAAGGTGAGGTGTCCACCATTAAGGCTCCATTTGGTTTTCCTCATCAAATGTAGTTCATTTTCATAGTAATACAGATATCACAAATACTGTTTTCAACTAATAACAGTACTATTATTGTAACGACCCGTCTTACGTAGGCCGTTACCGTACATATCTTAACTTATTTAACTTAGCGGAAATACGAAATATTGTTTTTTAATTTTTTTGTTAACCACTTTGAAACTGAAATCTATCACAGTACTTACTTGCATATATATACACACACTTACTTCAGTATTGAATTATCAAACTTACATACAACATATTTAATAAATAATAACATAATATAACAGAACACGTAATGGTCTCCATCCCACGTTTCACATCTTGTCGTGCCAAGCCCCACCGTCTTGTATCAAGGACTGCCGATAGGTTGCTTACCTACAACATAGACGTAAGTTATGAGCTTTCGCTCAGCAAGTACAACTATTAATCCGCAAAACAAAACTTAACAATGCATAAACCAGTTATGATTCATTATGCTTTCTTATGTTTACATATCTTTGGGCCCTTACATAACATAAGGGTACGTACCGTGGCGCGCAGCCATGGAGTGGTTGGGGCGGCCAGTCCATTTCCAACTCAAACCATGGACCAAACCCACCCTTGTGGCAGGTCGGTACGACACAAGGCAACTTGCTTGCCATCGTACTTAAAATCTTGTTCTTAACTTGTTCTTCAACATAATTTCTTATGAATAGTTTTCATTCTTGAAAACAATTCCTTGAACATAGTTTCTTTCTTGGAAACAGTCTTTTAAAACAGTTTCATTCTTGAAACTGGGTTCTCATTCTTACCAAGTGACTTATCATTGGTGAGCATGCTTCATGATGCCATAATAATAAAACATAAATCATATGCATAACAACCTGTATGCATGAGCTTGAAAACAAACAAGCAATAAAACAATCTGTTTATGCTGTAGGCGGAGTTGTACTTACAGGTTTCGTCCTGGATTTTGTTGCTCCAAATCAGGTTGCAACAACAGGTTACTTCCCTGTTTTCAAAAAAGATGTAAGAGAAGGGTCATCTTATCTTGCCATAAATCATTATATTCAATGATGGTATCCTTAACCGGCATTCATTAGTAATCCTAGTTGTATGTCCCCCACTCACTACCATGATAACTCATTGGGTTACTAAGTGTAACCCTAAACCGCATCTTGTTGGATGTACTAATAAGCTTTGGGTTTAGGGCTCAATCATACCTAGTATTTCATTAGGTTACTATCAGTAACCCTAGGTATAAACCCAAGTCATATATGGATCAAAACCCTATTAGGTTACTAAGGCCCAATTCTACAATTATGTCCTACTAGGTTACTATTGGTAACCATGGGCTTTAGGCCCAACCCAATAACTTGGTAACCGATCCGGTTGCTAATGGTCATCATCTTGTTACTATTTCTTAAAATAATTTGGGCCCGAATAACTTTAGTAACCTATCCGATGACCATATATTTTACTATGGTTACCCTATTACTTGGCCCAATTCATTTATTTATTTTTCCTTATTAAACTTGGTTTAACTAACCATTTTATAAACTTTCTAAGTCTGGAGGAATTTGCTAAAAACAGTCCCATTAATCCAACTATCTATTCCTGTACTGTTTTTCAAATCATGTGCAGGAATTTCCTATTTTTTACACAGTTTTTAGACTCCAGTTATATCTTAAAATCCGTTTTGAATTTGAAAAAATTTTCTTAACAAAAGTTTTAGATCTTGAAAAATCCTACAACTTTTGTTCTTTACAAGAAATCTAGTTTTTGCCTCTAACCTTCTCTTTTTCCTAGTTTTAGATTTTTTCCTTGTTGAAAAATCCTTCTCTTTTAAAAACTGTCCACGCTTTCCCCTATGATTTTCCATTTTCTACAACTTTTCAGTTTTAACTTTCTTCAAATTCAGCCTCTAAAGGCCTCAAAATCCGGTTTCCAGATTGCTGCCTAGTCTTGATCCGAGACTGGCAGTTTTCATTTTAATTGTTTCTTATGTAAAATTACGCACACATTACCTCGAACGGTTAAATCCGTGAGCCTACATCAAGCATGCAGTGCAGTACCTTACATTTTCATAGCCTTGCATTCACTTTCCTTCATACAATCATTCATACAAACCCATTTGGTTAATCTTTACCAACTAGGGTTTTTGGGGTTTTCTCTAACCCTTCTTGCATCATACATCAATATCAACATAATCAATCACACCATACATCTTCTTGAGTTTGTGGGGACATACTACAAACACTTATTAGGCATTCGTACGTACCATACATACTCTAACAAATAAAATCACAACCATACATCAAACCATAATTCAAAACCACTAACCCTAATCAAGCACAAATCTAAGCTATTACACAGAAATTACAATGAGCTTACGCTCGTACATACCCACATAAAATATACATAAATCTTGAATCAAAGCTTAATTGGATAGCTTAAAGGTTTTAGAAGGATACCTTTAAGCTTGGAGATTGGTTCTAGACTTTGAATCAAACTTCTCCTTCTTGCTTTGGTTCCTCCCTAAAATCCGACCACTTGTTCTCTCTTTCTTTCTCTCTTCCTTTTTTTTTTTTTTTCTTCCCTTCTCTTTGGGGTTCGGCTTTTATGCGGGAAAGAGGGTGAGATGAAATTTTGCCATAGTTTTGGTAGAGTCACATAAAATGAGAAATAATTTCTTTTTGGATTTATTTTTTATTCCTAAAATTGCATATTATACCTCAAAAGAAAAATATTTGCCCATTGGTCCTTGTGAGGTGGCCGGCCATGATAGGTTGCCTTGGAGGCCAAGTAATTCTATAATTATCTACTTAATTCTATTTTCCAAAAAATCCAAAAATTCTCATGTTAATCCTTGATGAGGTGTCCCCACATTAAGGCCCTGTTTGGCTTTTCGCTTAAAATGCAGTCTATTTTCATACTAATGCAGATATTACAAATACTGCTTTCACTAATAACAGTACTGTCCTACTAGACCGCAGTCCAGAATTCATCTGCGTATTATTGGACTGCGTATAAATTTTTCTTATGACTTAAAGCCACTTAGCCCTTAATGTCCTAAATAATGTGCTTGATTTTTCTATAGTGGTCTTGAACCTTATTCTTACTATTTTATCTGTGATGACGGTTTTTCGCAATATAATTCCTATACTGCTTGCTATACTGTAGTACCGTCATATTCATACCTTTGACTTTTTTGGTCAAACTTTGACCAACATGAAATCATAAATTTTTATTCTATCTTTTTCCTCAAAAGGACTTATGCTTGACTAAGCAATCTATTATTGAGTCTTATAAAGCTATAAGGACTCACACAAAATCTGATAAAAATCAGATCAAGCATTTCGTAAATTCTTACATAGCACAACTAAAATTCCATTAAAAAAAATCACAATTCATAAAATGTCGGTTATTACAATCTAGCCCCCTTAAAAATTTTCATCCCCGAAAATTAAACAAGTTGGGGTAGTTCTTTCTCATATCCTCTTCTAATTCCCTTGTTGCTTCTTCAACCTTATGATTTAACCATAGGAATGGTTTTGTTTCTCAAGACTTTTTCTTCCCGGTCCAGAATCCGGACTGGCTTTTCTTCATATGTCAAGTTAGTTTGGACTTCAACTAGTTCTTGACTTAGCACATGGGAAGGATCAGGTATGTAACGACCCGCCTTACGTAGGCCGTTACCGTACTTATCTTACATAAATATTGATACTTACTTAACTAGCGAAAAATACAAAATATATTTTTTTAAACAATTATAAAGGTAACTCGACCATATAATTACTTATAAACATATATATGTACTTATTTGAGTATTAAAGTATTAAACCTATTTTAATATTCAAGTGATTAAACTAAATAATAATTACATATATTTGAACACAAAACGCGTAGTGGTTCCATCCCGTAGTTTCACAGTTAGCCCAGCCATGCCCCACCGTCTTGTATCAAGTATTGCCAATAGGGAGCTTACCTACAACATAAACGTAATTTGTGAGCTTTCGTTCAGCAAGTACAACTATTAACCTGCAAAAATAATATGAACTTAAACCATGCATGAACCAATTATGCTTCATTATACTTTCTTATGTTAGCATATTTTTGGGCCCTTACTTATTATAAGTGTATGTACCCGCCAGCCCAATCCAACTCAATCCATGAACCAACCCTGACCTAGTGCAGGTCGGTACGACACGATTGAACTTGCTCAACATCTTACTTGAAAACATTTTCTTGAAAATAGTTTCTTAAAAATAGTCTCTTACTTGAAACTTAATCTTACTCTTGCCATATAAATTATCATTAGTGAACATGCTTCATGATGTCACATTAATAAAATATAATCATATGCAACACATACATAAGTGCATGAGTTTTAAAAACATGCAATCAGTAAAACAATTAACCTATGCTGTAGACGGAGTTGTACTTACTGCTTATACTAGAGCTGGGTTTGTTGCTCCAATGAATTGCAACAACAGGTTACTTTCCTGTTTTCAAAAAGGACGTAAGATAAGAATCATCCTATCTTACCATAAATCATTACATTAAATGTCGGTATCCTAACCAACACTTAACATTATCCCTAGTAATATGTCCCCTACGAACATGGTATCCTTTTTGGTTACTAGATGTAACCTTAGGGCACCAAACCTTAAAAACAATCAAACAGTATCTTGTTTGATTACTTAATACAAATCTTGGTTAGTTATACTTAAATAGTATCCTTTTAGGTTACTAATAGTAACCCTGGGTATAAGCCCAATCATAATTAGGTTAATGTCCTATTAGGTTACCAAGACCCAATAGTGGTATCCCATTTGGTTATCGTAAGTAAACTTGGGTTTAAAACCTAGCATATAAAATTAGTAACATATTTGGTTACTATAAGTATACCTTCAATTTACTTAGTTCAATAATAATTTTTAGTATCCTATCCGATTATTATGTGTCTTACTATGGTTAACATATTACTTAGCATACTTTAATTATTTCTTTTCTTCACAAAAACCTTGTTTAATTCTTTTTAAACCATTGTTATAAAACTACAATTGATTTAATTTATAAAGATAGTAGTGATAACTCTAGAAATTAGAGTTATCGTGGGCATTCTTAGGCTTGGAAGCAATTGGTTTAGCGAGTATTTGTGTTATTTTTAGCCTATTTTCCGTTGTTTTATGTTTGTATGAACTTTTTATCTTGGGTTTAATGTTTGGTTGAAATCATGGCAAAATGTGATGAAAGATAGGATCAAATGAGGATTAATTTGGTGTTAAATTCTGTGTGAATTGTAGGTGAGCCTGAGCTGAAAAAGCTGCAGAAATGCTGCAGCAATTCCTACAGCAAGCTGAAGCAGAAGCAAACAAAGTGTAATATCCAAAAATTTTCACGAACTCATGATTTTCTTGTATATAAGAAATCTAAAGTTTGTACTATGTGTTTATGTGCAATTGTATGAAAATTATGAATACCAATACAAAAATTCATAATTTTATCAGTATAGAGTTGAGTTCTCGGTAAATTAGCCACGAGACTCCATAATAGGCCTTTTAAGGAAAAATGCATGACGAGATTTCATGAAATCATGTTGGTCAAAGTTTGACCAAAAAGTCAAAGGTTGACCAGAGTGGTCAAACAAAAGACGATACTGTGATACGATAAGCAGTACAAGAAATATACTGCGAAAACCGTCTTTACGGACCAGACAGTATAATTAGGATTTAAAATCACCATAGAAAAATCAAGCACACCAAGTTAGAAATAAAGGGCATAAGGGCTTAAGGAATTAAGAAAAAATTTATACAGTCCATCTTTACACAGATGAATTTTAGACTGCAGTATAGAATAACAATACTATGTATTAGTAAGCACAGTATTGGAAATATCTGTGTTAGCTCAAAAATGGACTGCATTTGAAGGAAAAAGCCAAACGAGGCCTTAAGAGGATGACATCACCTAACTTTTTAATTATGACATCATCTTATTTGGATTTATGACATCATAATTCCATGAACCAAGCCTTTGAAGACAAGTGTCTTATTCTAGAACATTCCTCCTTGTTCTCCAAGGATCATGGCCGGCCACCTATGCCCCCCATTGTGCAAATTTTTGCTTCTTTTGGGGTCAATTTACAATTTTGAAGAATTCTCCAACCTCTATAAATAGGTGAGCTCTTGTTCACAAAAAAATTAGAAACCTTAGCTAGATTATGCCCAATTTTTCCCTCACCAAATCCGAAATTTTAGGGTGAGCAAGAACCAAGAGAAAAATCTTGAAATCCAAGGAAAAAAAAGAGTTGGTTAGTGGTTGATTTTCCTCTACCTCATCAAGTAAAGGTTTTTTGAAATTTCTTGGTGTTTTCCTAGCCTAGAGGCCGACGGTTTTAAGGGGGGAAGGTAAGGAAAAATTTTGATTGGTTAATGGTTAGTTTTGGTTCAAGATTTTACCAAGAGATCAACTAAATTTTTGGTGCAAAAATTTGGTGTAGAACCGGTTGGTGAAGCCAAAGTGGGAGGGGATTTTGAAAAACCAAACCCTAACTCTAAAATTTGGGGTTAATCAAGGTAATCGTCCCTAAACCCCAAACTCTTTCCTTTGAGCATTCAATTTGAAATTTACATGTATTTCAAGTTGAAATTGTAAGAGCATAAGCTCAATTTTATTTTGTGCCCAAGTTTAGGATTTAGAGTTTTGTGCTTGATCTAGAACTAAGGGTGGTTTGAGTTTGATTTTTTTTATGTGTGCATGCTTGCTTTAATTTTCTTAATTTGCATGCTAAATATTAGTTTATTATATGTCCCCAATCTGTCCAAGTGTTGGTGAATGATAATTTTGTGCTAGGTTGCTAGAAAAACATTAGTATGCTTGCTAGGTTTTGTGCAACCGAAATCATGCAACTTAGTTGATCCAATATCAATTAGGTTTGCATGGTGATGTTAGAAATTGTGATTAAAGAAAATTTACGCTAGAAAACCGCTGCATGTGTGTATTAGAGCTCCCGCGGTGGCTGGTTGAGCTAGGTTCTACGTTTAGGACGTAAAACGAACTCTAAACCGAAAAAACTGCCAGGTTCGGGTGGATCTTGACCAGTTTTACGGCAAGTCGATTTTGAGGCCTTTAGAGGCCGAATTTGGTAAAACTTAAAACACAAAAGTTGCTCCGAACAGTTTTTCCTAGGGGGGACTCGCGGACGGATTTGCAAAATAAGGCCCCAATGGCCTCCGTTTACCCCAAAACCTGTGGCTGATCCCCAGACCCAGTTTTCACTCAGTTTTTCGGGTCAGCCAGTTTCAAACAAAAACTGGGACGAATCTAGGCCGAATTGGAATTTTTACAAAACACGAAAGTTTTAGTATTTTTCGAGAGCTACAACTTTTATGAAGAAAACTTTTTCAGATTATGAACCGATTTTAAATTAGAATCGTTTTTCGAAGGGTGCGCAGGGAATCCGAAAATTCCTGCACCACTAGTTTTACAAATGTTTCTAGAAAACTGTTTTCTACTACAAACTATTGTTTTGATTATGAAAAACTGTTCCAAGGGCAGTTTTCAACCTCAAATGATTTTATAAAGCACTAATCCAAGAGTTTGGATTTTTACGATTTAAGTAAAGGATTTTTATAAATTAAGAATGAAGTTTTGGGATTAATTTCCCTAAATTTTCCAAGTAAGGGAAATGAATTTTTCAAGTTAGAATATAACAAGCGACTAGTTTACGAAAGGTAACCGGGAGTTATACCCGAGTTACTGGGCTTAGCCTCAAACCCCAAGGTTGACCATTAGTTGATCAGATATCGACTTTAACCCAATATTTAATTAAGGGTTACCCAAAGTAATCCTATAGGATACCAAGACATGTGTGGGGGGACATATAACTAAAATGTTGGAAAGGTTACCAACTTTTTATAGGATTCTTATCCTATGTTCTTTTTAATAGCAGGAAGTAACCTGCAGTTGCGATCTGAGTTAAAGCAACGAAACCCGGAACCTAGCATATCAGGCAAGTATCAAACCTCACCTACAGTATGAAAATAGTAAAGACTATTTTCAAGTGTACTATATATTTTCAATATACATGCTATGTTGTGCTGTGATATGCGATGCCATGACATGTGATGCTATGCTATGTCTATGATGTGCTAAATTATATTATGACATGTTATACCATGTTTACAAAAATGCCATGGTTACAAAAATGCCATGTTTACAAAAGTACCATATTTACAAAAGTGCAATGGTTACAAAAATGCCATATTTACAAAAGTGCCATATTCACAAAAATGCCATGTTTACAAAAGTGCCATGTTTACAAAAATGCCATGTTTTTAGAAATGCCATGTTTTCAAAAATGCCATGGTTTCAGAAATGACATGTTTACAAGAAGGCAAAATGTTGAGTAAGATATGACATAGTGACATCATGAAGCATGTTCACTAATGTTAAATCACATGGTAAGATAATCAAGTAAGGTGTCGTACCAACCTCCCGTGATCGAGGAGGTTACATGTTTCAGTGGTGATATTTACCTTCCGTGATCGTGAAGGGTCAAGTTATAATTCCCAGAACTGTTAGGGCCTTGCAAACCCTAGCTTTGTCTGGAGGCTGCGCGCTTTTGGTACGGACACTATGGGCCCACATGTTAAGACAAGATAATAAGTTCAAGATTGAGTTTATAATGAAGCATAAGACATTCAATCAATCATAAATGGTTCATGCATAAGTTACATGATGATTGACATGTTTTAAGAAGTTTGAAATATTTTGTGAGATTATGTTTGAACTTGCTGGGCGAAAGCTCACTCTTATATTTCATACTGTAGGTAAGAAGCCTGCAGCTTAACTAGTGGGCTATGCGGACGATGCGGCGGGTGAAGGGCGGTGTGGGATACCACTACGCATAATTTTCCGCATCCAATTTTCAGAAAATATGTTAATATTTTCAATAGTAAATTATGTTTTGTTATATGTATAAAGTTGGAAGACACAAGAAGGTACTTTCAGTATAGTCTGTATGTATGACAAGTTTTTCTCTACAAGATAACTTAGATGAATATGTTTTAAAAAAAAAAAAAAAAAAAAATTTATCTCAAATTTTCAAGTAAAGAACAAGTACGTATGGTGTCGACCTGGCCTGGGAAGTCGGGGCGTCACACAAAGAATGCCAGCTGGCATTATTGCAGCAAGAAGAATTCAGCTCATTTGTTGTGGGGACCATTGTTTTTACCTCAGCTAGGAGGTCACGTGAGCTGGGGATTGTTGCCCTAAATGGGTGAGTTCATTTTGGGAATAAGGAGGAGCGAAAAAAGGGGAGGCTGAAAATAGAAGAGAGCAGCCGCCAGAGAGAAAAAAACAGAGGAGAGAAGAAATCCACCATTTTTGGGCAAGAGAGAGAGATCTGGAATCCGAGCTCAGAGGGAGAGGGACGCAAGGACGAGAAGAACCATCTTGAGCCGATTGGAGTTTTTCTTCCTCTTAATCTTTCTTGATTGATTTTCTGATTTTCAATCTTTGTGAACAATGGATGATGTTTTTAAGCTTTCTTTTGTAATTCGAAATATGAACTAAATTGTTTAGCTAGGACCCTAATGGAACCAAGGTTGTAGGAATGTTATGTTGATATTGGATTGCTAGATAATATTCTGCTTTTGTTCATTCATGTGTGTGTGATGCTTATTTCTATTTTCTGACTGGCCATCGACTATAGGAAAACAGATTTAGATTAATACCGGAAGGGTTAGTTTAAGTTGGAAATGACATGGATGATGCAAGTTCAATATGCTTGTCTAGGTTTATTGATTGTGAATGGTATATGAATATATTGTTCATCTTGCATAACCCACAGAGCTCGAGCCGTAAAATTGCATTCTAAGAGCTGGATTCACATAGGAATATGATGAAAAAGGTTTGAGGAATTAGCCATAATAATTCGGAAGATTTTTATGCATAAAATGGAGTTTTGGTTAACAGGTGCAGATTATGCTATAGCATTCTAGTAGCATTCGTGTAGCAAACCTGCAACTAAGGTGAAATTAGGTGTCCTAGCTTGTTTAATCCATTGGTTTCCCTAACTCAACTGAAATCCTGATCTCTTCATTAATTTTGTTTGCTTTTACTTTGCTTGTAGTTGCTACATAATCTTCATTAAATTTTCAAATTACCCTTTTTCGTTTCATACCTTCTTTGGTATTAAAATAGCTTTTACTCGATAATTTTGGTGATTAAATCCTCGAGGGACGATATCCGTACAATTCTGTACACTTTATTACTTGTACGATTCGTATACTTGCGAGTGTTCAATTGAGCGAACAAGTTTTTGGCGCCGTTGCCGGGGATTGAAATCATTAAAATATTAGTAGAAGTTATTTTGTTTTTCTTGTTTTTTTTGCTTTCTCTTATTTGCTTGAGTTTTGTATTTTCAGGAGTTGGCTTTCTCTGCATGAATAACCAACGAAACCAAGAGTTGCTGCCCTTGGATCTAGAAATTGAGAGAACATTTCTAGCAAGAAGAAGGGAGCAACAAGGTCTAGCGGATGTGGGAGAAATTGCAGAAAGAGCTGCTGCCAATATGGCGAATGATGGGCAGCAAATGAATGTCAACAATCTATTGCCTCAACCAGTTTTGGTGGATGACCGAGACAGGGCTATTCGAGAGTATGCGGTACCGATTCTACATGGGCTCAATCCGGGCATTATTCGGTCAGAAATACAGGCGCCACAGTTTGAACTCAAGCCGGTTATGTTCCAAATGTTGCTAACCGTGGGCCAGTTCAGTGGAATGGCAACTGAGGATCCCCACATGCATCTTCGGCTATTCATAGAAGTGAGTGATTCTTTCAAGCTACCAGGGGTGTCCGAGGAAGCATTGAGGCTGAAGTTATTTCCTTATTCCTTGAGGGATAGAGCTAGAGCCTGACTTAATTCGCTGCCACCGGATTCAATAGCAACATGGAATGACTTGGCAGAAAAGTTCCTTATGAAGTACTTCCCTCCAACCAAGAATGCCAAGCTCAGAAACGACATCACTTCATTCCAACAGTCGGAGGGCGAATCTTTGTACGAAGCATGGGAGAGATTCAAAGAGTTGTTGCAAAAAATGCCCTCATCATGGGATTCCCCATTGGATTCAGATGGAAACATTTTACAATGGGCTTAATGGGCAAACTCGGACCATTGTGGATGCGGCTGCCAATGGTGCCCTTTTGGCCAAGTCATATAATGAGGCGTATGAGATTTTGGAGAGGATGGCAACCAACAATTATCAGTGGCCCACCGAGAGACTCAATGCTCGCAAGGCTGCAGGACTTCATGAAGTAGATGCTATTACGGCACTCTCTGCTCAAGTGTCGAGTTTGACGAATATGATCAAGACTATGAACATGTCGGCTGGGGTTAATTCGGTACAATCTGTTGCCATCACTTGTGTTTATTGTGGAGAGGGACACTTGTACGAGGATTGCCCTTCTAATCCAGCCTCTACTTGTTATGTGGGTAATTTCAACATGAACAATCCGTATTCAGTGCCGTACAATCAAGGGTTGAGACAACACCCCCAACTTTTCATGGAGTAATCAAGGGGCCAGTTCTAGTGGAGCAAATGCTTATCATCGACCTTCTCACCCTCCGGGCTTTCCATCTCAGCAACCAAGAACTCAAGCTATAGACTCATCTAGCTCATTGGAGAATTTGATCAAGGAGTATATAGCAAAGAATGACGCTAGAGTTCAGAGTCATGATGCAACATTGAGGAATTTGGAGAATCAAATTGGGCAGATTGCTAATGCCTTGAATGTTAGGCCGCAAGGTTCTCTTCCAAGTAATACTGAAGATCCAAGGAGGGAAGGGAAAGAACACTGCAAGACTATCTTATTACAGAATGGAAGGGAGATTGAGCGAAGGGAAAAGTCAAAAGCTGTACAGAACGAGCCCACTTCAATCCAAGAACAAGATGAGCCGCATCAAGAAGAAGAAATTCTGGTGAAAAATCAGCCATCAGACTCTGCTGCAGAAAATGCTACAGCATTTACACAGCATTCTGGAGCAGCAGAAAGCAAGCGAAATCAGACCTCCTCCACCATTTCCTCAGCGGTTTCAAAAGAAGAAAAAGGATGGTCAGTTTTCGCAAATTTCTGAATGTCTTGAAGCAACTTCACATCAATATACCTCTTGTTGAAGCTTTGGAGCAGATGCCGAATTATGCCAAATTTATGAAAGATTTGGTCACTAAGAAGCGTAGATTTGGAGAATTTGAAACCGTAGCTCTGACAGAGGAATGCAACGCCATATTGCAGAATAAACTCTCTCCCAAGTTGAAGGATCCGGGAAGTTTTACAATACCTTGCTCAATTGGAAACCACTACTTTGGTAAGGCCTTATGTGATTTGGGAGCTAGTATCAATTTGATGCCAATGTCCATCTTCAGGAAGTTAGGAATTGGTGAAGCACGGCCTACCACAGTATCATTGCAGCTTGCCGATAGGTCCATCAAACATCCTGAAGGGAAGATTGAAGATGTTCTAGTAAAGGTGGATAAGTTCATTTTTCCAGCGGATTTTATCATTCTTGATTGTGAGGCAGATAAGGACGTGCCGATTATACTGGGAAGATCATTTTTGGCTACTGGCAGGACCTTGATAGATGTACAGAAAGGTGAATAGACCATGAGAGTTCACGATCAACAGGTTACCTTCAACGTCTTCAAGGCTATGCATTTTGTTGATGATGTTGAGGAGTGTTCGGCCATCAATGTTCTGGATTCATTAGTGGCTCCTGAGTTTGAGAAAAAACGCTCTCCAAAGATGATAAATGAAGACGATTTGGCTGTGTCAGATGAAGATGAGGAAGCTAGTGATAATCAAGTGTCTTGGATGGAGAGCAGACATACGGCATTTAGAGGAGGGAAGCGCTTCGAATCACTGGAGTTGTCAGAAAGGGTCTTTAAATCCCACAAACCATCTGTTGATGAATCACCTATTTTGGAACTAAAACCTCTACCTACACACTTGAGGGATAGTGGTAGCAGAAAGAAAAAATCGAAAAAAAAAACTAGATTCTCAGGACATCGGCTGCACTTTGGAGGTTTTTGCTGTAGAAAAAATTATTTGTCAGAAAGACATGCTGCAGAAAACTAAGGGAGAACTTTCAAGATGAATGGACAGAGAGTCAAGCATTATTGGGGAGGTCCTGTGGATCGTTCTAAGACCTCCATCACACTCAAAGAAGATTGAAAAAGGGAAGTAGTCAGGCTGAAGACTTTAAAACAAGCGCTTGAGGGAGGCAACCCTATTGTTTGCTGTTGTTTTTAATTACATTTGACTTGTTATGTTTGATGATTTCCAGTTCATTTGGTGTTCCACTTTGTTCTTACGTTTAGATTTTCCTTTTTCTTCTTTGGTGTAGGGATGCAATCTGTGCAAGAATGCTGTGGGATTGCTACAGCAAAGCTACAGCAAAATCGGGCAGCATCTGGGGTGTAATCTGTATAAAAGTGTTGTGTGATTGCTACAGCAAAGCTGCAGGAAAAAAAAAAAAAAAAAAAAACTTGCTGCAGTATACATATAGATATATATATATTACAAAAAAAAAAAAATCGAAAAGTATATATATATACACTAATATATATAGAGATTATATATATATATATAATATAGCTATTAATATATATATTTATATATACTATATATATAAATAGATATTATATAATAATAGTAATATTTATATAGTTTTATTCTAGATGTAGCCCTACATAATCCCATCTTCTTCCCTTGCGCCGTCGACCCCCCCCCCCCCCCCCATATTTGCCGATCACCCAAAACTGCCGCCCAGCCAAAAGCCCGTGCCCATACACCAATCAAATGCCATTGCCAACACCTCCACAGCCCGAATCAACTCTCCACTGACCCACTTCTCCACAGAGTGATTCAGCCCCTTTTACAACACGCCGAGCAACCTCCACAGGCCCACGCCGATCATCGCCTCCACCAGCCTCATCTCGGACTCCTCCAAACTCCTCGCTACGAGCTCAGTCCATCCCATCGAGCCAGAGCCTCCACGCCATCCCCTGTCAGCCACATTGAGCTAGTACGTCCAGAGAACTCATTAGCCTTTCTCCATATTTGCTCGCAACGGTTCAGCCAACTTGCGTATTGAACCCAGCGATCACAAAAGGAAGATAGCCTCCTTCCCATCCCACCATCATCAGCCGTCAGACTCAGCCAAAAGCCCGAGCCACGCCTTCACCAAGCCTATCTTTCCGTTCCCTGAGTTTCCAGATGGCTTGCTAGAGCCAATTGCTGCTGAAGAGGTGGCAGACGAGATTGATGAGGAGGATAAGGATGATCATGAAGATTGAAGGGCAACACCAACCACCCATAACATCAGGGAGTTCTAACTCTCTCCTTTTCTTTTTATTAATTTTGCTATGATTTGTTCTGTTTTTCTTTGCCCTGTTATTTTTGCTCTATTTTTGTGTTGTCTTGTGTAAGCAGTGAGGGCACTGCTTAGATTAAGTTTGGGGGTATTGGGTAGGTTTGTTTTAGTTTTAGTTAATATGGTTTTGTTATGTGTTTCTATATTTGTGTTACTCGTGTGGGTTGATTTTATGGTTTGCCTAGTTTTTCCTAAAAAAAATTAAAAAAAAATTTGAGTTTTTTTTATTTTATGTCAGAAAATTGCTCTAGTTTTGCTGCTAAGTTGTTGGTTTGAGGAAATTCGATGAAGATTACTAGAGTTTTGAAATTTTCAGCTTATGAATTGATTGAGCTTGAATTGAGTAGTGGTGATGTCTGCTATTTGTTTGCTCTTTGAGTGAGATTACTCTTTTCCACAATAGGCTATAGCTTTGTTGTTTAAGGAAAGCCTAGGGAACTCTAAGTCATTGTGAGAGTTTAGGATTTGAGAACTGGTTGTCAACCTCTGGAGGCAATGCTTTAGGGAGCAAAACATTTTGGGGATAGTGATTTGTATTGAAAGTAATCATGTTCAAGGGTGTCATGAGTTTAAAAAAAACAAAAAAAAAAACAAAAAAAAGAAACAAAAAACTGAAGAAGTAATAAAGAACTCCGCTATTCTGAGCAACCTAGTAACCAGGAGTAACATGAGCCCCATGTGTACTCTTGCGTCAAACAGTGGTTCAGAATATGAGTTTGCTACAGCAATTCTGAAGTGTGACGTTGCTGAGTAACCGGGTGTCTTCATCACCAATGTTGGCATTCGCGTAAAAAGGTAACAGTGACATGATGAATTAAAAAAAAAAAAAAACAAAAACAAAAATTTGTATAAATACTCATACACCCAACTCAGCAAGCATTGTATTATAGAGGAGAGGGAATCATGCATCCAGCTTATTAGATCATAAGCTAAGCTTGACGATCGTGATCAGAAGGACTTAGGTAATCTTAAGATGCTTAGATATAGTCTTGCACACACACACATCTATAGAGGAACCTCACTTGGGAGCAAACTTATGAAGGATAGAACTGATATTTGATAAAAGCTGAATTTCGCAATGAGTTGGAAATTAAGAAGCTCTTATGAGAATGGAGATTCAATTTGCTTAGCAGCCTAAGCAATTTTCTGTTTGTGTTTTGAGTTTTCTTTTTGTGTGTTTGTGTTTTGTATGTTTATTTTGGCATTACTCGAGGGCGAGCAATGTTCTAAGTTTGGGGGTGTGATAACTCTAGAAATTAGAGTTATCGTGGGCATTCTTAGGCTTGGAAGCAATTGGTTTAGCGAGTATTTGTGTTATTTTTAGCCTATTTTCCGTTGTTTTATGTTTGTATGAACTTTTATCTTGGGTTTAATGTTTGGTTGAAATCATGGCAAAATGTGATGAAAGATAGGATCAAATGAGTATTAATTTGGTGTTAAATTCTGTGTGAATTGTAGGTGAGCCTGAGCTGAAAATGCTGCAGCATTTCCTACAGTAAGCTGAAGCAGAAGCAGACAAAGAAAGCCAGCTGGCATTATTGCAGCAAGAAGAATTCAGCTCATTTGTTGTGGGGACCATTGTTTTTACCTCAGCTAGGAGGTCACGTGAGCTGGGGATTGTTGCCCTAAATTGGTGAGTTCATTTTGGGAATAAGGAGGAGCGAAAAAAGGGGAGGCTGAAAATAGAAGAGAGCAGCCGCCAGAGAGAAAAAAACAGAGGAGAGAAGAAAATCCACCATTTTTGGGCAAGAGAGAGAGAGAGCTCAGCTGAAGTCTGAGCTTCCATTTTCACGTCCATTCTGGAATCCGAGCTCAGAGGGAGAGGGACGCAAGGACGAGAAGAACCATCTTGAGCCGATTGGAGTTTTTCTTCCTCTTAATCTTTCTTGATTGATTTTCTGATTTTCAATCTTTGTGAACAATGGATAATGTTTTTAAGCTTTCTTTTGTAATTCGAAATATGAACTAAATTGTTTAGCTAGGACCCTAATGGAACCAAGGTTGTAGGAATGTTATGTTGATATTGGATTGCTAGATAATATTCTGCTTTTGTTCATTCATGTGTGTGTCATGCTTATTTCTATTTTCTGACTGGCCATCGACTATAGGAAAACAGATTTAGATTAATACCGGAAGGGTTAGTTTAAGTTGGAAATGACATGGATGATGTAAGTTCAATATGCTTGTCTAGGTTTATTGATTGTGAATGGTATAGGAATATATTGTTCATCTTGCATAACCCACAGAGCTCGAGCCGTAAAATTGCATTCTAAGAGCTGGATTCACATAGGAATATGATGAAAAAGGTTTGAGGAATTAGCCATAATAATTCGGAATATTTTTATGCATAAAATGGAGTTTTGGTTAACAGGTGCAGATTATGCTATAGCATTCTAGTAGCATTCGTGTAGCAAACCTGCAACTAAGGTGAAATTAGGTGTCCTAGCTTGTTTAATCCATTGGTTTCCCTAACTCAACTGAAATCCTGATCTCTTCATTAATTTTGTTTGCTTTTACTTTGCTTGTAGTTGCTACATAATCTTCATTAAATTTTCAAATTACCCTTTTTCATTTCATACCTTCTTTGGTATTAAAATAGCTTTTACTCGATAATTTTGGTGATTAAATCCTCGAGGGACGATATCCGTACAATTCTGTACATTTTATTACTTGTACGATTCGTATACTTGCGAGTGTTCAATTGAGCGAACAAGTAGAACTGTGACTTTTTGAAAATTATTCATTAAAAACATTCCAATAATTTCAGTAAGCAGTGCATGTGTAGGAATTGCCTGCTCATGCACTGTTTTGAAAATCCTATGCAGGAATTGCCTATTTCCTGCTCAGTTTTTAACATTCAGTTTTATTTTAAAATCTGTTTCGAATTTGAAAAAGTTTCCTTCATAAAAGTTGTAGAACTCACAAAGTCCTGCAACTTTCATTTTAAAATGAAAACCTAATTCGGCCAATAACCTACTCATATTCATTGTTGAAATGTCCTAGCCGTGCTCAGGGTCTGGGCTGGCCAGTCTCGGGTTTTCACAGAAAATAAGCCTTTGGAGCTTATTTTTCAAAATATGTCCACAGCAACCCCCTAGGGTTTTCAATTTTCTACAACTTTACAGTTTAAAACCTTTCTCAAATTCTGCCTCTAAGGGCTTAAAAATTTCATTTCCAGATTGCTGCCCAGTTTTATCCGAAAACTGGCAGTTTTACTTTGAATTGTTTGTTACGCAAAATAACGCACACCCTACCTCAAACGGTCGCAACGGCGAGCCTACATCACACATGCAGCGTATTACGTAGGTTTCCATTAACATACACTTGATTCTCATCCAATTAACCCATGTAGTAAACTTTTACCAAGTTAGGGTTTTAAGTAGGTTTTTCATGTTAATTCATCATACAATCATCTCACCATCATACAAGCATACCATATAACTTCCTAAGCATATGGGGACATATAACAAACACCTAATAGACATTCACACAAAGCATATAATTTTAAAGCATAACTTCAAAAACATAAACCAAAACATAGATCTAGCTTACCAAAACCCTAATCAAGCACATACTAATCTCACTAAGCTATTGCATGAAAATAAGTGAGCTTATGCTCTTACATAACCAACTTAAAATACACTTAAATAATTGAACCAAAACTCAAATGAAAAGCTTAGGGGGTTTAAGAGGTTTACTTTAACACTTTGTAGCAGATCTAGACTTGAATCACACTTTCCTTCTTGATTTCCTACTCAAAAATCCGACCACACTCTTCAATTTTTTCTCTCTTGTGTTCGGCTTTTAGGGGTAGGGAGAGGGCTAGAGAGTGAACTAAAAAGGTTAGGGTTTCAAAAGGTGGTCCAAGGCAAACCTCACCACATCTATTTATAGGAAAAATTTAATTTAATTTCAAAAATTATTTTATTGCTTAAATTGCACATAAGTCCTCAAAAGCAAAAATATTTGCCCCCTAGAGTCCATGAGGTGGCCGGCCACTTGGGGTGGCTTGTTGGCCAAGCTATCTTCCATGTTCATGCATTTAAATTACTTTCCTTATTTTCTAAAAATTAAATAATTCAATTAATTATCACTATATGAGGTGTCATTAATTAAGGTTCCATTTGGTTTTCCTCCACCAATGCAGTCCATTTTCGTACTAATACAGATTTTACAAATACTGTTTTCACTAATAACAGTACTGTTATACTGGACTGCAGTCCAGAATTTATCTGCACTTAACCGAACTGCGTAAAAAAATTTCTTAGAACTAAAAGCCACTTAGTTCTTATTACTCAAAATATTGTGCTTGATTTTTCTATAGTGATCCCAAACCTAATTTTCACTTCGCTATCCGTAATAACAGTTTTTCATAGTATAATTTCATACTGTTTATAAAACTGCAGTACCGTCTCATACATACCTTAGATTATTTTGATCAAACTTTGACCGGAATAAAATCATACATAAACCCTAATTCTGATAAATCAGATCAGGCATTTCATATAAACATACATAATACAAACTTTTGATTCCTTAAAAAGGAAATCGTAAATTTGTAAAAAAGTTGGTTATTACAATCTGCCCCCCTTAAAACTTTTCATCCTCGAAAATCAAAACAAATTGGGATAACTCTTTCTCATTTCCTCTTCTAATTCCCACGTTGCTTCTTCAATATTATGATTCCGCCATAACACTTTAACAATAGGAATGGTTTTGTTTCTTAAAACTTTTTCTTCCCGATCCAGAATCCGGACTGGCTTTTCTTCATACGTCAAATCAGTTTGGACTTCGTTGGTTCTTGACTTAATACATGGGGAGAATCAGGTACATAATTTTTCAACATCGAAACGTGGAATACGTTATGCACAGAAGCTAGTTCTGGCGGCAAGGCAAGCTTATAGGCTACTTTTCCAATCCTTTCAAAGGATTTCAAAAGGTCATGTATATCTCGGACTAAGCTTTCCCTTTTACCAAACCTCATAATTCCCTTCATAGGAGCAATCTTAAGAAAAACAGAATCTCCAATTTGGAATTCTAAAGGTCTCCGACGTTTATCAGCATAACTTTTCTGTCGACTGAAGGCTACGTCGAGTCTCTGTTTGATCATCTTGATATCCTCTGAGGTCTTTCTGATGAAGTCTGTAGTTTGAAGCTGCTTCTGTCCAACTTCTTGCCAATGAATGGGAGATCGACATTTCCTTCCATAAAGCGCTTCAAATGGAGCAATACCAATCGAGGCGTGATAACTATTATTATAAGAAAATTCGATCAAAGGTAGCTTCTAATCCCAGCTTCCTTTGAAATCCAAAACAAATTTTGATCTCATAGTCGTGTGAACACTCTTCCAGAATCGAGAGTTAAAACGCCCATCACGATCTGAAATGATAGATTTTGACACTCCATGCAGCCTAACAATCTGGGATACGTAAATTTCAGCTAGTCTCTCTACTGAAAAGGTAGCCTTGATAGTAATAAAGTGGGCTGATTTGGTTAATCTATCCATAATTACCCAAATCATGTCATTCCCACTTGCGGTCCTGGGTAATCCAACTACAAAATCCATAGTAGTTTGTTCCCATTTCCACTCTGGGAGGTCGATTTTCTGAAGATCTCCACTAGGTTGCCGGTGTTCAGACTTAACTTTCTGACAAGTTAGGCATTTTGACACAAAATCTGCAATTTCATTCTTCATATTTGGCCACCAAAAGTTTTCTCTGAGGTCCTTATACATCTTGGTAGCTCCGGGATGTACCGAATATGGCGTCTCATGCACTTCAGACATGATCTGCTTCCTAAGAGATTCAAAGTTAGGGACACAAATCCTTTCTTTGAAATAAATTAGCTCATTCGAAGAGGTCCTAAATTCTTTATTCTTTCCACCAAGAAATTGTGCCTTTAGCAGAAAGGAATCCTTCCCTTGATGAAGCTTAATGGATTCTAGGAGATTGGACTGGAGAGTCAGGACAACCAATTTCCCAGTTATCATCTCTATATTGAAATAAGAAATCTCCTTTTGAAGTGGCTTGGGCATCACTCCAAGAGACATCAGCATACCAGATAATTTCCTGCTTAGAGCATGTGCTATCTTGTTTGCTTTTCCAGGGTGATAACGGATTTCACAATCGTAATCCTTCACGAGATCTAGCCATCTGCGCTGCCTCATACTGAGCTCCTTTGGGTGAAGATGTATTTGAGACTTTGATGATCCATATAAATCTCACATCTATTCCCATACAAATAATGTCTCCAGATCTTTAATGCGAAAACCACCGCCACTAGCTCTAAATCATGCGTCGGATAGTTTCGTTCGTGATCCTTTAGTTGGCGTGAGGCAATGGCGACCACATTTCCATTTTGCATTATGACAGCCACTAGTCCTGTCTTAGAAGCGTCACTGTAAATAACAAAATTTCCTGCATCCACATCAGGAATTATTAACACTAGAGCACTAGTAAGCTTCTTCTTGAGCTCTTGAAAGTTTTCTTCGAATTTCTGTGTCCACTCAAATTTCTTCCCTTTTCGAGTAAGAGCCGTAAGGGGTGTTGCAATCTTGGAGAATCCTTCAACGAAACGTCAGTAGTATCCGGCCAAACCAAGAAAGCTCCGTATCTCCGAAACATTTTTGGGTGCTGCCCACGTACTGACCGCCTCTACTTTAGCAGGATCAATGGAAATTCCTTCCTTTAAAACCACGTGACCTAAGAAGTGAACTTTTTCCAACCAAAATTCACATTTTGTGAATTTGGCATAGAGCTGATTCCGTCTTAATGTCTCCAAAACCATCCGAAGGTGCTGCTCATGCTCCTTTCTGGACTTTGAGTAGATCAAAATATCGTCGATGAAAACTATAACAAACTTGTGTAGGTATTCTTTGAACACTTGGTTCATAAGATCCATAAAAGCAGCTGGTGCATTGGTCAGTCCAAATGGCATGACAAGAAACTCATAATGCCCGTAGCGTGTTCGAAAAGCCGTCTTAGAAATATCCACCTCCTTGATTCTGAGTTGATGGCATCCTGATCGCAAGTCCACCTTCGAGAATACTACTGCTCCCCTAAGTTGATCGAAAAGATCATCGATTCTAGGTAGAGGATACTTATTCTTAATCGTAATCTTATTCAACTCACGATAGTCGATGTACATCCGCAACGATCCATCCTTCTTTTTGATGAATAAAACCGGTGCTCCCCATGGGAATGGTTTTGTCGAATGAATCCTTTATCCAACAATTCTTGCAACTGTACTTGGAGTTCCCTGAGTTCGGCTAGGGCCATACGGTAAGGTGCTTTTGATATAGGTGCAGTTCCAGGCAACAACTCTATCTTGAAAGAAATTTCCCGCTCAGGAGGAAGTCTTGACAAGTCTTTTGGAATGACATCCACATATTCCCTGATAATGGGAACATCTTCCAGCTTTAACTCCATCTCTTGTTCTTTGTCCACCATGTTAGCTAGATATCCTTGACATCCACTAGCCAACATTTTGCATGCCTTCATTGCCGATACTAGCCTAGTTGAGGAATTTCGGGACTGACCGTAGAAATTGAATTCCTCCTCACCACGAAGACTAAACATAACACAACGCTTTCGACAATCAATCTTAGCGTTGTACTTACTTAGAAAGTCCATTCCTAAAATAACATCGTAATCTTGAAGCTTAATCGCGATGAGGTCTACATATAGTTCTCAACCGCAAACGATTACTGGAACATTTTGCATCCAAAAATCGGACAACAAAATTTCTCCTGAAGGAAGGGAGGTTCTAAAGGGTTGCTTTAAATTATCCACACCTCTTCCTAATTTATGGGCAAACTTCATCGACACAAAAGAATGGGTGGCACTAGAATCAAATAGGGCAATTGCATCAAATGTGGCGATAAAAATCTGACATGTTACCACATGGGAAGTCCCAGCTTCAGCATCTCCCCTTGTGTAGGCATAAATCCTGGCTTAGGGTTCAAGAGCCTCTAATCTTCCTTGTGCGATCGAAGGGCCTTCGATTTTTGCTTGCACCGCATGCAGCTGACTGTTTGCATTTCTATTCTGGTACTGAGGGTTCTGGTTCTGGTTGTTCAAGGTGCAATTTCTCGCATAATGGCATTCCTTCCCACAAAGGTAGTAGGCGTTTGTCCCCAATCTACATACTCCCAAGTGCTTCTTTCCACATTGTGCGCACACTGGATAGTCATTGGTATTACCCTCATTCCCCCGGTTGTTCTTCTTTTAAGGGTAATTCCTCTGCTGACTCTGGCCGGAAGCATTCCCTTTTCATTTGTTCTTCCCGAACTGTTTGGAATTTTGGCCAGAATTATTGGTCTGACCCTTCTGGTACAAGTCCTGGTTCTGTCGAGGCTGCAACTGTTTCACCACCGCTTTCTCCTCTTTCTTGGTTTTGAAAATCTGAGCCCTTGCCTCCTTATCCTGGTTAATCTAGTACTCGGCTCTTATTGCCCGACTGATACAGTCGGATACCAGGGTTGGAGGGCTACTGCTAGTACTGACTTGCTTGGCAATGTCCGTTCGAAACATCTTCATCATTCTTCTTACTTTTACAGTTTCGTTCAGTATAAGTATTGGGCACAGGCGAGCCAGCTGCTCAAATTTCTAGACAGCCTCTAGCACTGTTAGCGACCACTGTTTCAAGCTATTGAACTCATCTTGTTGAGCCGCCAAGATTTCACTGTCGTAGTACATCATTCTGAATTCAGCAATAAAATCCTACCAACTCATTGTCGCAACATCTCTGCACATCTGGACGGTCATCCACCAATGTCTTGCATCCTTTTTAAGTGCAAAGGAAGCACAGAGAACTTTTTCCCGCTCCGTAATCCCCATAAAATCCAAAATTACTTGGATATCAATTAACCAGTTGTCGGCGTTAATCGGGTCCGTAGTTGCTTCAAACTCGGGCACCTTCATTCGTCTAAATCGCTCGAACAATAGGTCTTCCCAAACTAAGGGTGGGTTTGCTTGAACCCCAACAGGTGCTAACGGGACTTCTAAATTCCGTGGAACCCCATGACGAACCTCTGGTACCTGTGGTGCTACTGGGGGTAAAGGGTTATCTTGGAGTGGCACTTCATTAGCACGGGGTATCTGATCTATACGAGCTATCTGCTCTCTAAGCCGGTTTGTTTCCTACTGCTATTCCAGCAATTGTCGTTGCAAAGTAGCTACAACATTTGCAAAATCCGGTTCTTGCGGATTTGGATTTGCTCGCGTGCGAGGACGTACCATTTTCTAATTCCTATTTGATTACAAGAAAAGATATTATTATACTTTAAATATCCTTTCTTCCATTCATATCTTATCGTATTCCATCATTCCATAACATCTTATCATATCATAAAACATCATATAGAAATCCATAGTGATTTCATCATATCATATCATAACTTTATCATAATATCATAACATCATCATATACATATCATATATAAACTTGTTTATCCTATTTAGATAGTAATATGTACATATACTACACACATAATACTTACTCTATATACAAAGTCAAAATAAGATGGAAGTGTCTACCACTTTACCATCCTACCTATCCTATGTACAATCCTAATGTCAAAAAGAATAAATACTAAAAGTCATCCTAGATCTAAATAGTCTACGCTATTGTTATGTCGGAGAAAGTGTCGGAGGTCCGCGTCCCAATCACCATGATCGAATAAAATCTCCTCGGGTTCTTCGTTCGGCTCCTCCAGATCGTAAAGGTCTTCTTCGATGGCTCCCTCCTGCTCCTCCCATTGCTCTTGAGCTTCCTCGTCTTCTTCCTCGTCATCACTCTCGATGATGAATTGGGAGGATCTTCAGGATGGTCTTCGGGGTCAACTGGAAAATCCGCAGGGTCCATAATATCATCCGCTGCTCCGGCTTCCTCCTCCGGTCGATTGGGACCTTCGTGGAACAATGGCTCCGCAATACCAGCATCAATGTCTGGAACAACCTAGTCTTCCTCTGGGGGCGGCAGCTTGTATCCCATGGACTACTATCTCTGCCTCCATGATAGCATGTATCATATCCTCTAATGTTATCCCTACCATAGGCTCCGGAACAAAAGGCCTGACGTTGGGAGGTAGCCCTTCCCGAAGAAGATGTAACGCCTACAACAACGGGCTTCCTAAGTCATGGGGGATATGGGCAACATCGCTTCCCGAAACCGTCGGCAGTAATGGCCCATCGACTCGTTTGGGTACGCGCTCCAATCTATAACATAACTAAGAAAGAGCCAAAGATACATGTCGTTGTAAATCTCGAGGTCACGCGCAGGCATGTTGGTGTCCTCGTTCGGCAACGGCCCGTACCGTGCGGTAATTAAAGCACGAAAGTCCGCCCATATTCCTCCCGGCATAGCCGGTTCCCCTATGGTTATCCACCACATCCTATCATCCACAGCTAGACACCTAGTGGCTAACAAGACCTAGAGGCGAGCTTCCATATGGCTTATCCTAAAAATCAACTCCATATCGTACAACCATCCTGTTAACGATACTGTGCGCCGGGTCCCATCGAACAACAAGGGTTGCATCCCGTAAAACACTAGTGCAACGTCACGGTCCTCGTCCATAGCCTCGGATCTATATTATACAAGCTATCATATTATACTTACATAATAAATATTTCTACACCGAAATAATTTTTAACTTACAATGACGGTGTTGCTGGCAGGCAGACTGTGAAACCGGAAGGCAGAAACCCGCTCTGATACCAACTTGTAACGACCCGCCTTACGTAGGCCGTTACCGTACTTATCATACATAAATACTGATACTTACTTAACTAGCAGAAATGCGAAATATTTTTTTAAAAAAACAATTAGAAAGGTAACTCGACCATATAATTACTTATAACATATATACGTACTTATTTGAGTATTATTCAAGTGATTAAACTAATTAATAATTACATATATTTGAACACAAAACGCATAGTGGTTCCATCCTGTAGTTTCACAGTTAGCCCAGCCATGCCCCACCATCTTGTATCAAGTATTGCCAATAGGGAGCTTACCTACAGCATAAACGTAAGTTGTGAGCTTTCGCTCAGCAAGTACAACTATTAACCCGCAAAAACAATATGAACTTAAACCATGCATGAACCAATTATGCTTCATTATGCTTTCTTATGTTAGCATATTTTTGGGCCCTTACTTATTATAAGTGTACGTACCGCCAGCCCAATCCAACTCAATCCATGAACCAACCCTGACCTAGTGTAGGTCGGTACGACACGATTGAACTTGCTCAACATCTTACTTGAAAACATTTTCTTGAAAATAGTTTCTTAAAAACAGTTTTTAACTTGAAACTTAATCTTACTCTTGCCATATAAATTATCATTAGTGAACATGCTTCATAAGTGCATGAGTTTTAAAAGCATGCAATCAGTAAAACAATTAGCATATGCTGTAAGCGGAGTTTGTACTTACTGGTTATACTAGAGCTGGGTTTGTTGCTCTAATGAATTGCAACAACAGGTTACTTTCCTGTTTTCAAAAAGGACGTAACATAAGAATCATCATATCTTCCCATAAATCATTACATTAAATGTTGGTATCCTAACCAACACTTAACTTTATCCCTAGTTATATGTCCCTACTAACATGGTATCCTTTTTGGTTACTAGATGTAACCTTAGGGCACCAAACCTTAAAAACAATCAAACAATATCTTGTTTGATTACTTAATACAAATCTTGGCTAGTTATACTTAAATAGTATCCTTTTAGGTTACTAATAGTAACCCTGGGTATAAACCCTATCATAATTAGGTTAATGTCCTATGGGTTACCAAGACCCAATAGTGGTATACCATTTGGTTATCCTAAGTAACCTTGGGTTTAAAACCGAGCATATAAAATTAGTAACCTATTTGGTTGCAATAAGTATACCTTCAATTTACTTAGTTCAATAATAATTTTTAGTATCATATCCGATTACTATGTGTCTTACTATGGTTAACATATTACTTAGCATACTTTAGTTATTTCTTTTCTTCACAAAAACCATGTTTAATTCTTTTTAAACCATTGTTATAAAGCTACAATTGATTTATTTTATAAAGATAGTAGAACTGTGATTTTTTAAAAATCATTCATTAAAAACAGTCCAATAATTTTAGTAAGCAGTGCATGTGCCGGAATTGCCTGCTCATGCACTGTTTTGAAAATCCTGTGCAGGAATTGTCTATTTCCTGCTCAGTTTTTAACATTCAGTTTTATTTTAAAATCCGTTTCGAATTTGAAAAAGTTTCCTTCATGAAAGTTGTAGAACTCACAAAGTCCTGCAACTTTCATTTTAAAAATGAAAACCTAATTCGGCCAATAACCTACTCATATTCATTGTTGAAATGTCCTAGCCGTGCTCAGGGTCTGGGCTGGCCAGTCTCGGGTTTTCACAAAAAATAAAGCCTTTGGAGCTTATTTTTCAAAATATGTCCACGCAACCCCCTAGGGTTTTCAATTTTCTACAACTTTACAGTTTAAAACCTTTCTCAAATTTTGCCTCTAAGGGCTTAAAAATTTCATTTCCAGATTGCTGCCCAGTTTTATCCGAAAACTGGCAGTTTTACTTTGAATTGTTTGTTACGCAAAATAACGCACACCCTACCTCAAACGGTCGCAACGGCGAGCCTACATCACACATGCAGCGTATTACGTAGGTTTCCATTAACATACGCTTGATTCTCATCCAATTAACCCATGTAGTAAACTTTTACCAAGTTAGGGTTTTAAGTAGGTTTTTCATGTTAATTCATCATACAATCATCTCACCATCATACAAGCATACCATATAACTTCCTAAGCATATGAGGACATATAAAAAACACCTAATAGACATTCACACAAAGCATATAATTTTAAAGCATAACTTCAAAAACATAAACCAAAACATAGATCTAGCTTATCAAAACCCTAATCAAGCACATACTAATCTTACTAAGCTATTGCATGAAAATAAGTGAGCTTATGCTCTTATATAACCAACTTAAAATACACTTAAAATAATTGAACCAAAAACTCAAATGAAAAGCTTAGGGGGTTTAAGAGGTTTTACCTTAACACCTTGTAGTAGATCTAGACTTGAATCACACTTTCCTTCTTGATTTCCTACTCAAAAACCCGACCACACTCTTCAATTTTTTTCTCTCTTGAGTTCGGCTTTTAGGGGTAGGGAGAGGGCTAGAGAGTGAACTAAAAAGGTTAGAGTTTCAAAAGGTGGTCCAAGGCAAACCCCACCACATCTATTTATAGGCAAAATTTAATTTAATTTCTTGAATTATTTTTATTGCTTAAATTGCGCATAAGTCCTCAAAAGCAAAAATATTTGCCCCTTAGAGTCCATGAGGTGGCCGGCCACTTGGGGTGGCTTGTTGGCCAAGCTATCTTCCAAGTTCATGCATTTAAATTACTTTCCTTATTTTCTAAAAATCAAATAATTCAATTAATCGTCACTATATGAGGTGTCATTAATTAAGGTTCCATTTGGTTTTCCTCCACCAATGCAGTCCATTTTCATACTAATACAGATTTTACAAATACTGTTTTCACTAATAACAGTACTGTTATACTGGACTGCAGTCCAGAATTTATCTGCACTTAACCGAACTGCGTAAAAAATTTTCTTAGAACTAAAAGCCACTTAGTTCTTATTATTCTAAATATTGTGCTTGATTTTTCTACAGTGATCCCAAACCTTAGATTATTCTGATCAAACTTTGACCATAATAAAATCATACATAAACCCTAATTCTGATAAATCAGATCAGGTATTTCATATAAACATACATAATACAAACTTTTGATTCCTTAAAAAGGAAATCGTAAATTTGTAAAAAGGTTGGTTATTACAAGGTACATATTTCTTTAGCATCGAGACGTGAAAAACGTCATGCACAGAAGTCAATTATGGTGGCATGGCAAGCTTATTGGCTACTTTTCCAATCCTTTCAAAGATTTTCAATGGTCTGGTATATCTTGGGCTAAGCTTTCCCTTTTTACCAAACCTCATTATTCCCTTCATAGGAGCAATCTTAATAAAAACTGAATCTCCAACTTGGAACTCCAAGGGCCTTCAACGTTTGTCGGCATAACTTTTCTATCGACTAAAAGCTATGTCGAGTCTCTGTCTAATCAACTTGATATCTTCTGAGGTTTTTTCGGATGAAATCCGTAGTTTGAAGTTGCTTTTGTCTAACTTCTTTCCAATTAATGGGAGATCTACATTTCCTTCCATACAACGCTTCAAATGGAGCCATACCAATTGATAAGTGATAACTATTATTATAAGAAAATTCGATTAAAGACAGCTTCTGATCCCAGCTTCCTTTGAATCCAAAACACATGATCTTAACATATCTTCCAGCGTTTGGATTGTTAGTTATGACTGATCATCAGCTTGGGGGTGAAAAGCCATACTAAGCTTTAATTTCGACCTCATAGCAGTGTGAACACTGGTCCACAATCGAGGGGTATAATGCCTATCATGATCTGAGATGATCGATTTTGGCCCTCCATACAGTCTAATGATCTGGGATTCGTAAATTTCAGCCACTTTTTCTACTGAAAAGGTAGCCTAAATAATAATGAAGTGGGTTGATTTGGTTAATCTATCGACAATTAGCCAAATCGTGTCCTTCCTACTTGCAGTCCTGAGTAATTCTACTACAAAATCTATAGTAATTAGCTCCCATTTCCATTCTAGGAGGCTCAATCTTTTGAGAATCTCCGTCAGGTTGGCGGTGTCTAGCCTTAACTTTCTGACAAGTAAGGCATTTTAACCCCAAAATCCATAATCTCGTTCCTCATCTTTGGCCATCAATAGCTCTTTCTAAGGTCTTTGTACATCTTGGTAGCTCCAGGATGTACCGAGTATGGCGTCTCATGTGCTTCAGATATGATTTGTTTCTTAAGAAACTCAAAGTTAGGAACGCAAATCCTTTCCTTGAACTACATTGTCTCATCTGTAGAGGTTTTAATTTCCTTATTCCTTTTTCCAAGAAAAAATTACGCCTTAAACAAAAAGGGGTCCTTCCCTTGATGAAACTTAATGGATTCTACGAGATTGGACTGGAGAGTCAGAATAGACAATCTCCCATTATCATCTCCATATTGAAATCAGAAATTTCCCTCTGAAATAACTGAGGCAACGTTCCAATAAACATTAACACGCTGGATGAATTCCTACTTAAAGCATCCGCTACCCTGTTTACCTTTCTAAGGTGGTAAAGGATTTCACAATCGTAATCCTTTACGAGTTCCAACTTTCTATGTTGCCTCATACTGAACTCCTTTTGGTTGAAGATATACCTAAGACTTTGGTGGTTTGGATAGATTTCGCATCTATTCCATACAAGTAGTGTCTCCAAATCTTTAATGTAAAAACCACCGCCACAAGCTCCAAGTCGTGTGTTGGATAGTTCCTTTCATACTTCTTCAATTGTCGTGAAGCTTAGACAACCACCTTTACTTTTTGGCATCAAGACAGCCCCAAATCTATTTTTAGAGGCGTCACTATAAATTACGAAATTTCCCGTGTCCATTTTGGGAATTATCAATATCAGTGCACTAGTGAGTTTCTACTTAAACTCTTGCAAGTTTTCCTCATGCTTCTACATCCACTCAAATTTCTTTCCTTTCCAAGTAAGGGCCATGAGTGTTGCAACAATCTTAGGGAATCCTTCGACCAAGCGTCGATAATACCCGGCTAGTCCAAGAAAACTTCATATTTTCGTAGCGTTTCTTAGTGTTGGCCATTTACTGACCGCTTTTACTTTAGCTGGATTGACGAAAATTCCTTCCTTTGAGACTACATGACCCAAGAAATAAACTTTTTCCAGCCAAAACTCACACTTTGTGAATTTGGCATAGAGCTGATTTCATCTTAACGTCTTCATCACCAACCTAAGGTGAAGCTCATGTTCCTCCCTGGTCCTTGAGTAATTTAGAATATCGTCAATAAAGACGATAACAAACTTATCTAAGTATTATTTGAACACTTTGTACATAAAATCCATAAGGCATGGGGCATTAGTTAATCCAAATGACATGGCGTGAAACTTATAATGCCCATATCGTGTTCATAGTGCCGTCTTGGGAATATCCGACTCCTTAATTCTGAGTTGATGGTACCTTATTCACAAGTCAACTTTAAATAACACCACCGCTCCTTAAGTTGATCCAAAAAGATCATCAATTCTTGGGAGAGGGTACTTGTTCTTAATCGTAATCCTATTCAATTCACGGTAGTCGATGTACATCCGCATCGATCTATCCTTCTTTATGATGAACAAGACCAGTGCTCCCATGGGGAGTGATTTTTTCGGATGAATTCCTTATCCAATAAATTTTTTTCGCCAACCAGACTAAACATAACACAATATTTTTTGCAATCCATCTTAGCATTGTGCTTTCCTAGGAAATCCATTCCTAGGATCACATCGTAATCTTGAAGCTTGATCGCAACAAGATCCATATATAACTTTCTACCATTAATGACTACTGGAACATTCCACATCCAGAAGTCAGACAGGAAAGTTTCTCCTGACGGGAGAGAGGTTCTAAAGAATTACCTTAGATAACCAACACCTCTTCCCAATTTCTGGGCAAACTCCATTGATGGGTGGCACCAGAATCCAATCAGATAGTTGCATCATATGTGAGAAGTTCCAACTTCAGCATCCCCCTTTGTGTTGGCATAAATCCTAACTTGGGGTTCAGGAACCTCTAGTCTTCCTGATGTGATTGAAAAGGGTTCAATCTTTGCTTGCACTGCATGCAACTGACTACTCGCATTCTTATTTGGGTACTGAGGGTTTGGGTTCTGACTATTTAGTGTGCAGTTCCCGCATAGTAGCCTTCCTTGCCACAAAGGTAGCAGGCATTCGATCCCAATCTACACACTCCCAGGTGCTTCCGTCCACATTATACGCACACTGGATAGTCATTGTTATTACCCTCATTTCCATGGTTGTTCTTCTTTCTTAACTTTAAATATCTAAGCCCTTGCTTCCTTATCCTAATTAATCCATTATTCAACTCTTATTGCCCGACTGAAATAGTCGGATACCAGGGTTGGAGGGCTACTGCCTGCGCTGATGTAACGACCCGCCTAACGTAGGCCGTTACCTTACTTATCTTACATAATTATTTAACTTATTTAACTTAGTGGAATACGAAATATTTTTTTTAAACAACTTGAAACTAAAATCTATCCCATTACATACTTACATGTATATACATACATACTTACGTACTTCAGTACCGAAATGTCAACTTACATATAACATAGTTCATAAATAATAACATAATATAACAAAAGACGTAGCGGTCTCCATCCCACATTTCACATCTCCCCGTGCCAAGCCCCACCGTCTTGTATCAAGGATTGTCTATAGGTTGCTTACCTACAGCATAGACGTAAGTCGTGAGCTTTTGCTCAGCAAGTACAACTATAAACTCGCAAAACAAAACTTAATAAAGCAATGCATGAACCAATTATGCTTCATTATGCTTTCTTATATTAGCATATCTTTTGGGCCCCTTACATAACATAACATAATTGTCCGTACCGTGGTGCGCTGCCATGGAGTGGTTGGGGCGGCTAACCAAGTCTAACTCAAACCATGGACTAAACCTGCCCTTGTGGCAGGTCGGTACGACACGAGGCAACTTGCTTGCCATCATACTTGAAATCTTTCCTCAACTTGTTCTTGAACATAATTTCTTATAAATAGTTTTCATCCTTGAAAATGATTTCTCGAACAAAGTTTTCTTTTTGAAAACAGTCTTTTAAAACAGTTTCATACTTGAAACTGGGTTCTCATTCTTACCAAGTGACTTATCATTGGTGAGCATGCTTTATGATGCCATAATAATAAAACATAAATCATATGCATCACAACATGTATGCATGAGCTTGAAAACAAACAAGCAATAAAACAATCTGCCTATGCTGTAGGCGGAGTTGTACTTACAGGTTTCGTTCTGGATTGTGTTGCTCCAAATCAGGTTGCAACAATAGGTTACTTCCCTGTTTTCAGAAAGGATGTAAGATAAGGGTCATCTTATCTTACCATAAATCATAATCATAAAATGTTGGTGTCCTAACCAGCATTCATGAGTAACCCTAGTCATATGTCCCCTCACACACACACTTATGATAACTTATTTGGTTACTAAATGTAACCCTAAAGCTTATGGCCCAACCCGCATAAACAGTATCTTATTAGGTTACCTCGGGTAACCCTTGGTGTAAGCCCAAGTTATATGTGGATCAAAATCCTATTGGGTTACTAAGGCCCAATCATGTCCTACTAGGTTACTATGGGCTTTAGGCCCAACCCAATAACTTGGTAACCTATCCAGTTACTAATGGTCATCATCTTATTACTAAGCTTTAAAATAATTTGGGCCGGAATAAATTTAGTAACCTATCCGATGGCCATATATCTTACTATGGTTACCCTATTACTTGGCCCAATTCATTTTTTTCTTACTAAACTTGGTTTAACTAACCATTTAATAAACTATTTTTATAAAACTGTCTAAGTCTGGGGAAGTTTACTACAAACAGTCCTATTAATTTAACAATTAGTGTATGTACAGGAATTGCCTGTTCCTACACTGTTTTACAAATCCTATGCAAGAATTTTCCTGTTTCCTGCACAGTTTTCAAACTCCAGTTATATCTTCAAATACGTTTTGAATTTGAAAAACTTTTCTATACCAAAGTTTTAGATCTTCAAAAATCCTACAACTTTTATTCTTTACTCAGAACCTAGTTCTATCTCTAACGTTCTCTTTTTCCTTGTTGAACCTGCCTGGCCGTGCACAGGGTCTGGGCATGTCCAGGTTTGGATTTTTGTGAAAACAGAGGCCTTTGGATCCTTATTTTTAAAAAATATTTGTGTTGCTCCCTAGGATTTTCTATTTCCTACAACTTTCATATTTTACGTTTCTCCAAATTCGGCCTCTAAGGACCTCAAAATTGCTTCTCCAGTGAGCTGCCCAGTTTTACCCGAAACTGGTAGTTTTGACTTAAGTCCATTTTTTTTTTTGTAAAATTTACGCGCACACTACCTCAAACGATCGCAACCGTGAGCCTACGACAAACATGCAGCGTTTCTAATGTAAATTTTCCATTAACATACATTCATTCTTATTCATAAAATCATTCATACAAACCCATATTGTAAATTATTACCAATTAGGGTTTTTAGGGTTTTCATAACCCTTCTAGCATCATGCATCAATATCACATAGTCAAACACACCATACATCATCTTAATCAATATCACATAGTCAAACACACCATACATCATCTTAAGTGTGTGGGGACATATTACATACATTTACTAGGCACTCATACATACCATACATACTCTAGCAATTGAAATCATAAACATACACATAACCATAAATCAAGACCATTAACTCTAATCAAGCACAAATCTAAGCTAATACAATGAGCTTATGTCATGACCTCGACCTACGCTACATAGGGCCGTGACTTCCGTGCTTACTTAACTTACTTCTTGATTTAAAAAGCGTTAAGCTTACTGAAATTTCCAGAGTAATTTATTTTTTCTTCTTTTAAACTTTATTACTACTTTACTTTAAACTTGACTTATCCTCATACATATTCATATGTACTCACTTGAGTACCGAGCTTTCATAACCACATTGAAAGCTATCATATTCAAACCGTGGACCAAACCCAACCTAGTGTGGGTCGGTACGACACAAGGCAACTTGTTGCCATCATACTTGAAAACTTTTCTTTAACTTGTTCTTGAAGACAATTTCTTAAAAATAGTTTTCTTCTTGAAAACAATTGCTTGCCCATACTATCACTTTATTGTAATATAACATAACATAACATATTTTACATAATATATTTTACAAAACATATTTTTCAAAATCCGTGGCAGTGTCTATCCCACATTTCACAGTCCGCAACGTCATTTCTCCACAGTCTTGCATCAAGTATTGCCGGTAGGTTGCTAACCTACAGCATGAACGTAAGTAATGAGCTTATGCCCAGCAAGTACAATATTCAATCCGCAAAACATATTAATAAACGAATGCATGAACCGATTATGCTTTCTTATGAATCAATTATGCTTTCTTATATTAACTTGGTTCTGTTCCTTTACATGTCATGTGTGCACGTACCGTAATACATCGCTATGGAGTGGCTGGAGGTGGCCAGTTCAATCCAACTCAAACCATGAAACAAACCGTTTAACATGGAGTGATTGGGGCAGCCAATCCAATTCAACTCAAACCATAGACTAAACCGTTTAAACCCGCCCTCGTGGCAAGTCGGTATGACACAATAACCTTAGCTTGTCTTATCTTATCTGATGACTTAAAAACATGTTCTTACCATGTGGTTTAACATTAGTGAACATACCTCATGATGTCACTATTTCAAAACGCATAACATAACATACTAACAAACCATAACATAAACACCATAACATAACCACCATAACATAAAACATCATAACGTAAACATCATAACATAAACATCATAACATAAGCACCATAACATATAACATATTTAAATCATGTACACCAATACATGATTTCTTGAAAAACATGTCATGTAAAAACGTTTTGCCCATGCTGTAGGCGGAGTTGTACTTACTTGTCATCCTACACTCTTGGTTTATCGTCCAAACATGGCACGACAACAGTTCATACTCCTGTTTCCAAACAGGGTGTAAGGTAAGAGTCATACACATTCTATCTTACCATAAATCATAATTGTTAAATGTTGGTATTCTAACCAACATCCATGAGTAGCCCTAGTTATATGTCCTCTATATCTTCTTATGCTCACTCGATCGGTTACTTGCAGTAACCTTAGGGCACATGGCCCAACATATTTAAACAATACCTTGTTAGTTTACTTAGGGTAACCTTGGGTACTAAGCCCAATCATACTTGAATTATATTACGTTACTACTCTTACTAAGGCCCAACTAATTACAACGTATTACCCCATTAGGTTACTATTGGTAACCATAGGGTACGGCCCAATTATTTATTTATTTGCTCTTTCTTGACAAACTTTTGTCAAGTTTTCTTTACAAATCTTTATAAAAACCGTATTTTCATAAAACCGTAACTTTTAAACGAAGACAGTTAAAAACTGTGAAGCTCTGAAAATAATCTTTGAAAACAGTTTCTTAATTTCGGTTGTCAGTGTATGTGCAGGAATTTCCTGCTTTTACACTGTTTTCTAAAAATCATGTGCAGGAATTTCCTGTACCCTGCACAGTTTTGGGAATCTGGTTTTACTTTAGAATCTGTTTGGAATTAAAAAAAGATTCCTTCATGAAAGTTGTAGACCTTGAATAATACTACAACTTTCTTTTTTGCTCAAAAGCCAAATCTGCCTTTAACCTGTCCATTTTTCTTGTTGAATCTGCCTGGCCGTGCACACTGGGTCTGGCTGACCAGGCTCGGGTTTCTGTAAAAATAGAGGCCATTGGAGCCTTATTTTTTAAAACCATCCACCTGGCCCCTTAGGATTTTTCATTTTCTACAACTTTACAGTTTTAACTTTCTTCAAATTCGGCCTCTAAGGGCTTCAAAATCCACTTTCCAGAAAGCTGCCCAGTTTTACCCGAAAACTGGCACTTTCGATTTAGGTCAACTTGTATGTAAAATTACGCGCACACTACCTCAAACGGTAGCAAACTGTGAGCCTACATCAAGCATGCAGCGTATTTTTTAACGTTCCCATGATCATACATTCATTCTTAAACCTATGGGGATATATAACAAACATATAGTAGGCATACTCAAAACCCACATAATCTTTAACACATATGATCATAACCATGCACCAAAACATAATTAGAGACCACCAAACCCTAATCAAGCACATACTAGTAAAACTAACTAGAGCATGAACATAATTGGTGACCTTATGCTCTTACAATCCAACTTTAAAAATATACTTAAATTTCCAAATCAAAGCTCAATTGAAAAGCTTAGGGTACCAAAGCGAATTACCTTAATCAATCTCAAAGATTGGTGCTAGATTTTTTAACCAACTTTTTCTCCTTGCTCCCTACCACAACCGGCCTCCCTTGGCTTGGTTGCTCCCAAAATTTCGGCCACCCTTGGTTGGTGATTCTCCAAGTTTTCCGACCACCCAATCCTTCACTTTCTCTTTTCTTTTTCTTTTCTCTAGGGCTTCGTTTTTAGGGGGAGAGTGTGAGAAGAAATTTTGGCATGGTTTTGGGGTGTTTTCTCATTTTTGTGAACAAAATGAGCCCCCCCCCCCCCCCAATCACCTATTTATAGGTGATAAATAATTTAATTTTTGGATTTATTTTTAATCCAAAAATTGCATAATAGCCCTTAATATAAAAATATTTGCCCATTAGTCCTTGGGAGCAAAATATTTGCCCATATACCCCCCCTTAGGTGGCCGGCCATGAGGTTGCTTGTTCACCAAGCAATTGCTTACCTCACCATGCTTACATCATCATGCTTACATCACCGTGCTTACATCATGCTTGCTTTTCTAAAAATTGCACTTTGACCCTTATGGACAAAATATTTGCACTTTAATCCCTGAAGGTGGCCAACTATGGAGGAACCACTTGACTTCCAATACATGCTTAATTATCAACTTGATTCTAAAAATCCCTTAATATAATCATGCGGTTCATTTCCTTACTAACTTAAATAATATCAATACTGTTTTTCACCAAAAACAGTATTTCCATACTGGACTACAGTCCAGAATTCATTTGCGTAAAATTGGATTGCGTATCGGATTTTCTTAGGACTTGAAACTATTTTGTCCATATTGCCCTAAATATTGTGCTTGATTTTTCAAGGGTGGTCTCATAGCTTATTCTTGCTCATTCATACGTAATGACGGTTAATCGCAGTATAATTCTCATACTGTTAATCATACTGCAGTACCACCTCAGTCAAACATAAAGTCAACCTGGTCAAACTTTGACTGGCATAAAATCATAAATTCTTATTCTGTCCTTTTTCTCAAAAGGCCTCATGCTTGACTTAAGCAAACTATTATTGAGTCTCGTAGCTAATTAAACGAGAACTCAAACATATACTGATATTCAACTCTGATCATGAGCTTCATATCGACATACAAGATTCAGACTTGGATTTTCCTTTTATCTAAGGAAATCGCAAGTTCATCAAAATTTCAGGTTCTTACAGCTTATGCTCTTACATACCCACATAAATACACATAAAGCTTGAATCAAAAACTTAATTGGATGGCTTAAAGGTTTGCAGAAGGATACCTTTAAGGTTGGAATTTGGTTCTAGACCTTGAATCAAGCTTTCCCTTCTTGCTTGGTTTCTCCCTAAAATCCAACCACCACTTCCTCGCTCTCTCTCTCTTATATTTTTTTTTCTTTTCTCTTTCTCTCTTTGGGGTTTCGATAAGGTCACACAAAAATGCTCTAAAATCCACCCCCCATCACCTATTTATAGGTGAAAAATAAATTTCTTTTTGGATTTATTTTTATCTTCAAAATTGCATATGAGTCCTTATGAGAAAATATTTATCCAAAAACCCTTAAAGTGGCCGGCCATTGGAGTGCCTTGGAGGCCAAGTAACTTATTTCTTTCCCAATTTTCACAAAATCCATAAAATCTTGTAATTATCCAATGGATGAGGTGTCCTGCCCTTTGGGCCTTGTTTGGCCTTCCTCTTAAAATACAGTTCATTTTCATACTAATGGAGATATTACAAATACTGCTTTTATTAATAACAGTACTATCATACTGGACTGCAGTCCAGAATTCATCTGCGTATTATTGAATTGTATAAAAAAATTTCTTATGACTTAAAGCTACTTAGCCATATTGTCCTAAATAATGTGCTTGATTTTTCTATAGTGGTCTTGAACCTTATTCTTACTATTTCATCTGTGATGACAGTTTTCACAGTATAATTCTCATACTGCTTGCTCTATTACAGTACCGTCATATTCATACCTTTGACTTTTCTTGGTAAAACTTTGACCAACATAAAATCATAAATTTTATCATACCTTTTTACTCAAAAGGTCTTATGCTTGGCTAAGCAATCTATTATTGAGTCTTATAATGCTATAAGAACTCAAATATATTCTGATAAAATTAGATCAGACATTTCACATTACATTCATATTCATTATCAAGGAAATCATGAATCAGTCAAAAGAGCGACTATTACAGCTACTTGCTTGGCAATATCAGTCTGAACCTCTTCATCATCCTTCTTAATTTTTCTGTCTCATTCGGAACTAGTTCTGGGCATAAACGAGCTAGTTGTTCAAATTTCTTGACAGCTTCCAGTACAGTCATCGAGCCTCGTTTAAAGTTGTTAAACTCATCTTGTTGAGCGGCAAGGATTTCCTTGTTGTAATACATCACTCTAAACTCTGTTACAAAATCCTGCCAACTCATAGTAACAACATTTTTGCGCATCTGCACGGTCATCCACCAACGTCGTGCATCCTTCTTAAGCACAAATGAAGCACAAAGAACCTTCTCCGGTTCGGTTAATCCCATAAAATCCAAGATTACTTGGATATCTATTAACCAATTGTAGGCCTTTATTGGATCTGTAGAACCTTCAACTCGGGCGCCTTCATTCACCTAAAGCGCTCATACGACAAATCCTCACTAATCAAGGGTGGGTTTGCTTATATCCCTATGGGTCGTAACAGAACTTCAACATTCTATGGAATCTCTTGATGAACCTCTGATACCTGGGGCGCTACTGGGGTTACCGGGTTACCTTGTGGTGGAACATCGTTAGCTCAGGGTATCTGATTCGGATGAGCTATCTGTTCCCTCAGTCGGTTTGTTTCTTGTTACTGTTCTAACAGTTGCTGCTGTAAAGCAGCTACTGTATTTTCCAAATCAGGCTCTTGCGGAATTGGGTTCGCCCGTGTACGGGGACGTACCATCTTCTAATTCCTATTTAGTTACAAGAAAGGATATTGTTATACTACAAATATCTCTTCTTCCATTCATAACTTATCATATCATCTTATATCTTAAAGCTTCATATCATAAAGCCATCATAACTAATCATACCATACTCACATCATCATATCATATCATATCATAATGACATAGTACTAGAGATCCATCATGATCTCATTGTTGCGTGTGTTTCTTCATGTGTGCTGGCAAGTGAACGAATCGCCACAAGTAATAAAGTGACAAATTGTCGAGTATCGTCCCACAGAGATTGAAATTGAGAAAACTAACTAAGCACTACAATTAAAATGACTCAATTTTATCTAAGCTATCAAAATTAAAGGGAGTTGAAACAAGCAACTTAATTAAGCAATTAAATTAAACTAAGATTAAGCAAAATAAAAGCAATCGAAATTGTGGATTAAAGGGGACTCGATGTTTTGTAAGGCTAGGGGGTTTTGATTTCACTTGACTTAACTTTGCTTATCCAATTCTAGGCTTGTTAATCGAATTCATTTAAATCATTAATCGTAGGTGACAAATTTTAATTTCACTCCCTCTCCCGAGTGCCGAGTAAAATAATATGCAAAATTTAATCAAATTAATATCCCTATTAACTCAACCAATTAAGCACTCATTATGCAACCCTACTCTAGTGATTACCCAAGTCATATTAGCCTCCCGAACTTAATATTACAATGGGTTGTGTTTCCCAACTCCCAACATATGAAATTAACTCTCCCTAGCCAAATTTCACACATCTAAAAACTCTAATTTAACGATAAATAAAATTAGGAAAACAAAGCATAGAGAAACACAAATAATTCAGAATGGGATTCAATCAACAAGCATTAAAATTATCATAACAAAGTCATCATCAAGCTACATCATACCCCTAGCATAGAAAGTTTAGCTAGACATCAAAATTCTCAAATCCATAACCAAATTTAAACAAACATCAAACCCATATTCAAATACGAAATCAGAGGGTAAATACAAGTTTAAGAGCTACAAAGAGAGAAAATAGTAGAGAGAAGAAGAACTAGTTGAAGAACAAGCTTCCAAGTCTTCAATCTCCAAGAAAAGCCTTCAAACCCTAGAAGTTCTCTCTATTTTTTCGTCTCTGGTTTTTGGGTCTCCAAAACTGCTCTCCTTTGTTCACGTCCCACTCCTCTCTTTTTGTTCGAGCTCCAGGTGGAGAGAAGGCGAGCCTCAGCACGTGAGAGCGCGCGGCCGCGCGCTGCTAGTTGCGCACACGGGCAGGGCTCGCGCTGGTGGCTGGGCACTGGTTGGGCGCGCTCGCACCTCCGCTGCGGGCTAAAACTTGATTTTTCAACTCCAATTCTTCCAAAATCTAATTTTTTCCTTGTTTATCTGAAACACTCACAAACACATTAAACCAATCTAAAAACTTGAAGATTTTGTAAATTATCCAATTTCAAGACATTAAATAAGTGAGTAAAAGCTCACTTATCAAATACCCCCAAACTTAGAATTTTGCTAGTCCTCAAGCAAAAACAAAACAAGTAAAAACAGTGCGAAACTGAGCAACAAAATTAACGACCATGAATTTTACCTCAAAATCTACAAATGTCTTAAGCTCAAAAGGAAAATCAACCATTGTGATTATCTAGAATTTCAACACTTGACACTAGCACAAATTCACTCAAGACTCGTATGTGTGTGAAGGTCAAAACCTCCCAACCGGGCAAACACCGGATTGATTTATGCATTAAGGAAGTTCATGGACTTATCGCTACATGATGCACTTAAGAACAACCATAGGCCCAATTTAGTGTTGCTCTCCACTAATGTAGGTTAGTGTAACACTGGAGATCAATAGGACTTTGAACGGCTTGTAATGTAAGGCTAAGGTAAAGGGTAGGTGAAAGAAAATTTTTAAGCTCAAATCACCCTAAGCACGCCTTGCACCTTCAATATCTGATGGACTTTACAAACATTCAATGGAAAAACCCAAAATCCCCGATTTTGCATTAACTTAATCAATCACCCTTTCATTCCATAAAGATGATATACAAGCAACCAACTCAAAACTTTTATTTTTAATTTTTATTTTTTATTTTTATTTTTAACCCCAAACTTATTTGTTTACATGAATACTTGGGGTTTTTTTTTTTTTTTTTTTCGAGATTAAGTAACAACGAAAATAGATACAATACAACCAGTAAAAAATGATCCAAACCCCAATCGCAAGCTCATGTTAACCACAATACACTCGAATACAATGAAGAATGCATTTCGTGCCTAAAGTGATGGGTTAAGTGTTTGGTGATTTTTTTTTATTTTTTTTTATTGGTTAGGTTATACTAGTGTGGGTGAAGAAGAAATTGGCTTAAAGGCTCAAAAGGGGACAACAAAGGATAATTTCCGAAAGGTTGGCTAGAACGGCTCAAACGGTCCAAAAAAACTTTGCCTAAATCATTTCTCCATGTTACCTAACTTAGGATTTCGCCTTGAGTTTCACCAAATTGAGTTCTAGAGCTCTTGATAGATCATGAACCTAGCTAATTGCATAAATGTTCTCTAGTTATTTGAAAGAGTGAGTGGCTAAGATTTTGGTGCTCAAGTGATTAAGAGTCAAAAGCGTCTCTAGCTAGCGTGAGTGTCAAGCACACAGAAACCACAATTGAAAGATGTTACAAACGACCTCAAGATAACAATTCGTAGTTGTCACTATCATCGATTCATGGTCATCTTTTGCCAACAATTTTTTTTTTTTTTTGGATTCAACAAAATGTGACTACGCAAGAAAACACTAAACTAAATTTAACAATTCCTAAAAAAAAATGAGATGATTAGAGAAAGCATATGAAAGAGCCGAAAAAACAAATGTTCATTCCCCCCAAACTTGTAGACAACATTGTTCTCAATGATGGATCGAATAAAAGCACAAGGACACATACTTCGGGGATGAAGTTACATCCCCTCATTGTCATCACTCCCCCTCGAGTTTCTGGTGGTGATGGTGGAGGATGGTAGGGTTGGAGGAGGTAATCGGGGTAGGCTGGAGGCATCGCGGTGGACGAGTTAGGAAGACCTTGAGAAGCCAATACTGATGGAACTGCAGCTCATAACGGCTCCTCATGATGTCACGTTGTTGCATATCCTTAACTCGATCTAGGACCTCATGGAGGATGCGGTCCTGTTGATTGAGTCTGCCCTGCAGTTCCGTTAGATCTTGGCCCTGTTGGACCGCCATCCTATAAACATCCTTGATAGGGGGGACAACATATGTCATATCTGGTGCGGATGAAGGACCAGCTTCTTCGCGATGTGTGCGGGGGCGGGATGGCTGGCGATGGCGGTTCTCCTCAATTATCCGCTCACGCTCCTGTATAGCACGCGTTTGTTAGGTTGAAACTCCTCGAATCTGATTCCTCCCTCCCAAAACGCGAAGACGCGGGAGTAGGTTGGGAGGTCAGTGTAATAACCGACTTTGTTACAAATTATGATTTCTTGTTTCTCAAGGAATCAAAGTTTGTATTATGTATAAGTATATGAATTGCCTGATTTGAGTTATCAGAATTAGGATTTATGTATGATTTTATTCCGGTCAAAGTTTGACCAGAATGATCTAAGGTATGACTGAGGCGGTACTGCAGTATAATTAACAGTATGGAAATTATACTGTGAAAAACCGTAATTACGGATAGATAACTAAGAGTAAGGTACGGAATCATGTTAGAAAAATCAAGCACAATATTTAGGACAATAAGGACTAATTAGCTTTAAGCCCTAAGAAAAACCTATACGCAGTCCAGTTAAACGCAGAGGAATTCTGGACTGCAGTTTAGTATGACAGTACTGTTTTAGTTAAAAACAATATTTGTTATAATTAATTAGTATGAAAATAGACTGTTTTTAAGAAAGAAAGCCAAACAAAGCCCAAGGTGGAGGACACCTCATCACATGTTAATTATGTAATTTTTTTGATTTTTGAAAAATTGGAAAGTATTACAAAGAGATAATTTTGGCTCAAGGAACCATCTAGTGGCCGGCCACCTATTGGGACTTTTCAGCAAATATTTTTTTTGTAAGGCTTGGAGTGTAATTTAGAGAATAAAAATAAATCAAGAAAGAAATTAAAATTTCACCTATAAATAGGTGAAGGGGGGGTGATTTTTTGGCTCATTTTATTGAAAAATTCCCCTAAACTTTGGCCATTTTTCTTCTCCTTTTCTCTCTCTTAGCTGAACCCTATAGACAACAAAACCCAAGAGTGTGTGGTCGGATTTTAGTGAGGGAAAGCTAGAAAAAAATTTCGGAGAGCCAAGCTTGAGATTATCTCCACGGTTTAGAGGTAATTCTCTCAATTTCCTAAGCCTTTCTATTGAAATTTTGAGCCAAGTTATCATGTATTTTTAGTTTGGTTGTAAGAGCTTAAGCTCACCAATTATGTCCTTATCTTAGTTAGTTTGCTTAGAATGTGCTTGATTTAGGTTTTAGTAAGTTTATGTTATGGTTTGGTGTATGTTTCGGATTGTATGCCCTAGAAATTATGTTGTTTATGTGTGTGATCATTAGGTGTTTGTTATATGTCTCCATAGGCTTATGAATGATGTTAAATGAATGATTATGGTATTGAATGCTTGTATGATGAATTAGGGTTCAAGAAAACCCTAGAAAACCAAGTTTGGTGAAAATCACCAAACGGGTTTTGAATAAATGATTGAATGTTTGTGAATGAATGAATGATCATGAGAACATTAGATTATATGCTGCATTCTTGATATAGGCTCACGGTTGTGACTGTTTGAGGTAGGGTGTGCGCAATTGTACGTAAGAACGAACCGAAACCAAAACTGCCAGTTCGGGTTAAAACTGGGCAGTGATCTGGAAACGGTATTTTGAGGACTTTAGAGGCCGAATTTGAGAAAAATCAAAACTGAAAAGTTGTAGGAAATTGAAAATTATAGGGGGCAGCATGGACATTTTTTGAAAATAAGGCTCCAAAGGCCTTCGTTTTTACAAAAACCTGAGCCTGGACCAGCCAGACCCATGTGCATGGCCAGGCAGATTCAACAAGGAAAAAGTATAAGTTAAAGGCAGAAGTGGACTTTGAGCAAAACATGAAAGTTGTAGGGTTTTTCAATATCTAAAACTTTTGTGAATAAAGCTTTTTTAAAATACAAACATATTTCAAAGTGAAACTGAATCATAATAGTAAGCTTTGGTTCAGGAATTTCAAAACAATGCATGCATAGGAAATTCCTGCACATACACTGACGATTTGACTGTTTTCAGCAAATACCTTTAAAACTTAGACATTTTTATTTAAAAACAGTTTTAAATGGTTAATCAAACTCAGTTTAGTAAGAAAAGAAATAATTAAGCAAATTAAGCTAAGATAATTGGTAACCTAACGTAAGACACATAGTAATCGGATAGGTTACCTAATGTTATTGGGCCTAGTTATTTAAGAACAAATATTGTATGTTGGGCCTTGGGTCCAAGATTTTTAGGGTAACCATAAGGGATACCACTTTAATTGTTGGGCCTAGTTATTTAAGAACAAATATTGTATGTTGGGCCTTGGGTCCAAGATTTTTAGGGTAACCATAAGGGATACCACTTTAATTGTTGGGCCTTAGTAGCCCAACAGGCTTTTTAAAATACAAACCTAACTTGGGCTTATACCTGAGGTTACTAATAGTAACCTAATAGGATGCCAAGTACTATTGGGCTTTCAGCCCAAAGTTCATTAGGTAATCAAACAGGATATGTTTGATTACTATTGGGACATGTGCCCTAGGGTTACACTTAGTAATCAATAAGGATATCATTCAAGTATATGAGGGGGACATATAACTAGGGTTACACATGATGTTAGTTAGGTACCAACATTAAATAAAATAATTTATGGTAAGATAGGATGATTCTTATTTTACTTCCTTTTTGGAAACAGGAAGGTAACCTATTTGAGGTAACCTATCGGAACGACAAAACCCAAGACCTAGCGTAAACTGTAAGTACAACTCCGCCTACAGCATAGGCAAATTTTTTTATGACTTTGCATGTTTGTTTTTAAAGTTCATGCATTTATGTGGTATGTATGATGTATGTTTATTATTGTGACATCATGAAGCATGTTGACTAATAATAATTTATATGGTAAGAAGAAGATTACATTTTAAGTAAGAACTGTTTTAAGAAAATGTTTTCAAGTATGATGTTAAGTAAGTTTTCTTGTGTCGTACCGACCTGCTCTAGGTCAGGTTTGGTTCATGGTTTGAGTTGGACTGGGCTGGCCGCCCCAACCACTCCATGACTACGCGCCACGGTACGAACACTTATGTTAAATAGGGTCCCCAAACTATGTTAACATAAGAAAGCATAATAAAGCATAATTGGTTCATGCATGGTTTTCTTATGAAATGTTTTTGCCGGATAATAGTTGTACTTGCTGGGCGAAAGCTCACAACTTACGTTTATGCTGTAGGTAAGCTTCCTACTGGCAGTACTTGATGCAAGGTGGTGAGGCTTGGCAGGGCTATCTGTGAAACGTGGGATGGAGACTGCTACGCGTTTTGAAATAAATATATGTATTGTTTACTTATTACGAGTTATTTTACTTTACAACAATTTTGAAAAGTAAATGTTAATTTAGTACGTATGTATATTATTTGATTTGTAAGTAGTAATGTATGGATTCAAGTTGTTTTAAAAAAATGTACTTTATTTCCGCATAAGTAAGTAAGTAAGTAATTATGTTAAATTAGTATGTAAGATAAGTAAGGTAACGGCCTACATAAGATGGGTCGTTACAGTCGCGGTGCATCATGGTTGTCATAGAGTTCAAAACCCATGCCGGATTCAATGTGCCTGCCCCCAGGCCATTTAACATATTTATCCATCGAAGATTTATCAATTAACGTACCACATGGTCTCAAAGGCTCGGTTGGCTCAATTGTCACACCAGCATTTCGACACAGCCCAGTGATAAGACATGGATGAGTATGAGCACCTGTCGTCTTCGCCTCGAGGGACTTCACCAAATCGTCCCGATTAACCACACCAATATCAATGCTCCAGCCTTTGCAGATTGCTTACAGCAGGGCAGCTCGGTTTGTATACACATGGTGCTCGTGGTTGGTGGGCATAATAGAGGCGCAAATGAATTTATTCCATGCCTTGGCGTAAATGTTCAGGCAATTTTCTGGGAAGTAGTGTGCGACATCACTATCGTTCTCCTTTGAGGTCCATTCAGTAGCTGGAATACACATCTCTCTAACAATGGGGTCATAATCCCCTCCTTCTTCAAGGAACGCAGCGTATTCATCATCTTCGACCGTCCCTATGTTAAAGTACCTGTTTATTACTTCCAGGGCGGAGAATACCATCGTTCCCCGCACACAAAACTTCATCGTTGTCTCGCTGATAATACCCATTGGCATAGAATTCCCTCACAACTGTTGTGACTGCTGAGTCTTGCATGTCAGTGAGGTTTTGCCATTGCCGCTGTACGATGTTGTTTGCGATGTCTCCTTCGATGTCAAATTTGGGAGGCCTTAAACCCCTCTCCACAATTGTGGACTTATTTTTCTCCATGAATTTCCCGAATTAGGCCTTGGCCGCCTCATTCACAAACTTTTTATCAACAAGACGGAGGCTAGAGGAGCCAGAAGACGATGCTTTTCCTTTCCCACGCTTGTGAGGCATGATGCTACAGTTGTTGTTGGCTTGACAAATTGACAAACACTTGGCGTGCACCCCTTTTTTTTCACTTGGACAATTCCACAAACACTTGGTGTGCAACCCCAAATGTTGACTATATAAGAAAATGAATCCAACCACTAGTTCCCAAATGCAACACCAATCAAATATGATGCTCCACAACAAACCAAAATTTCAAACAACTCAAGTTCAAGCAACTTTCAAACAATTACCTCATTCCAACTCCAAGCCCCCAAATGCGAAGTGTCGTGAATACCTTTGCTAGGAGATGGTGAGTTTCTTGGTGAAAGTCTAGATGGTTGAGTTTGAGATTTTGGGTGGATATAAGGTATGGAGAATTTGAAAATGTTGGTGAAGTGGGGGTTGAATTTTGGGTTGGGGGGAAATGAAAGTTTGGTGAAGAACTAGAGAAATTGAGGTTAATAAGGGCTTTTGGAAGGTGGAGCGCGCGGCCCTCCTTGGCTGGGGAGCGCGTGGGCGCGCGCCTGGCTTGGGCTAAGGAGCGCGCGGGCGCGCGCCTAGCTTGGGCTAAGGAGCACGCGAGCACGCACCTGGGGTCGCCTGGGGTCGCGCGGGCACGCGCTTGGCTCGGGCCTTTGGCTTGCCTGGAGAGCGTGCGAGCGCGCGCCTGCCTCTGGCTCGACTGGTCTGCTTGATGCCCAGTGGCGCGCTGCAGCGCAAATTTGGCGTGCCACGGCGGACCTTCTCCTTGCTTGAACACCAAGACGAACCACAAAATTGCCTTCAAACTTCTCCAATTTCTCCCAAACTTCTCGAAATGCTTCCAAATACTTTCCATGATTCTAATTGCCCATCAGTACCTGAAGAAACAAAAATAAATGTATTCTTAGAAATCACTCAAATAACACACAAATATTTATAGATAAATCGATGAAAACAAACTAAAAGAAAAGTTTAAAAGAAATTAAGGTGATAGAGCTTGGGGTGCCTCCCAAGAAGCGCTTGGTTTAACGTCTTCAGCTGGACGTGGTGATGCTTCCACTCAATTTGGGTCTGCAAGAGAGATGCTAACAACTTTTCGCTCTTCTCCTCCATGGTAATGCTTCAATCTTTGCCCGTTCACACAGAAAGTTTGCCCATCTCTTCCTAGAAGTTCAATTGTACCAAAGGGGAATACTTGCTTGATTTCAAAGGGTCCGGACCACCTCGATCTCAATTTTCCCGTTTCAACCGGGAGTTGAAAAGCAATACTTTTTGCCCCGGAAGAAATTCTCTCCTTAAGATTTTCTAATCGTGCCACTTCTTTGTGCGCTCTTGTAGAGCCGTGCATTCTCATAGGCTTCATTCCGAAATTCCTCAAGTTCATTCAGTTGGAGTAGGCGCTGCTCACCGAAAACGTTCAAGTCAAAATTCAACTTCTTGATGGCCCAAAAAGCTTTGTGCTCGAACTCCACCGGTAGATGGCAAGGCTTCTCGAACACCAACCGATAGGGTGACATTCCGATTGGTGTTTTGAAAGCTGTCCTATACACCCATAAAGCATCGTCAAGCTTTGTTGACCAATCCTTACGGTTAGTATTCACTGTCTTCTCCAAAATAAGATTGACCTCCCGGTTAGAAACTTCCGCTTGACCATTGGTTTGCGGATGGTAGGCTAGGGCGATTTTGTGCTTTACACCATACTTGGCCAACAACGCATCGAACACCTTGTTGCAGAAAGTGCGTCCCTTCATCACTTATGATGGCTCGAGGGGTGCCGAACCTTGAGAAGATGTTGTTATGTAGAAATTTCACAACCACCCAGGCATCATTTGTTGGAGTGGCAATAGCTTCCACCCACTTAGAGACATAATCCACTGCCAAGAGAATGTAAAGCTGACCATATGAAGGTGGGAAAGGTCCCATGAAGTCAATGCCCCAAACCTCAAATAGTTCCACTTCAATGATATTGCTCAATGGCATTTCATGCCTTCTAGAGATGTTCCCCACACGTTTACAACGATCACAACGCTTCACAAACTCATGACAATCTCGGAACAAGGTTGGCCAATAAAAACCGGATTGAAGAACTTTCGCCACTGTTCTTGTTGCACCAAAATGTCCACCATAGAGCAACGAGTGACAATGATGGAGAATGTCATGTATCTCCTCTTTGGGAATGCATCTCCGAATAACTTGATCGGAGCATCTCTTGAATAATATTGGATCATCCCAAAGATAACATCTCACATCATGATGGAATTTCTTCTTCTGATAAGGAGTCAAGTCAGGGTGGTAAAACTTCACAAGAAAGGTAGTTGACGAAATCTGCAAACCAAGGGAGCCTCACTTCAACCTCAAACAGGTGTTCATCCGGGAATGCTTCTTGAATAACAGGGGTTTCGTCCACTTCCAATTTCTCGAGCCTGGAGAGATGATCTGCAACTACATTTTCTGAACCTTTCTTGTATTGTATCTCCATGTCAAATTCTTGAAGCAAAAGAATCCAACGAATCAAACGAGGCTTGGCATCTTTTTAGCAAATAAGTAACGAATTGCTGCATGATCCGTGAAAACTACCTCCTTGGATCCAATGATGTATGACCGAAATTTATCACAAGAAAATACCACTGCAAGCATCTCCTTCTCGGTGGTGGTGTGATTGAGTTGGGCTTCATTCAATATCTTACTAGCGTAGCAAATGGCCCGAAAAATCTTGTCTCTCCTTTGACCAAGTACTGTCCCGACGACATAGTCACTCGCATCACACATGATCTCAAATGGTTCGTTCCAATCGGGTGCTACAATGACCGGGGCCGAAACCAGTTTCTCTTTGATGATATTAAAGGCTTACAAAGAAGACCCATCAAAGTTGAAAACTGCATCCTTCTCTAGGAGGTTACACAATGGCTTGATAACCTTGGAGAAATCTTTTATGAACCTCCGATAGAATCCCGCATGACCAAGGAAACTCTGTACTCCCTTCACATTTTTAGGTGGTGGAAGCTTTTCGATCGTGGCTATCTTAGTCTTGTCCACCTCTATTCCTTGCGATGAAATTCTATGACCAAGAACGATCCCCACTTGTACCATAAAATGGCACTTCTCCCAATTGAGAACTAGATTCTTCTCCTTACATCGCTGCAACATGAGAGAAAGATTGTGGAGGCAATGATCGAACGTTGATCCAAAAACCGAAAAATCATCCATAAAAATTTCCATAATCTCTTCTACCATGTCCGAGAAGATTGCCATCATGCACCTTTGAAAAGTGGCGGGTGCGTTCCATAGACCGAAAGGCATCCGCCGAAAAGCAAAAGTGCCATAAGGACAAGTGAATGTCGTTTTCTCTTGGTCTTCGGGGGATATGGCAATTTGATTGTAGTCCGAGTATCCATCAAGGAAGCAATAGTAGTCATACCCCGCCAACCTGTCTAGCATTTGATCAATGAAAGGAAGAGGAAAATGATCCTTTCTAGTGGCCGTGTTCAGCTTCCGGTAGTCGATACAAACACGCCATCCAGTCACTGTTCTTGAAGGGATGAGTTCATTATTTTCATTTTTCACCACCGTCATACCACCCTTCTTTGGCACAACCTGAATTGGACTAACCCATGAGCTATCCGAAATGGCGTAAATGATCCCGGCATTCAACAACTTTAGCACCTCAGCACGAACCATTTCTTTCACGGCCGGATTTAGTCTTCTTTGGTGCTCAATAGATGGCTTGTAAGCATCTTCCATGAGAATCTTATGCATGCAGATAGTAGGACTTATACCCTTAATATCTGAAATAGACCAAGCAAAAGCAAACTCGTATTTCTTCAAAACGACCATAAGCTTCTCTTCTTCTTCCTTGTTCAAAAACGCCGAGATAATAACTGGTTTAGAAGAATCCTCACCCAAAAAGGCATAGCAAAGATGTTCCGATAGTTGTTTCAACACTAACCCTTCTTTCGACGAGCTTGGAGAGATGAAGCACTCATCAGGCTTCTCTAAAATTTTCACTTGAGCCACATCCCCCACTTCACATGGCAAAGCCTCAAGAGCTAGAACACTATCAACAATGTCCTCTTCTTTAATACAAAAATCTCCACAAAAATAGGTCATGTTCAAGGGTGCAGTGAGGATATGCTCTAGAGGGTCATCGTGGGTCACTTCTTGGAAGAATTCCTTGATGCACGAGTCTATTACTTCTACCCGGTGACAACTTGACTTCTCTTCAGGAAATCTCATTGTGTTAAGGATGTTGAACTTTACCTCCTCATTATTCACCCTCAGAGTCAAATGACCACTTTGTACATCAATCAAAGCTCTTCCAGTAGCCAAAAAGGGTCTCCCGAGGATGATGGGGATTTCCCAATCCTCTTCCATATCCAGCACAACAAAATCTACGGGGAAAAAGAATTTATCTACTTTCATCAACACATCCTCTATGACACCCCTTGGATAAGTGAGAGACCTATCCGCCATTTGCAAACATATGGTGGTTGGTGTGACTTCCCCAAGTCTGAGCTTTCGGAAGACAGACAGAGGCATAAGATTGATGCTGGCTTCAAGATCACACAAGGCTTTCTCGAAGTAAGAATCTCCAATAGTGCATGGGATAGTGAAACTCCCCGGATCCTTCAACTTTTGAGGCAACTTCCTTTGGAGGATCGCACTACATTCTTCCGTTAGCTTAACAGTCTCATAATCCTCCAACCTCCGTTTCTTCGCCGTGACATCCTTCATAAACTTGACATAATTAGGCATTTGTTCAAGTGCATCTGCAAAGGGAATGTTGATATGGATCTTTTTGAAAATCTCCAGAAACTTCGAAAATTGAACATCCAACTTCTTCTTCTTGAATCTTTACAGATACGGGAGGGTAGGAGTGATGAGAGGAGGATTATCCGGAAAAGAGATCGACTTAGGCCTTTCACTCTCCTTTGGTTGTTCCGATTCTACATTTTCTTCATTGGTTTTATCCCCTTGGGGCTTAGGAGCCTCAACTTCTTTCCCACTTCTCAAAGTGATAGCTTTGCAATGGTCCTTGGGATTAGGCTCCATATCACTTGGGAAGTTTCCGGATGATTGGCCCTTAACCGCATTGGCTAGTTGATCGATTTGCACCTCAAGGGACTTCTGGTTGCATTCATGTTGTTACAATGTGGCTCAATGTTGTCAAGTCTAGCCTCATCCTTGTTAAACCTCCCTCTAGTCTCAACAATGAAGGTACTCAACAAATCTTCCACCGAAGGTTTCTTTTCCACCGCTTGTTGGTTAAAGCCCGGAGGAGGTTGCAAAACATTTCTGTTGTTGGCATAAGAGAAATACTCATGGTTCCTCAAGCCAGGATGATAGTGAGTGGGCAAGTGATTGGGTCTATAGTTGAAGTTTCTGTTGTTCACAAACTGAACCTGCTCTTGAGTGTACTCATCCTGTGCATAAGATGTACTGACACCTGCCACTGCCTCTCTACTAGATGACACTTCTCTATTATTCAAGGCTGCAATCTGATTAGACAAAGCTGAGACCTGTGCTGACAATGAAACCAATGGATCCACATCATAAATGCCAGCAGTTTTCTTCGGTATTGAGCGCTCTGAAGGCCATTGATAACTGTTGGTAGACATTTCCTCAAGCAAATTGTAGGCCTCTGGAATAGACTTTGCCATCAATGAACCACCTACAGTGCTATCAACAATAGTCCTCGATTGGCCAATCAACCCATTATAAAACCTATCAATCAACATCCACTCATCATAACCGTGTTGGGGACATCTTCTGAGCAAGTCCTTGAACCATTCCCAAGCTTCATAAAACTGGTCAAAGTCATTCTGGCGAAAAGATCCAATCTCACTCCGCAACTGGGATGCCTTAGATGGTGGGAAAAACTTTGCAAGAAACCTCTCAGTCATCTCTTCCCAAGTACCAATACTCCATGTTGGCAAACACATCAACCACTGTCAAGCCTTGTCCCGAAGAGAGAATGGAAACAATTTCAACCTGATGGTACCCTTGGTGACGCCATTAAACTTCACCGTGTCGGCCGCATCCAAGAACATGGACAAGTGAGTGTTCGGATTCTCATTAGGCAATCCCCCAAACTGATTCTGTTGAACCATCGAGATCAAAGAAGGCTTCAACTCGAAATTGTTGGCATTGATAGTCTGCCTCCGAATACCTGAATAGTGTTCCTGAACTGGAGGCTTGAAATATCCCGAATTGCCCTCTGTTGCTCATTGTTATTATTATTGTGATCACCCATAGCTCGTGCTTGATTTCTCCTTTCCCTTCTGATTTCACAAAGTGTCCGTTCAATTTCCGAATCAAGTGGCACTAGATTGGGATTTTGAGCTCTTCGCATGAACTGTCACAAACACAAATTTAACAAGCTTAAAACAATTAAAAAAATGCCTAAATTAAAACCGAATCACTTGGTTGTAATATTAGCTAGAATTAATAAAATTTTCAATCCCCGGTAATGGCCCCAAAAACTTGTTGCGTGTGTTTCTTCGTGTGTGCTCGCAAGTGAACGAATCGCCACAAGTAATAAAGTGACAAATTGTCGAGTATCGTCCCACAGAGATTGAAATTAAGAAAACTAACTAAGCACTACAATTAAAATGACTCAATTTTATCTAAGCTATCAAAATTAAAGGGAGTTGAAACAAGCAACTAAATTAAGCAATTAAATAAAACTAAGATTAAGCAAAATAAAAGCAATTGAAATTGTGGATTGAAGGGAACTCGATGTTTTGTAAGGCTAGGGGGTTTTGATTTCACTTGACTTAACTTTGCTTATCCAATTCTAGGCTTGTTAATCGAATTCATTTAAATCATTAATCGTAGGTGACAAATTTTAATTTCACTCCCTCTCTCGAGTGCCGAGTAAAATAATATGCAAAATTTAATCAAATTAATATTCCTATTAACTCAACCAATTAAGCACTCATTACGCAACCCTACTCTAGTGATTACCCAAATCATATTAGCCTCCCGAACTTAATATTACAATGGGTTGTGTTTCCCAACTCCCAACATATGAAATTAACTCTCCCGAGCCCAATTTCACAAATGTAAAAACTCTAATTCAACGGTAAATAAAATTAGGAAAACAAAGCATAGAGAAACACAAATAATTCAGAATGGGATTCAATCAACAAGCATTAAAATTATCATAACAAAGTCATCATCGAGCTACATCATACCCCCTAGCATAGAAAGTTTAGCTAGACATCAAAATTCTCAAATCCATAACCAAATTTGAAACAAACATCAAACCCATATTCAAATACGAAATCAGAGAGTAAATACAAGTTTAAGAGCTACAAAGAGAGAAAATAGTAGAGAGAAGAAGAACTAGTTAAAGAACAAGCTCCCAAGTCTTCAATCTCCTTCAATCTCCAAGAAAAGCCTTCAAACCCTAGAAGTTCTCTCTATTTTTTCGTCTCTGGTTTTTGGGTCTCCAAAACTGCTCTCCTTTCTTCACGTCCCACTCCTCTCTTTTTGTTCGAGCTCCAGGTGGAGAGAAGGTGTGCCTCAGCACTCAAGAGCGTGCAGCCGCGCGCTGCTGGCTGGGCACACTGGCAGGGCGCGCGCTTGTTGGGCGCTGCTGGGAGCGCGCTTGTTGGGCGCGCCCGCACCTCCGCTGCGGGCTAAAACTTGATTTTTCAACTCCAATTCTTCCAAAATCTAATTTTTTCCTTGTTTATCTGAAACACTCACAAACAAATTAAACCCATCTAAAAACTTGAAGATTTTGTAAATTATCCAATTTCAAGACATTAAATAAGTGAGTAAAAGCTCACTTATCACTCATCATATCGTACTCTTAACGTCGTCATATCGTATCATAATGACATTGTACTAGAGATCTATCATGAACTTTTCATATCATAACTCATCATAATCTTATCATGAAGATAGCACTTAATCATAGCATCATCACATACATTCTATATCTGAACTTGTCCTTTTGTATCTTTACAAAAAGTACATCATGTTAAGGAGATAACATGTACATATCCTATACACATTATCCCTATCGTACATACAGGGTCAAAATGAGATGGAAGTGTCTACCACTTTACCATCATACATTCATACAATCCTATCGTCAAAAGGTCAGGTCAAGGGTCTAGATTAACTATTCGGTCATAACATTGGAGAAAACATCTGATTCCACATCCTAATCATCGTCATCAAACAATATCTCCTCGGGGTCTTCTTCTTGCTCCTCCAAATCTTCTAACACTTCTTCGTCTTCCGCTTCTTGTTCTTCCCATTCTTCTTCCTCTACATCTTCCTCATCATTACTTTTAATGATGATGGCTAGAGGATCTTCTTGGTTTTCTTCGGGGTCGACCAGAAGATTAGTAGGATCTATGTCATCATCTACACCAGTCTCCTCCTTCTGTGGAGGAATCTTCTGAATTGATGTGGCTGGAATAGGGTCCTTTGACCAAATCGGACCTCCCTGAAATAGTGACTTTTCAATACTAGCATCACCAGCTGGAATAAGTATACAATCATCCTTTGGGGTAGCTGCACGTAATATATATGCTATTATTTCAACCTCCATAATAGCATCTATCATGGTCTCCAATGTTACCCCTGTCCTTAGTGCCGGAACAAACTACCGGACTTCTGGAGGTAACCCTTCACTGAGAAGTTGTAATGCTTGTATATTCGGGTTATCCATGTCCTGAGGTATATAGGGTAATATTGCGTCCTGAAATCTTTGGCAATAATGGGCCATGGTCTCATTTGGATACGCGCGCCAATCTACCACATAACTAAGGTACCGCCCTAGGTACATGTCATTGTAGATTTCCGGGTCGCGATAGGGCATATTGGCCTCCTATTCGGTAAAGGCCTGTATCGTGCGATAACTAAGACACGAAATTCTGCCCATGATCCTCTTGTAAAGCTGGTTCCCTTAAAGTCATTCACCATATTCGGCATCCGCCGCGAAGCACTGGCTAAAACCTAAAGACTTACTTCTATGTGGCATATTCGGAATATCAACTCCATATCATAAAGCCACACTGATAATGGTACCGTTCTACAAGTCCTATCAAAATTAGGGATTGCAACCCCTCAGACACTAATGCAGCATCACAATCCTCGTTTACTCGCATCGGATCCATAACGTATAATCTACCCTATCATACTTACATGAATAAATCATGATAAGTATACATGCATAAAATAATCTTAACTTACAATGACTATGGTGCTGGCAGGCAGACTGTGAAACCGGATGGCAAGAATCCCGCTCTGATACCAACTCTGTAACGACCCATCTTATGTAGGCCGTTACCGTCATATCTTAACTTATTTAACTTAGCGGAAATACGAAATATTTTTTTTTAAAATTTTTTTGTTAACCATTTTGAAACTGAAATATGTCTCATTACTTACTTGCATATATATACACATAGTTACTTACTTTAGTATTGAATTATTAAACTTACATACAACATATTTTATAAATAATAACATAATATATCAGAACATGTAGCGGTCTCCATCCCACGTTTCACATCTTGTCGTGCCAAGCCCCACCGTCTTGTATCAAGGACTGCCGATAGGTTGCTTACCTACAGCAAAGACGTAAGTTATGAGCTTTCGCTCAGCAAGTACAACTATTAATCCACAAAACAAAACTTAACAATGCATGAATCAGTTATGATTCATTATGCTTTCTTATGTTTATATATCTTTGGGCCCTCACATAACATAAGTGTACGTACTGTGGCACGCAACCATGGAGTCATTGGGGCGGCCAGTCCATTTTCAACTCAAACCATGGACCAAACCCACCCATGTGGCAGGTCGGTACGACACAAGGCAACTTACTTGCCATGATACTTAAAATCTTATTCTTAACTTGTTCTTGAACATAATTTCTTATGAATAGTTTTCATTCTCGAAAACGATTCCTTGAACATAGTTTTCTTCTTGGAAACAGTCTTTTAAAACAGTTTCATTCTTGAAACTGGGTTCTCATTCTTACCAAGTAACTTATCATTGGTGAGCATGCTTCATGATGCCATAATAATAAAACATAAATCATATGCATCACAACCTGTATGCATGAGCTTGAAAACAAACAAGCAATAAAGCAATCTGCCTCTGCTGTAGGCGGAGTTGTACTTACAGGTTTCGTCCTGGATTTTGTTGCTCCAAATCAGCTTGCAACAACAGGTTACTTCCCTGCTTTCAAAAAAGATGTAAGATAAGGGTCATCTTATCTTACCATAAATCATTATATTCAATGCTGGTATCCTTAACCAGCATTCATTAGTAATCCTAGTTGTATGTCCCCCACTCACTACCATGATAACTCATTGGGTTACTAAGTGTAACCCTAAAACGCATCTTGTTGGATGTACTAATAAGCTTTCGGTTTAGGGCTCAATCATACCTAGTATCTCATTAGGTTACTATCAGTAACCCTAGGTATAAGTCCAAGTCATATGTGGATCAAAATCCTATTGAGTTACTAAGGCCCAATTCTACAATTATGTCCTACTAGGTTACTATTGGTAACCATGGGCTTTAGGCCCAACCCAATAACTTGGTAACCGATCCGGTTGCTAATGGTCATCATCTTGTTACTATGTCTTAAAATAATTTGGGCCCGAATAAATTTAGTAACCTATCCGATGACCATATATTTTACTATGGTTACCCTATTACTTGGCCCAATTCATTTATTTATTTTTCCTTACTAAACGTGGTTTAACTAACCATTTTATAAACTGTTTTTATAAAACTGTCTAAGTTCAGAGGAATTTGCTGAAAACAGTCCCATTAATCCAACTATCAGTGTATGTACAGGAATTGCCTGTTCCTGTACTGTTTCACAAATCCTGTGCAGGAATTTCTTGTTTTCTGCACAGTTTTCAAACTCCAGTTATATCTTAAAATCCATTTTGAATTGGAGAAACTTTGCTTCACAAAAGTTTTAGATCTTGAAAAATCCTACAACTTCAATTCTTTACTTAGAACCCAATTATGTCTCTAACCTTCTCTTTTTCCCTATTGAACCTTCCTATCCGTGCACAGGGTCTGGGCATGACCAGGTTCGGATTTTAGTAAAAACAGAGGCCATTGGGGCCTTATTTTTAAAAAATGTCCATGTTGTCCCCTATGATTTCCATTTTCTACAACTTTTTAGTTTTAACTTTCCTCAAATTCGGCCTCTAAAGACCTCAAAATCCGGTTTCCAGATTGCTGCCCAGTCTTGATCCGAGACTGGCACTTTTCATTTTAATTGTTTCTTACATAAAATTACGCACACATTACCTCGAACGGTTAAAACCGTGAGCCTACATCAAGCATGCAGCGCATTACCTAACGTTTTCATAGCCTTGCATTCACTTTCCTTCATACAATCATTCATACAAACCCATTTGGTTAATCTTTACCAACTAGGGTTTTTAGGGTTTTCACTAACCCTTCTTGCATCATACATCAATATCAACATAATCAATCACACCATACATCTTCTTGAGTGTGTGAGGACATACTACAAACACTTATTATTACGCATTCGTACATACCATACATACTCTAACAAATAAAATCATAACCATACATCAAACCATAAATCAAAACCACTAACCCTGATCAAGCACAAATCTAAGCTATTACATAGAAATTACAATGAGCTTATACTCTTACATACCCACATAAAATACACATAAATCTTGAATCAAAGCTTAATTGGATAGCTTAAAGGTTTTAGAAGGATACCTTTAAGCTTGGAGATTGGTTCTAGACTTTAAATCAAACTTTTCCTTCTTGCTTTGGTTCCTCCCTAAAATCCGACCACTTGTTCTCTCTTTCTCTCTCTCTTCCTTTCTGTTTTTTTTTTTTCTTCTCTTCTCTTTGGGGTTCGGCTTTTATGAGGGAAAGAGGTTGAGATGAAATTTTGCCATAGTTTTGGTAGAGTCACATAAAATGATCCAAAAAGCCCCCCCCCCCCCCCCCCCATCACCTATTTATAGGTGAAAAATGATTTCTTTTTGGATTTATTTTTATTCCTAAAATTGCATATTAGACCTCAAAAGAAAAATATTTGCACATTGGTCCTTGTGAGGTGGCAGGCCATGATAGGTTGCCTTGGAGGCTAGGTAATTCTATAATTATCTACTTAATTCTATTTTCCAAAAAATCCAAAAATTCTCATGTTAATCCTTGATGAGGTGTCCCCCCATTAAGGCCTTGTTTGGCTTTCCGACTAAAATGCAGTTCATTTTCATACTAATGCAGATATTACAAATACTGCTTTCACTAATAACAGTACTGTCATACTGGACCATAGTCCAAAATTCATCTGCGTATTGTTGGACTGTGTATAAATTTTTCTTATGACTTAAAGCTACTTAGCCCTTATTGTCCTAAATAATGTGCTTGATTTTTCTATAGTAGTCTTGAACCTTATTCTTACTATTTTATCTGTGATGACGATTTTTTCGCAGTATAATTCCTATACTGCTTGCTATACTGCAGTACCATCATATTCATACCTTTGACTTTTCTGGTCAAATTTTGACCAACATAAAATCATAAATTTTTATTCTACCTTTTTCCTCAAAAGGTCTTATGCTTGACTATGCAAATTATTATTGAGTCTTATAAAGCTATAAGGATTCACACAAAATCTGATAAAAATCAGATCAAGCATTTTGTAAATTCTTACATATCACAACTTAAATTCCTTAAAAAAAAGAAATCATAACTTCATAAAACGTCGGTTATTACAATCTACCCCTCTTAAAAATTTTCGTCCCCGAAAATTAAACAAGTTGGGGTAGTTCTTTCTCATATCCTCTTCTAATTCCGACGTTGCTTCTTCAACCTTATGATTTAACCATAGGAATGGTTTTGTTTCTCAAGACTTTTTCTTCCCGGTCCAGAATCTGGACTGGCTTTTCTTCATATGTCAAGTCAGTTTGGACTTCAACTGGTTGCTGACTTAGCACATGGGAAGGATCAGGTACATATTTCTTTAGCATCGAGACGTGAAAAACGTCATGCACAGAAGTCAATTCTAGTGGCAAGGCAAGCTTATAGGCTACTTTTCCAATCCTTTCAAAGGATTTCAAAAGGTCCTGTATATCTCGGACTAAGCTTTCCCTTTTTACCAAACCTCATAATTCCCTTCATAGGAGCAATCTTAAGGAAAACTGAATCTCCAACTTGGAATTCTAAGGGTCTTCGATGTTTATCAGCATAACTTTTCTGTCGACTAAAAGCTACGTCGAGTCTTTGTCTAATCAACTTGATATCTTCTAAGGTTTTTCTGATGAAATCTGTAGTTTGAAGCTGCTTCTATCCAACTTCTTGCCAATGAATGGGAGATCGACATTTCCTTCCATATAACGCTTCAAATGGTGCCATACCAATTGAGGCATTATAACTGTTATTATAAGAAAATTCGATCAAAGGTAGCTTCTGATCCCATCTTCCTTTGAAATCCATAACACATGACCTCAGCATATCTTCCAGCATCTGGATTGTTCGTTCTGATTGTCCATCAGTCTGAGGGTGAAAAGCTGTACTGAATTTCAGTTTTGATCCCATAGCCGTGTGAACACTCTTCCAGAATCGAGAGGTAAAACGCCCATCACGATCTGAAATGATAGATTTTGACACTCCATGTAGCCTAACAATCTGGGATACGTAAATTTCAGCTAGTTTCTCTACTGAAAAGGTATCCTTGATAGCAATAAAGTGGGCTGATTTGGTTAATCTATCCACAATTACCCAAATCATGTCATTTCCACTTGCGGTCCTGGGTAACCCAACTACAAAATCCATAGTAGTTTGTTCCCATTCCACTCTGGGAGGTCGATTTTCTAAAGATCTCCACTAGGTTGCCGGTGTTCAGCCTTAACTTTCTGACAAGTTAGGCATTTTGACACAAAGTCTGTAATTTCATTCTTCGTATTTGGCCACCAATAGTTTTCTCTGAGGTCCTTGTACATCTTGGAAGCTCCGGGATGTACCGAGTATGGCATCTCATGCGCTTCAGACATAATCTGTTTCTTCAGACATAATCTGTTTCTTAAGAGATTCAAAGTTAGGGACACAAATCCTTTCTTTGAAATAAATTAGTCCATTTGAAGAGGTCTTAAATTCTTTATTCTTTCCACCAAAAAGTTGCGCCTTTAGCATAAAGGAATCATTCCCTTGATAAAGCTTAATGGATTCTAGGAGATTGGACTGGAGAGTCAAAACAACCAATTTCCCAGTTATCATCTCCATATTGAAATCAGAAATCTCCTTTTGAAGTGGCTTGGGCAACGTTCCAAGAGACATCATCATACCAGATGATTTCCTACTTAGAGCATCTGCTACCTTGTTCGATTTTCCAGGGTGGTAAAGGATTTCACAATCGTAATCCTTCAAAAGTTCTAGTCATCTACGCTGCCTCATATTGAGCTCCTTTTGGGTGAAGATGTATTTGAGACTTTAATGATCGGTATAAATCTCACATCTGTTCCTATACAAATAATGTCTCCAGATATTTAATGCGAAAACCACCACCGCGAGCTCCAAATCATGCGTCGGATAGTTCCGTTCGTGATCCTTCAGTTGGCGTGAGGCATAGGCTACCACATTTCCTTTTTGCATTAGGACAACCCTTAGTCCTGTCTTAGAAGTGTCACTGTAAATTACGAAATTTCTTGCGTCCACATCAGGAATTATTAACACTGGAGCGCTATTAAGCTTCTTCTTGAGCTCTTGAAAGTTTTCTTCACACTTCTGTGTCCACTCAAATTTCTTCCCTTTTTGAGTAAAGGCCGTAAGTGGTGTTGCAATCTTGGAGAATCCTTCAACGAAACGTCGGTAGTATCCGGCCAAACCAAGAAAGCTTCGAATCTCCGTAACGTTTTTGGGTGCTGGCCACGTACTGACCGCCTCTACTTTAGCAGGATCAACGGAAATTCCTTCCTTTAAAACCACGTGACCTAAGAAGTGAACTTTTTCCAATCAAAATTCACATTTTGTGAATTTGGCATAGAGCTGAGTCTGTCTTAACGTCTCCAAAACAATCCGGAGGAGCTGCTCGTGCTCCTTCCTGGACTTTGAGTAGATCAAAATATCATCGATGAAAACTATGACAAACTTGTCTAGGTACTCTTTGAACACTCGGTTCATAAGATCCATAAAATCAGCTGGTGCATTGGTCAGTCCAAATGGCATGACAAGAAACTCATAATGCCCATAGCATGTTCGAAAAAGCCGTCTTAGAAATATCCACCTCCTTGATTCTGAGTTGATGGTATCCCAATCGCAAGTCAACCTTCGAGAATACTACTGCTCCCCTAAGTTGATCAAAAAGATCATCAATTATAGGGAGATGATACTTATTCTTAATCGTAATCTTATTCAACTCACGATAGTCGATACAAATCCACAACGATCCATCCTTCTTTTTGACGAATAATACCGGTGCTCCCCATGGGGAATGGCTTTGCCGAATGAATCCCTTGTCCAATAGTTCTTGCAACTGTACTTGGAGTTCCCTAAGTTCGGCTGGGGCCATATGGTAAGGCGCTTTTGATATTGGTGCAGCTCCAGGCAACAATTCTATCTCGAAAGAAATTTCCCACTCGGGAGGAAGTCCTAGCAAGTCTTTTGGAAGACAACCACATATTCCCTGATAATGGGAACATCTTCTGGCTTTAACTCCATCTCTTGCTCTTTGTCCACCATGTTTGCTAGATATCCTTGACATCCATTAGCCAACATTTTCCATGCCTTCTTTGCCGATACCAATCTGGTTGAGGAATTTCGGGACTGACTGTAGAAATTCAATTCCTCCTCACCACAAACACTAAACATAACACAATGCTTTCGACAATCAATCTTAGCGTTGTACTTACTTAGGAAGTCCATTTCTAGAATAACATCGTAATCTTAAAACTTAATCGCGATGAGGTCTACATATAGTTCTCTACCACAAATGATTACTGGAACATTTCGCATCCAAAAATCGAACAACAAAATTTCTCCTGAAGGAAGGGAGGTTCTGAAAGGTTGCTTTAAATTATCCACACCTCTTCCTAATTTCTGGGCAAACTCCATCGACGCAAATGAATGGGTGGCACCAGAATCAAATATGGCAATTGCATCATATGTGGCAATAGAAATCTGACCTGTTACCACGTGGGAAATTCCAGCTTCAACATCTCCCCTTGTGTAGGCATAAATCCTGGCTTGGGGTTCAGGAGTCTCTAATCTTCCTTGTGCAATCGAAGGGCCTTCGATTTTTGCTTGCACCGCATGCAGCTGACTACTTGCATTTCTCTTATTGCCCGACTGATACAGTCAGATACCAGGGTTGGAGGGCTACTGCCAGCACTGACTTGCTTAGCAATGTCCGTTCGAAACATCTTCATCATTCTTCTTACTTTCTCGGTTTCATTCGGTATAAGTTCTGGGCACAGGCGAGCCAGCTGCTCAAATTTCTTGACAGCCTCTAGTACTGTCAGCGACCCCTGTTTCAAGCTATTGAACTCATCTTGTTGAGCCGCCAAGATTTCTCTGTTGTAGTACATTATTCCGAATTCAACTACAAAATCCTGCCAACTCATTGCCGCAACATCTCTGCGCATTTGGACCGTCATCCACCAATGTCTTGCATCCTTCTTAAGTGCAAAGGAAGCACAGAGAACCTTTTCCCGCACCGTAATTCCCATAAAATCCAAAATCACTTGGATATCAATTAACCAGTTGTCGGCTTCTATCGGGTCCGTAGGTCCCTCAAACACAGGCGCCTTCATTCGCCAAAACCGCTCGTACAACAGGTCTTCCCGAACTAAGGGTGGGTTTGTTTGAATCCCAACAGGTGCTAACGGGACTTCTAAATTCGGTGGAACCCCTTGACGAACCTCTGGTACCTGGGGTGCTATTGGGTTATCTTGGAGTGGTACTTCATTAGCATGGGGTATCTGATTTAAACGAGCTATCTGCTCTCTAAGCCAGTTTGTTTCCTGCTGCTGTTCTAGCAATTGCCGTTGCAAAGTAGCTACAACATTTGCAAGATCCGGTTCTTGCGGATTTGGATTTGCTCACGTGCGAGGACGTACCATCTTCTAATTCCTATTTGGTTACAAGAAAAGATATTGTTATACTTTGAATATCCCTTCTTCCATTCTATCTTATCGTATCGCATCATTCTATATCATCTCATCATATCATAAGACATCATATAGAAATCAATTGTGATTTCATCATATCATATCGTAACTTTATCATAAACTTGTCATAAATAATGCTTTATCATAATATCATAACATCATTATATACCTTTCATATATAAACTTGTTCTTTTGTACATTCACAAAAAGTATATCATATTTAGATAGTAATATGTACATGTCCTATACACATAATACTTATTATTTATACAAGGTCAAAATAAAAAAAAGATGGAAGTGTCTACCACTTTACCATCATACCTATCCTATGTACAATCCTAATGTCAAAAAGAATAAAATACTAAAAAGTCATCCTAGATCTAAACAGTCTACTCTGACGTTATGTCAGAGAAAATGTCGGAGTCCGCATCTCAATCACCATCGTCAAATAAAATCTCCTCGGGATCTTCCTCCGGCTCCTCAAGATCATCTAGCTCTTCTTCGATGGCTCCCTCTCGCTCCTCCCATTCCTCTTGATCTTCCTCGACTTCTTCCTCGTCATCACTCTCGATGATGATTATGGAAGGATCTTCAGGATTGTCTTAGGGTTCGGACCTCCATGGATCAATGGCTCTGCAATACCAGCATCATCGACTGGAACTGTAATAACCAACCTTTTTACAAATTTATGATTTCCTTTTTAAGGAATCAAAAGTTTGTATTATGTATGTTTATATGAAATGCCTGATCTGATTTATCAGAATTAGGGTTTATGTATGATTTTATTTCGGTCAAAGTTTGATCAGAATAATCTAAGCTATGTTTGAGTCGGTACTGCAGTTTTTAATCAGTATGAAATTATACTGTGAAAAACTGTCATTACGGATATCGAAGCGAAAATTAGGTATGGGACCACTGTAAAAAAATCAAGCACAATATTTAGAGTAATAAGAACTAAGTGGCTTTTAGTTTTAAGAAAATTTTTTACGCAGTTCGGTTAAGTGCAGATAAATTCTGGACTGCAGTCCAGTATAACAATAATGTTATTAGTGAAACAGTATTTGTAAAATTTGTATTAGTATGAAAATGGACTGCATTTGTGGAGGAAAATCAAATGGAACCTTAATTGAGGACACCTCACATTGTGATAATTAATTGAATTATTAGATTTTTTGAAAATAAGGAAAGTAATTTACATGCATGAACTTGGAAGATAACTTGGCCAACAAGCCACCCCAAGTGGACGGCCACCTCATGGACTCTAGGGGCAAATATTTTTGCCTTTAAGGACTAATGTGCAATTTAAGCAATAAAAATAATTCTAGAAATTAAATTAAATTTTGCCTATATATAGATGTGGTGGGGTTTGCCTTGGACCACCTATTGAAACCCTAACCTCTTTAGTTCACTCTCTAGTCCCTCTCCCTTCCCCTAAAAGCCGAACTCAAAGTGAGAAAAAAAGTGAAGAGTGTGGTCGGATTTTTGAGTAAGAAATCAAGGAGGAAAGTGTGATTCAAGTCTAGATCTACTTCAAGGTGTTAAGGTAAACCTACTAAACCCCTTAAGCTTTTCATTTGAGTTTTTGGTTCAATTATATAAGTGTATTTTAAGTTGGTTATGTAAGAGCATAAGCTCACTTATTTTTCATGCAATGGTTTAGTTTGATTAGTATGTGCTTGATTATGGTTTTAGTGAGCTAGATCTATGTTTTGGTTTATGTTTTTGATGTTATGCTTTAAAATTATATGTTTTGTGTGAATGTCTGTTAGGTGTTTGTTATATGTCCCCACATGCTTAGGAAGTTATATGGTATGATTGTATGATGGTGATATGATTGTATGATGAATTAACATGAAAAACCCTAATTTGGTAAAAGTTTACTTCATGGGTTTAATTGGATGAGAAACAAGTGTATGTTGATGGAACACCTACGTAATGTGCTGCATGTTTGATGTAGGCTCACGGTTGCGACCGTTTGAGGTAGGGTGTACGTTATTTTACGTAACAAACAACCAAAAGTAAAACTGGGCAGCAATCTGGAACCGAAATTTTGAAGCCCTTAGAGGTAGAATTTTAGAAAAGTTAAAACTGAAAAGTTGTAGAAAATTGAAAATCCTAGGGGGTAACGTGAGCAGATTTTGAAAAATAAGCTCTAAAGGCTTTCTTTTTTGTGAAAACCTGAGACTGGCCAGCCTAGACCCTGTGCACGGCCAGGACGTTTCAACAAGGGATATGAGCAGGATAAAGGCATAATTAGGTTTTGATTAAAAACTAAAAGTTACAGGACTTTATGAGATCTACAACTTTCATTAACGAAACTTTTTCAAATTCAAAACATATTTTAAAATAAAACTGAATCTTAAAAACTGAGCAGTAAATAGGCAATTCCTGCACAGGATTTTCAAAACAGTGCATGAGCAGGCAATTCCTGCACATGCACTGCTTACTGAAATTATTGGACTATTTTTAATGAACGATTTTCAAAATGTCACAGTTTTACTATCTTTATAAAATAAATCAATTGTAGTTTTATAACAATGGTTTAAAAAGAATTAAACAAGGTTTTTGTGAAGAAAAGAAATAATTAAAGTATGCTAAGTAATATGTTAACCATAGTAAGACACATAGTAATCGGATATGATACTAACAATTATTATTGAACTAAGTAAATTGAAGGTATACTTATAGTAACCAAATTGGTTACTAATTTTATATGCTAGGTTTTAAACCCAAGGTTACTTAGGATAACCAAATGGGAAACCACTATTGGGTCTTGGTAACCCAATAGGACATTAACCTAATTATGATTGGGCTTATACCCAAGGTTACTAATAGTAACCTAAAAGGATAATATTTAAGTATAACTAACCAAGATTTATATTAAGTAATCAAATAAGATACTGTTTGATTGTTATTAGGTCAGGTACCCTAAGGTTACATCCGGTAATCAAAAAGGATACCATGTTAGTGGGGGACATATAATTAGGGTTAATGTTAAATGTTGGTTAGGATACCAACATTTAATGTAATGATTTATGATAAGATAGAATGATTCTTATCTTACGTTCTTTTTGAAAACAGGAAAGTAACCTGTTGTTGCAATCCGTTGGAGCAACAAACCCCAGATCTAGTATAACTAGTAAGTACAACTCCGCCTACAGCATAGGCTAATTATTTTTCTAATTGCATATTTTTAAAACTCATGCACTTATGCATGTGATGCATATGATTATGTTTTATTAGTGTGACATCATGAAGCATGTTCACTAATGATAATGTACATGGTAAGAGTAAGATTAAGTTTCAAGTAAGAAACTGTTTTCAAGAAAATGTTTTCAAGTAAGATGTTAAGCAAGTTTAATCGTGTCGTACCGACCTGCACTAGGTCAGGGTTGGTTCATGGTTTGAGTTGGATAGGGCTGGCCACCCCAACCACTCCATGACTGCGCGCCACGGTACGTACACTTATATTAAGTAAGGGCCCAAAAATATGCTAACTTAAGAAAGCATAATGAAGCATAATTGGTTCATGCATTGTTTAAGTTCATATTGTTTTTGCGGGTTAATAGTTGTACTTGCTGAGCGAAAGCTCAGAACTTACGTTTATGCTGTAGGTAAGCTCCTTATTGGCAATACTTGATACAAGACAGTGGGGCATGGCAGGGCTAACTGTGAAACTACGGGATGGAGACCGCTACACGTTTTGTATTCAAATATATGAAATTATTATTTAGTTTAATCAGTTGTATATTAAAATAAGTTTAATACTTTAATACTCAAATGAGTATGTATATATGTTTATAAGTAATTATATGGTCGAGTTACCTTTATAATTATTTTTAAAAAAAATATTCCGTATTTTCCGCTAGTTAAGTAAGTGTCAGTATTTATGTAAGATAAGTACGGTAACGGCCTAAGTAAGGCGGGTCGTTACAGGAACGACCTGGTCATTCTCTAGGGCGGCAGCTTGCATCATATGAGCTATTATCTCCGCCTCCATAATAGCATTTATCATACCCTCTAATGTCATCCCAACCATAGGCTCCGGAACAAAAGGCCTAACGTTGGGAGGTAGCCCTTCCCGAAGAAGAAGTAGCGCCTGTAACAACGGGCTTCCTAAGTCATGAGGAATGTGAGGCAACATCACTTCCTGAAACCGTCGTCAGTAATGGCCCATCGACTCGTTCGGGTACGCGTGCCAATATGCAACATAACTAAGAAAATGCCCAAGATACATGTCGTTGTAGATCTCGGGGTCACGATAAGGCATGTCGGCGTCCTCGTCCGGTAACGGCCCATAACGTACGGTAATTAAAGCACAAAAATCTGCCCACGTTCCTCCCGGCATAGCCGGTTCCCCTATGGTTATCCACCACATCCTAGCATCCACAACTAGACACCGAGTGGCTAACAAGACCTGGAGGCGCGCTTCTAGATGGCTTATCCTAAAAATCGACTCCATATCGTACAGTCATCCTGCTAACGATACTGTGCGTCGGGTCCCATCGAACAGCAAGGGTTGCATTCCGTAAAATATTAGTGCAGCGTCACGGTCCTCCTCCATAGTCTCGGATCTATATCATACAAGCTATCATATTGTACTTACATAATAAATATTTATACACAAAAATAATTTTAACTTACAATGACTGTGGTGCTGGTAGGCAGACTGTGAAACTGGAAGGCAGGAACCCTCTCTGATATCAACTCTGTAACGACCCGCCTTACGTAGGCCGTTACAGTACTTATCTTACATAAGTACCTACACTTACTTAACTAGCGGAAAATAAGGAATATTTTTTTAAAACAAGCTAAGGATTACGCGACGGTTTTGTCGAAAAATCGTCGTGTAATTGTAGTCCAGTTTTGTAGTATTGATACCCGTATGTTATTTAAAAAAATGACCCACCCATTCTGAAGTATTGATCCTTTGAATGTTCAATATATATAGTGTGCAACTAACATAACAAAATAAAAATAATACATGTTGAATTAAAATAAAAAAGTAATGTTGTACAAAATAAATGACATAATGTTTAAGTTTTTTTCTTTTTTCTCTTTGCTTTCTCAACACGTGTCCATTCAATATCTAGTCGAACCAAGTGAGAAACATCGTCATCGAATTCGTCTATCTCCTCAACCGGTGGCAACCCCTGTGTGAAAGATGGAATGTCGGAGCAATCTTCCTCATCTTCTTGACCATCACAGATCAATTTTGGCTTCATCGGCACAACTAAGGACAACTCTACATTGTTGGGATCCGTTGTGTAAAATACTTGGATTGCTTGTGATGCCATTATGAATGAATCATTTTTGTATCCCAATTGTCTAAAGTCCACCACTGTGATGCCATCACTGGCAATCCGTACATAATTATTGTCGGCCCACTTGCACTTAAAGAGTTCTACATGAAAACCACAGTAATCGAGTTCCCAAATATCTTCAATGAAACCGAAGTAGTTCATGGTTCCATAGACTGGATTCTTGTCCTTTGCAGATGAAACATGCATGGCCTTAGCACGGATACTAACACCATTATTTTGAACATGATGCTTCTCATCTCTTTCGCGACAGTAGAATGTATAACCACTGACGAAGTATGATGTATACCATGTAACAATCGTCGACGGTCCTCTAGCGAGGTTCATTAAGTCTTGCGAAAGGCCGTCCTTCTGAAAGACATGTCTCCGTATCTACTGACGAAACGTCCGATTGTGTTCATCTTGTAAAAACTTTTCATTTCTTCCTCTTCTTGGATTTCCATCTCTTAATTCCTGTAGGTGAACCTCAATAAAAGGCTCCACTTCAACTCTATTATGTAAAGTATAGAGATAAGCTTTCTCCCATTCACCTCGATTTACCGATGATGGAATGACGACGGATAGTCCTTTCGAGTCAATGTTTGTAGTCTTTGGCAACCCAATCGCTTCCGCGGTCACCACTACAAATATGGGATTCCACGACGGTACTTCGACGACCGTTTTTTAAAAAACCGTCGTGTAAAATTCACAAAAACACGAAGCAGAAAAAATTTTACGAAAACCATCGTGGAAAGGCTTGCTTCCACGATGGTCTTTTAAAACCGTCATGGAAGCGGCAGACTCCACGACGGTTTGTGTAAACCGTCGTGGAAGCCTCGCCGCTTCCACGACGGTCTCTTGAAACCGTCGTGGAAGCGGCGAGGCTTCCACGACGGTTTACACAAACCACTACTACAGAATGTGGATACCACGACGGAGCTTCCACGACCGTTATTTAAAACCGTCGTGGAAACTGAGGCAAAAACATGGAACAAAAAGCGGTCTCTGAAAACTATCATGGAAGTCGATACTTCCACGACGGGTGTTTAAAACCGTCGTGGAAGTATGAATTTCCACGACGGTTCTATGAAATCGTCGTGTAAGTCTCAACTTCCAAGACGGTTTTTATAGAACCGTCGTGGAAATTCCTGGTATTACACGACGGTTAACTAAAACAGTCATGGAAGTCGAGACTTACACGACGGTTTCCATGAAACCGTCGTGGAAGCATCGTCCTTTTGTTCGGACATATATATCAGATCGAGAAGCCCTGTTTTTCCCACATCGATACACCAGTTGCCGTGAACAAAAATCAGCTCAGATCGCTCTGACAACAGTTCCATACGCCGCTGTTAGACGCCACCCACCATCATCCACTGGTTGATCATCATTCTTGTAAGTCATGATGACACAAATTAACTCATATTTTTGATGTTTTCCTCTATATTAATTTTTTATTTACGAACCCAGAATATTAATTTTAATTTGTATTTTTTTGGATTGCTTTTGATACGTTAAATACTGCAAAGTGTTTAATTCAGTGATCACAATCAATGTATTTTTAGATTGGTTTTTTTTTGTAGTTTGGATTTTTAGTTTTGATTTTTTAGTTAAATCCTAATCAATGTATTTTTAAAATTACGATGTATTTTTATTTTGGATTTTTATGTTAAATAACCCGGGCCGGTTTTTTAATTGTATTTTTAGTTTTGTTATGTTTTTTGGATTTTTTTAGTAAATATATTGTGGTGTCATTTAATGCATTTGCCGGGAGTACGTATTTATATATAACGTAACTAATTATTAAATGCAAATGATATTCATGCATGCAATTTAAAAATATGCACACCTTAACTTCGAGAACTTTGATTTATTGGTTTAGGATTTGCACGCAAATCATGGATAGGAAATGGATGTGGTTTGATAGATTGACTAAAGCATATGAAGATGGTGTTGAAGAATTTTTGTCATTTGCCAAATCTCATACACAAGACGATAAGATTCGGTGTCCGTGTCAAGTTTATGGTAATCATAGATCCCATTCCATTGATGATGTTAGAGGGCATTTGCGCGCTTATGGGATTATTTGTTCTTACCAAACATGGTATTTACATGGTGAAGATTTTGTCCATGTTAACTGTACTTGGAGTTCCCTAAGTTCGGCTGGGGCCATACGGTAAGGCGCTTTTGATATTGGTGCAGCTCCAGGCAACAACTCTATCTCGAAAGAAAATTCCCGCTCGGGAGGAAGCCCTGGCAAGTCTTTTGGAAAGACATCCACATATTCCCTGATGATGGGAACATCTTCCGGCTTTAACTCCATCTCTTGCTCTTTCTCCACCATGTTAGCTAGATATCATTGACATCCACTAACCAACATTTCGCATGCCTTCATTGCTGATACTAGCCTAGTTGAGGAATTTCGAGACTGACCGTAGAAATTGAATTCTTCCTCACCACGAAGACTAAACATAACACAACGCTTTCGACAATCAATCTTAGCGTTTGTACTTACTTAGAAAGTCCATTCCTAGAATAACATTATAATCTTGAAGCTTAATCGCGATGAGGTCTACATATAGTTCTCTACCACAAATGATTACTGGAACATTTTGCATCCAAAAATCGGACAAAAAAATTTCTCCTGAAGGAAGGGAGGTTCTGAAGGGTTGCTTTAAATTATCCACACCTCTTCCTAATTTCTGGGCAAACTCCATCGACATAAATGAATGAGTGCCACCAGAATCAAATAGAGCAGTTGCATCATATGTGGCAATAGAAATCTGACCTGCTACCATGTGGGAAGTCCCAGCTTCAGTATCTCCCCTTATGTAGGCATAAATTCTGGCTTGGGGTTCAGGAGCCTCTAATCTTCCTTTTGCGATCGAAGGGCCTTCAATTTTTGCTTGCACCGCATGCAGCTAACTGTTTGTATTTCTATTCTGAGGGTTCTGGTTCTGGCTGTTCAAGGTGCAATTTCTCGCATAATGGCTTTCCTTTTCACAAAGGTAGCAGGCGTTTGTCCCCAATCTACATACTCCCAGGTGCTTCTTTCCACATTGCGGGCACACTGGATAGTCATTGCTATTACCCTCATTCCCCCGGTTATTCTTTTTTTTAGGGTAGTTCCTCTGCTGACCCTAGCTGGAAGCATTCCCTTTTCTTTTATTCTTCCCGAACTGTTTGGAATTTTAGCCAGAATTATTGGTCTGACCCTTCAGGTACATTTCCTGATTCTGTAGGGGCTGCAACTGTTTCACCACAGCTTTCTCCTCCTTCTTGGCTTTGAAAATCTGAGCCCTTGCCTCCTTATCCTGATTAATCCAGTACTCGGCTCTTATTGCCCGACTGATACAGTCGGATACCAGGGTTGGGGGGCTACTGTCAGCACTGACTTGCTTGGCAATGTCCGTTCTAAACATCTTCATCATTCTTCTTACTTTTGCAGTTTCGTTCGGTATAAGTTCTAGGCACATGCGAGCCAGCTGCTTAAATTTCTGGACAGCCTCTAGCACTATCAGCGACCCCTGTTTCAAGCAAGTGCAAAATAAGCACATAGAACTTTTTCTCGCTCCGTAATTCCCATAAAATCCAGAATTACTTGGACATCAATTAACCAATTGTCGGCATCAATCGGGTCCGTAGTTCCCTCAAACTCGGGCGCCTTTATTCGTCTAAACCGCTCGAACAATAGGTCTTCCCGAACTAAGGGTGGGTTCACTTGAATCCCAACAGGTGCCAACGGGACTTCTAAATTCTGTGGAACCCCTTGACGAACCTCTGGTACTGGTGGTGCTACTAGGGGTACAGGGTTATCATGGAGTGGTACTTCATTAGCACGGGGTACCTGATCTATACAAGCTATCTGCTCTCTAAGCCGGTTTGTTTCCTGCTGTTGTTCCAGCAGTTGTCGTTGCAAAATAGCTACAACATTTGCAAGATCCAGTTCTTGCGGATTTGGATTTGCTCGCGTGCGAGGACGTACCATTTTCTAACTCCTATTTGATTACAAGAAAAGATATTGTTATACTTTAAATATCCCTTCTTCCATTCATATCTTATCGTATCACATCATTCCATAACATCTTATCATATCATAAAACAACATATAGAAATCCATAGTGATTTCATCATATCATATCATAACTTTACCATAATATCATCACATCATCATATACATATCATATATAAACTTGTTCTTTTGTACATACACAAAAGTATATCCTATTTAGATAGTAATATGTACATATACTACACACATAATACTTACTATATATACAAAGTCAAAATAAGATGGAAGTGTCTACCACTTAACTATCATACCTATCCTATGTACAACCCTAATGTCAAAATAATAAAATACTAAAAAGTCATCCTAGATCTAAACAGTCTATGCTATCGATATGTCGGAAGAACTATCGGAGTCCGCGTCCCAATCACCATGGTCAAATAAAATCTCCTCGGGACCTTCCTCCAGCTCCTCAAGATCGTCAATGTCTTCTTCGATGGCTCCCTCCTGCTCCGCCCATTGCTCTTGAGCTTCTTCGTCTTCTTTCTCGTTATCACTCTTGATGATGATTATGGAAGGATCTTCAGGATGGTCTACGGGGTCGACAGGAAAATCCGCAGGGTCCATAATATCATCCGCTGCTCCGACTTCCTCCTCTGGTAGATTCGGACCTTCGTGGAACAATGGCTCCGCAATACCAGCATCAATGTCTGGAACAACTTGGTCTTCCTCTGGGATGACAGCTTGTATCCCATGGACTACTACCTCCACCTCCATGATAGCATGTATCATATCCTCTAATGTCATCCCTACCATAGGCTCCGGAACAAAAGGCCTGACGTTGGGAGGTAGCCCTTCCCAAATAAGAAGTAATGCCTGCAACAACGGGTTTCCTAAGTCATGGGGGATATAAGGCAACATTGCTTCCCGAAACCGTTGGCAGTAATGGCCCATCGACTATTTCGGGTACGCGCTCCAATCTGCAACATAACTAAGAAAGCACCAATGATACATGACATTGTAAATCTCAGGGTGACGAGCAGGCATGTTGGCATCCTCGTTCGGCAATGGCCCGTAACGTGCGGTAATTAAAGCACGAAAGTCCGCCCATGTTCCTCCCGGCATAGCCCGTTCCCCTATGGTTATCCACCACATCCTAGCATCCACAGCCAGACACCTAGTGGCTAACAAAACCTGGAGGTGAGCTTCCATGTGGCTTATCCTAAAAATAGACTCCATATCGTACAGTCATCCTGTCAATGATACTGTGCGTCGGGTCCCATCGAACAGTAAGGGTTGCATCCCGTAAAACATGAGTGCAGCGTCACGGTCCTCGTCCATAGTCTCGGATCTATATCATACAGGCTATCATATTATACTTACATAATAAATATTTCTACAAAAAAATAATTTTAACTTACAATGACGGTGTAGCTGGCAGGCAGACTGTGAAACCGGAAGGCAGGAACCTTCTCTGATACCAACTCTGTAACGACCCGCCTCAAGTAGGCCGTTACCGTACTTATCTTACATAAATACTGACACTTATTCATCTAGCGAAAAATACGGAATATTTTTTTTAAAACAATTATAAAGGTAACTCGACCATAAAATTACTTATAAATATATATATACGTACTTATTTGAGTATTAAAGTATTAAACTTATTTTAATATTCAACTGATTAAAGTAAATAATAATTACATATATTTGAACACAAAACACGTAGTGGTTCCATCCGTAATTTCACAGTTAGCCCAGCCATGCCCCACAGTCTTGTATCAAGAATTGCCAATAGGAAGCTTACCTACAGCATAAACGTAAGTTGTGAGCTTTCGCTCATCAAGTACAACTATTAACCCGCAAAAACAATATGAACTTAAACAATGCATGAACCAATTATGCTTCATTATGATTTCTTATGTTAGCATATTTTTGGGCCCTTACTTATTATAAGTGTACGTACCGTGGCGCGCAGTCATCGACTGGTTGGGGCGGCCAGCCCAATCCAACTCAATCCATGAACCAACCCTGACCTAGTGCAGGTCGGTACGACACGATTGAACTTGCTTAACAACTTACTTGAAAACATTTTCTTGAAAATAGTTTCTTAAAAACAGTCTCTTACTTGAAACTTAATCTTACTCTAGCCATATAACTTATCATTAGTGAACATGCTTCATGATGTCACTTTAATAAAACATAATAATATGAAACACATATATAAGTGCATGTGTTCTAAAAACAGGCAATCAGTAATACAATTAGCCTATGCTGTAGGCGAAGTTGTACTTACTGGTTATACTAGAGCTGGGTTTGTTGCTCTAATTAATTGCAACAACAGGTTACTTTCCTGTTTTCAAAAAGAACGTAAGATAAGAATCATCTTATCTTACCATAAATTATTACATTAAATGTTGGTATCCTAACCAACATTTAACATTTACCCTAGTTATATGTCCCCTACTAACATGGTATCCTATTCGGTTACTAAATGTAACCTTAAGGCACAAAACCTTAAAAACAATCAAATAGTATCTTGTTTGATTACTTAATACAAATCTTGGTTAGTTATACTTTAATAGTATCCTTTTAGGTTACTATTAGTAACCCTGGGTATAAGCCCAATCATAATTAGGTTAATGTCCTATTGGGTTACTAAGACCCAATATATCCCATTTGGTTATCCTAAGTAACCTCGGGTTTAAAACCTAGCATATAAAATTAGTAACCTATTTGGTTACTATAAGTATTCCTTCAATTTACTTTGTTCAATAATAATTTTTAGTATCATATCCAATTACTATGTGTCTTACTATGGTTAACATATTACTTAGCATACTTTAATTATTTCTTTTCTTCACAAAAACCTTGGTTAATTCTTTTTAAACCATTGTTATAAAACTACAATTGATTTATTTTATAAAGATAGTAAAACTATGACGTTTTGAAAATCGTTCATTGATACAGTCCAATAATTTCAGCAGTGTATGTGCAGGAATTGCCTGCTCAGGTACTGTTTTGAAAATCCTGTGCAGAATTGTCAATTTCCTACTCAGTTTTTAATATTCAGTTTTATTCGAAAATCTGTTTTGAATTTAAAAAATTTTCCTTCATGAAAGTTGTAGACCTCATAAATTACTACAACTTTCATATTTTAATTAAAACCTAATTCTACTTTTAACCAGCTCATATTCCTTGTTGAAGCATCCTAGCAGTGCACAGGGTCTGGGCTGGCCAGTCTCGGGTTTTCACAAAAACGAAAGCCTTTGGAGCTTATGTTTCAAAATCTGTTCATGTTACCCTTTAGGATTTTCAATTTTCTACAACTTTTCAGTTCTAACTTTTCTCAAATTCTGCCTCTAAGGGCTTCAAATTTTCGTTTCTAGATTGCTACCCAGTTTTATCCGAAAACTGGCAGTTTTACTTTGGATTGTTTGTTACGTAAAATAACGCACACCCTACCTCAAACGGTCGCAACCGTGAACCTATTTCACAAATGCAGCGTATTACGTAGGTTTTCCATCACATACACTTGTTTCTCATCCAATTAACCCATGTAGTAAACTTTTACCAAGTTAGGGTTTTAAGTAGGTTTTTCATGTTAATTCATCATACAATCATCTCACCATCATGCAAGCATACCATATAACTTCCTAAGCATATGGGGACATATAACAAACACCTAATAGACATACACACAAAGCATATAATTTAAAAGCATAACTTCAAAAACATAAACCAAAATATAGATCTAGCTTACCAAAACCCTAATCAAGCGCATACTAATCTTACTAAGCTATTGCTTGAAAAATAAGTGAGCTTATGCTCTTACATAATCAACTTAAAATACACTTAAATAATTGAATAAAAACTCAAATGAAAAGCTTAGGGGGTTTAGTAGATTTACCTTAACACTTAGAAATGGATCTAGGCTTGAATCAAAATTTCCTCCTCGATTTCTTACTCAAAAACCGACCACACTCTTCACCTTTTTTTTTTCTCTCTTAGTTTCGGATTTTAGGGGGAGGGAGAGGGCTAGAGAGTGAACTAAAAAAGTTAGGGTTTCAAAAGGTGGACCAAGGCAAACCCCACCACATCTCTCTATAGGCAAAATTTAATTTAATTTCTAGAATTATTTTTATTGTTTAAATTACACTGAAGTCCTCAAAAGCAAAAATATTTGCCCCCTAGAGTCCATGAGGTGGCCACCACTTGGGGTGGTTTGTTGGCCAAGTTTCATCCAAGTTCATGCATGTAACTTACTTTCCAAATTTTCTAAAAATCAAATAATTCAATTAATCATCACTTTATGAGGTGTCCTTAATTAAGGTTCCATTTGGTTTTCCTCCACCAATGCAGTCCCTTTTCATACTAAAACTGATTTTATAAATACAGTTTTCACTAATAACAGTACTGTTATACTGGACTGCAGTCCAGAATTTATCTGCACTTAACCGAACTGTGTAAATTTTTTTTCTTAGAACTAAAAGCCACTTAGTTTTTATTACTCTAAATATTGTGCTTGATTTTTCTGTAGTTTTTCACAGTATAATTTCATACTGTTTAAAAAATTGTAGTACCGTCTCAAACATACCTTAGATTATTCTGATCAAACTTTGACCGTAATAAAATCATACATAAACCCTAATTCTGATAAATCAGATCAGGCATTTCATATAAACATACATAATACAAACTTTTGATTCCTTAAAAAGGAAATCGTAAATTTGTAAAAAGGTTGGTTATTACACTGAATTCCTGTTTGGAAACTGGGAATTCTGGTTCTGGTTATTCAGGTTGTAATTCCTCGCATAGTGGACTTCTTTGCCACACAGATAGCAAGCGTTCGTTCCCAATCTACACACTCCCAAGTGCTTCTTTCCACATTGCGCACATACGGGATAGTCATTGATATTACCCTTATTTCCTCTGTTGCTCTTCTTTTGAGGGTAGTTTCTCTATTGACCCTGACTAGTAACATTCCTTTTTCTTTTGTGCCTCCCGAACTGTTTGGAACCTTGAGCAGCGTTACTGGTCTGGCCCTTTGAGTACGACTCTGAATTTTGTCGGGACTGCAGCTTCTTCACCACGGTCTTTTCTTCCTTCTTAGTTTTAAAAAATTGAGCCCTTGCTTCCTTGTCCTGGTTAATCCAGTATTCAGCTCTTATAGCCCGACTTATACAATCGGATACAAGGGTTGGAGGGCTACTGCCAGCACTAACTTGCTTGGCAATATCTGTCCGAAACATCTTCATCATCCTCCTTACCTTCTCGGTTTCATTCGGTACCAGTTCCGGACATAAGCGGGCTAGCTGTTCAAATTTCTTAACAGCTTCTAGTACCGTCATCGTTCCGTGTTTCAGACTGGTGAACTCATCTTGTTGAGCCGTAAAGATTTCTCTATTGTAGTACATCGTTCTGAATTCAGCTACAAAATCCTGCCAACTCATGGTTGCAACATCTCTGCGCATTTGAACTGTCATCCACCAATGTCTTGCATCCTTCTTAAGTGCGAAGGAAGCACATAGAACTTTTTCTTGCTCCGTAAGTCTCATGAAATCCAAAATCACTTGGATGTCAATCAACCATTTATCGGCTGCTATAGGGTCCGTAGGTCCCTCAAACTCAGGCGCCTTCATCCGCCTAAACCGTTCATACGACAAGTCTTCCCAAACTAAAGGTGGGTTCTCCTGCATCCTAGCAGGTGCTAACGGGACTTCAGCATCCCTTGGAACCTCTTGGTGAACCTCCGGAACCTGGGCCGCTGCTGGGGGTACCTGATGTAACGACCCGCTTTACGTAGGCCGTTACCGTACTTATCTTACATAATTACTGTAAGAACTTGAAATTTTGATGAACTTGCGATTTCCTTAGATAAAAGAAAAATGCAAGTCTGAATCTTGTATGTCGATATGAAGCTCATGATCTGAGTTGAATATCAGTATATGTTTGAGTTCTCGTTTAATTAGCTACGAGACTCAATAATAGTTTGCTTAAGTCAAGCATGAGGCCTTTTGAGAAAAAGGACAGAATAGGAATTTATGATTTTATGTCGGTCAAAGTTTGACCAGGTTGACTTTATGTTTGACTAAGGCGGTACTGCAGTGTGATTAACAGTATGAGAATTATATTGCGATTAACCGTCATTACGTATGAATGAGCAAGAATAAGCTATGAGACCGCCCTAGAAAAATCAAGCACAATATTTAGGGCAATATGGACTAAATAGTTTCAACTCCTAAGAAAATCTGATACGCAGTCCAATTTTACGCAAATGAATTCTGGACTGTAGTCCAGTATGGAAATACTGTTTTTGGTGAAAAACAGTATTGATATTATTTAAGTTAGTAAGGAAATGAACCGCATGATTATATTAAGGGATTTTTAGAATCAAGTGGATAATTAAGCATGTATTGGAAGTCAAGTGGTTCCTCCATAGTTGGCCACCTTCAGGGACTAAAGTGCAAATATTTTGTCCATAGGAGCCAAAGTGTAATTTTTAGAAAAGTAAGCACGATGATGTAAGCATGATGTAAGCATGATGATGTAAGCATGGTGAGGTAAGCAATTGCTTGGTGAACAAGCAACCTCATGGCCGGCCACCTAAGGGGGGGTATATGGGCAAATATTTTGCTCCCAAGGACTAATGGGCAAATATTTTTCTCTTAAGGGCTATTACGTAATTTTTGGATTAAAAATAAATCCAAAAATTAAATTATTTATCACCTATAAATAGGTGATCGGGGGGGGGGGGGGGGGGGGGCTCATTTTGTTCCCAAAAATGAGGAAAACACCCCAAAACCATGCCAAAATTTCTTCTCACACTCTCCCCCTAAAAACCGAGCCCTAGAGAAAAGAAAAAGAAAAGAGAAAGTGAAGGATTGGGTGGTCGGAAAACTTAGAGAATCGCCAACCAAGGGTGGCCGAAATTTTGGAAGCAACCAAGCCAATGGAGGCCAGTTGTGGTAGGGAGAAAGGAGAAAAAGTTGGTTCAAAAATCTAGCACCAATCTTTGAGATTGGTTAAGATAATTCGCTTTGGTACCCTAAGCTTTTCAATTGAGTTTTAATTTGGAAATTTAAATGTATTTTCAAAGTTGAATTGTAAGAGCATAAGCTCACCAATTATGTTCATGCTCTAGTTAGTTTTACTAGTATGTGCTTCATTAGGGTTTGGGGGTCTCTAATGATGTTTTGGTGCATGGTTATGATCATATGTGTTAAAGATTATGTGGGTTTTGAGTACGCCTACTATATGTTTGTTATATGTCCCCATAGGTTTAGGAATGAATGTATGATCATGGAGACATTATGTAATACGCTGCATGCTTGACGTACGCTCACGGTTGCGACCGTTTGAGGTAGTGTGCGCGTAATTTTACGAAAAATTGACCTAAACCAAAACTGCCAGTCTCGGGTCAAGACTGGGCAGTATTCTGGAAATGGTATTTTGAGGCCCTTAGAAGCCGAATTTGAAGAAACTCAAAACTAAAAAGTTGTAGAAAATGGAAAATTCTAAGGGGTAAGATGGACAGTTTTTAAAAATAAGGCTCCAAAGGCCTCTTTTTTTTTTTTTTTATAAAAACCCAAGCCTAGTCTGCCAGACCCAGTGTGCATGGCCAGGTAGGTTCAACAAGAAAAATGGACAGGTTAAAGGCAGAACTGGATTTTGAGTAAAACAAGAAAGTTGTAGTATTATTCAAGATCTACAAATTTCATGAGAAAGTTTTATCTAATTCTAAATAGATTTTAAAGTAAAATTAGATTCCCAAAACTGTGTAGGAAACAGGAAATTCCAGCACAGGATTTTCAGAAAAACTGTGCAAAAGCAGGAAATTCCTACACATGCACTGATAACTAAAATTAAGGGATTGTTTTCAAAGATTTTTTTCAGAGCTTGACAGTTTTTAACTGTCTTTGCTTAAAAGTTAAGATTTTATGAAAATATGGTTTTTATAAAGATGTTCAAAGAAAACTTGACAAAGGTTTGTCAAGAAAAAACAAATAAATAATTGGGCCTTACCTTATGGTTACTAATAGTAACCTAATAGGGTAATACTTTGAAATTAGTTGGGCCTTAGTAAGATTAGTAACCTAATGTTATTCAAGTATGATTGGGCTTAGTACCCAAGGTTACCCTAAGTAAACTAACAAGATATTGTTTAAGTATGTTGGGCCATGAGCCCTAGGGTTACCGCAAGTAACCGATCGAGTGATCATAAGAAGATATGGGGGACATATAACTAGGGCTACTCATGGATGTTGGTTATGATACCAACATTTAACGATTATGATTTATGGTAAGTTAGAATGTGTATGACTCTTATCTTACACCCTGTTTGGAAGCAGGAGTAGGAACTGTTGTCGTGCCATGTTTGGACGATAAACCAAGAGTGTAGGATGACAAGTAAGTACAACTCCGCCTACAGCATGGATAAAACGTTTTGTAGTATGACATGTTTATCAAGAAATCATGTATTGAATTACATGATTTACATATGTTATGATATTTTACATTATGACATTCTATGTTAGGATGTTTTACATTATGATGTTCTATGTTATGATGTTTTACGTTATATGTTATGATGTTTTACGTTATATGTTATGATGTTTATGTTATGATGTACGATGTATTATGTTATGATGTGTTATGTTACGATGCATTATGTCATGAGGTTTTATGTTACGATTGATATTATATTATGTTATATGTTTTGATACAGTGACATCATGCAGCATGTTCACTATTATTAAACCACATGGTAAGAACATGTTTTTAAGTCATAAGATAAGATAAGATAAGCTAATGTTATTGTGTCGTACCGACTTACCACGAGGGCGGGTTTAAACGGTTTGTTTCATGGTTTGGGTTGGATTGGACTGGCCGCCTCCAACCACTCCATGGCTATGTACCACGATACGTGCACGCATGACATGTAAGGGAACAGAACCAAGTTAATATATGAAAGCATAATTGAATCATAAGAGAGCATAATCGGTTCATGGATTCTTGCACTTAAAATGTTTTGCGGATTGAATATTGTACTTACTGGGCATAAGCTCATTACTTACGTTCATGCTGTAGGTAAGCAACCTACCGACAATACTTGATGCAAGACTGTGGAGAGATGGCGTTGCGGACTGTGAAATGTGGGTTGGACACCGCCACGAGTTTTCAAAAATATGTTTGTAAAATATGTTATGTTATGTTATGTTATAATAAAGTGATAGTATGGGCAAGGAATTGTTTTCAAGAAGAAAACTATTTTTAAGAAATTGTCTTCAAGAACAAGTTAATGAAAAGTTTTCAAGTATGATGGCAACAAGTTGCCTCGTGTCGTACCGACCCACACTAGGTTGGGTTTGGTCCACGGTTTGAATATGATAGCTTTCAATGTGGTTATGAAAGCTCGGTACTCAAGTGAGTACATATAAATATGTATGAGGATAAGTCAAGTTTAAAGTAAAGTAATAAAAGAAAAAAAAATTACTCTAGAAATTTCAGTAAGCTTAAAGCTTTTTGAATCAAGAAGTAAGTTAAGTAAGCATGGAAGTCACAGCCCTACGTAGCGTAGGTCGGGGTCGTGACAATTACTTACACTTACTTAACTAGCGGAAAATAAGGAATATTTTTTTTAAAACAATTTGAAAGGTAACCCGACCATATACATACTTATATCCATATATTCATACTTATTTGAGTATTTAAGTATTAAACTTATTTTAACATACAACTAATTAAACTAAATAATAATTACATATATTTGAACACAAAATGTGTAGCGGTCTCCATCCCGTAGTTTCACGGTTAGCCCTGCCATGCCCTACTATCTTGTATCAAGTATTGTCAATATGGAGCTTACCTACAGCATAAACGTAAGTTGTGAGCTTTCGCTCAGCAAGTACAACTATTAGCCCGCAAAAACAATATGAAATTAAACAGTGCACAAACCAATTATGCTACATTTTCTAAAAACAAGGAAGTAACCTATTGTTACAACCTGATTTGGAGCAACAAAATCCAGGACGAAACCTGTAAGTACAACTCTGCCTACAGCATAGGCAAAGTGTTTTGCTGCTTGTACGTTTTCAAGCTCATGCATACATGTTAAGGTGCATATGATTTATGTTTTATTATTATGGCATCACGAAGCATGCTCACTAAAGATAAATCAATTGGTAAGAATGAGAACCCAAGTTCAAGTAGGAAACTGTTTTAAAAGACTATTTTCAAGAAGAAAACTATTTTTAAGAAATTGATTTCAAGAGCAAGTTAAGAAAATATTTTAAGTATGATGGCAAGCAAGTTGCCTCGTGTCGTACCGGCCTGCCACAAGGGCGGGTTTGGTCCATGGTTTGAGTTGGATTGGACTGGCCGCCCCAATCACTCCATGGTTGCGTGCCACGGTACGTACACTTATGTTATGTAAGGGCCCAAAGATATGTAAACATAAGAAAGCATAATGAAGCATAACTGGTTCATGCATTGTTAAGTTTTGTTTTGCGGATTAATAGTTGTACTTGCTGAGCAAAAGCTCATAACTTATGTCTATGCTGTAGGTAAGCAACCTATCGGCAGTCCTTGATACAAGACGGTGGGGCTTGGCACGGAAAGATGTGAAACGTGGGATGGAGACCGCTAAGTGTTCTGTTATATTATGTTATTATTTATAAAATATGTTGTATGTAAGTTTGATAATTCAATACTGAAGTAAGTAAGTATGTGTATATATATGCAAGTAAGTAATGAGATAGATTTCAGTTTCCAAGTGGTTAAAAAAAAATATTTCGTATTTCCGCTAAGTTAAATAGGTTAAGATATGTACGGTAACAGCCTACGTAAGACGGGTCGTTACAGAGTTGGTATTAGAGCGGGATTCCTGTCATCTGGTTTCACAGTCTGCCTGCCAGCACCACAGTCATTGTAAGTTAAGATTATTTTATGCATGTATACTTATCATAATTGATTCATGTAAGTATGATAGGGTAGACTATACGTTATGGATCTGATGCGAGTAAACGAGGATCGTGATGCTGCATAAGTGTCTGAGGGGTTGCAATCCCTGATTTTGATAGGACTCGTAGAACGGCACCATTATCTGTAACGCCCCGACAATCCACGTAGGGCCGACTACGTAGACGCGGGCCGTCACCATACTTACTTGAAATACTGAGACTAAATTTTTTTTTTTGAAACATATACAAATACACTAGTCCATATAAGTAAACTTCCCGGACGTACATACAGGAATAAAATGACATACATAATCCTTACAATTCACTCAAGTCTTTAAACCCTCATATTTTATGTATAACATAATTTATTTTGAAATATATATACACATATCAACTCAAAAGAGCTTGCGGAAAATTTGCGTAGTGGTATCCCACACCACCCTTTACTTGCTGCATCGTCTCCATGGCCCACCAAGTAAAGCTACGGGCATCTTACCTACAGTATGAAATATACTAATGAGCTTTCGCCCAGCAAGTACAAACATAATCTCACAAAAAAAATAGCAAACATTGTATAACTTATGCATGAACCAATTATGATCGGTTATGAATATTTTATGATCAATTATTGACTTGAACTTATTATCTTGCTTAATATGTGGGCCCCTTGTGTACGTCCCAAAAGCACGTAATCCACAGAAAGTTAAGGTTTGCAAGGTCCCTAACAATTCTTGGAATCATAAACATAACCCTTCACGATCTGGCGGAAGGTTGATTATACCCTCCCGCATCAACGGGAAGTTGATAATCATAAACTTGAACTTGAAAAATGTATCCTCCACGATCTGGCGGGAGGTTAGTATGACACTTTACTTGTCTTAATTTATTCTTAGTCTTGTTATATTTCCAAGACTAAGAATCTTTACGTGTGACTTATTAGTCATGATGCACATGAGACATAGATATGGCATGACTTAAAGATGAATAGCATAAAATAACCTGTGACATGTTTATTTATTAAAACATGGCATTATCATAAAACATGACATCATCATAAAACATAGCATCATAGTAAAAACATGACATATACTTAAACATAGCATACATGAAAACATGTCATAGTTGAAAATAGTATTTACTATTTTTCATACTGTAGGTGAGGTTTGTACTTACCTTGTATGCTATGTCTTAGGTTTTGTTGCTCCAAATCAGGTTGCAACCATGGTTTACTTCCTACTATTTATAAGAACATAGGGTAAGGATCCTATAAATCATAATCATAAAATGTTGGTAACCTAACCAACATCCGTACATAATGTTAGTTATATGTCCCCTATGCATACTCATGATAACTTTCTTGATTCCTTCAAGTAACCCTTTGGTTTATGGCTTATCATACTTAGATCATAACTTGTTAGGTTACTTAGAGTAACCTTGGGTACTAAGCCCAAGCGTACATGAATAGTGTTAGGTTATTATTCCTAACCTTGGGCCTAAGCCTTATCACTTTCAATCCATATCCCATTAGGTTACCATGAGTAACCCTGGGTTTAAGGCCTAACTAACATACTTAGTATTCTATGTCCATTTTCTTTGTATACAAAAATCCTTGTTCAACTTATTAAAAATTGTAACTCTTTAAGTAGGGCTTGTAAAAATTACTAAGTGTTGGAAACTGCCTTGGAATAGTTTCCCACAGCTAATTTATCAGTGTATGTGCAGGAATGTCCTTTTCCTGCACTGTTTTAGAAAATCCTGTGTAGGAATTTCCTGTTTCCTGCACAGTTTTTGGAATCCAATTTTATTTAAAAATTTGTGTTGAATCCGAAAAAGTTTTCTTCATAAAAGTTTTAGATCTTAAAAAACCCTATAACTTTTGTGTTTTACTCAAGACCCAGTTCAATCTCTAACCTACCCATTTCCCTGGTTGAACCTGCCTGGCCGTGCATGAAGTCTGTGCATAACCAGGTTCGGATTTTTGTAAAAACAAAGGCCATTGGAGCCTTATTTTTAAAAATTGTCTATGATGACCCCTAGGAATTTCTCTTCTCTACAACTTTCATGTTTTAAGTTTCTCCAAATTATGCCTCTTAGGGCCTCAAAATCTCCTTTTCAGAAAACTGTCCAGTTTTACCCGAAAACTGTCCAGTTTTATCCGAAAACTGACAGTTTTGCATGTGTCCGATTTTGCGTAAAATTTACTTACACACTACCTCAAATGGGCTTAACCGTGAGCCTACGACAACATGCAATGCTTTAACGTAAGATTTTCCATTCACATGCATTAATCCAAACCCATGCAACCCGTGTGCCATCATGCACCAAACTTAGGGTTTTTGGGTTGGTTTGGCTTCCATTCATCCCATACAAGCTCAATCTATTCTCATACATCATTCATGCATATCCTACACTCTTCTAAACATAAGGGGACATACAACAAGCATCTTAAGGACATACATGTAAACCATACTATCACACAAGTATAGCATCAAAAGCTTGAACCAAAACCTAAATCAAGACCATAGAACCCTAATCAAGCACATAATCAAGCATCTAAACCTATTGCATGAAAGTAAAGGGGTGAGCTTATGCTCTTACAAACCTAACTTGAAAATAGACATAAAATTTAAATCAAAACTCAATTGAAAGGTTTAGGGGATTTAGGAGGGTTACCTTAGCACCTAAAGGTTGGATCTAAACTTTGGATCCAAAATTTTCCTCCTTGCTTCACTCACCAAGAATCCGACCCTCACATTTTTTTTTTCTCTCTTAGGTTTCGGTTTTCTAAGGGGAAGAGAGTGGGGAGAGACTTTGGCATGGTTTTGGGGTGTTTTCTTATTTTTGTGAACAAAATGAGCCCCCCTCCATCACCTATTTATAGGTGATAATTAATTTATTTTTGGATTTATTTTAAATCCAAAAATTGCTTATTAGTCCTTGAAACAAAAATATTTGCTCACACCCCCCCCCCATGATGTGGCCGGCCATTAGCTTCACTTGAAGAACAAGTCACTTGCTTACATCATCATGCTTACATCATCTTGCTTACATCACCATGCTTATATCATCAAGCTTACATCACCATTTTCTTAAAATTACACTTTGGCCCCTAAGGATAAAATATTTGTACTTTAGTCCCTGTAGGTGGCCGGCTAGGGTAGAGCCACTTGGCTTCTAGTTCATGCATAATTAGTCCATTTGATTCCAAAAATCCATTAATATAATTATGCAGTCCATTTCCTAACTAACTTAGATCATATCAATACTGTTTTTCACTAAAAACAGTATTGTCATACTGAACTATGGTCCAAAATTCATCTGCACTTAAATGGGCTACGTATGGATTTTTCTTAAGACTTAAAACTGCTAAGTCCTCATTACTCCAATTATTAATCCTAATTATTCTAGAGCAATCCCATACTTTATTCTTACTTCTTCATCCGTAATGACGGTTTTTCACAATATAATTTCCATACTGTTGATTACCCTGCAGTACCGCCTCAGTCAAACCTAAAGTCAACCTGATCAAACTTTGACCGAAATAACAATCATAAATTCCTATTATGCCATTTTTCTCGAAAGGTCTCATGCTTAACTAAGCAAACTATTTCTAAGTCTCGTAGCTAATAATTCGAGGACTCGAATATATACTAATATTCAATTTAGATTATAAGCTTCATATTTGCATACATGATTCAGACTTAGATTCTTCTTGTATCTAAGGAAATCACAAGTCATCAAAATTTCGGGTTATTACATTATTAGTGTGGCTTTATGATATGGAGTTGATATTCTGAATATGCCACATAGAAGTGTGCCTTTAGGTTTTAGCCGGCGCTTTGCGGCGGATGCTGAATATGGTGGATGACTTTAAGGGAACCAGATTTACAAGAGGATCATGGGCGGAATTTCGTGCCTTAGTCATTGCACGATACGGGCCTTTACCGAATAGGAGGCCAATATGCCCTATCGTGACCCGGAAATCTACAATGACATGTACCTAGGGCGGGTACCTTAGTTATGTGGTAGATTGGCGCGCGTATCCAAATGAGACCATGTTACATTATTGCCAAAGATTTCAGGATGCAATGTTACCCTATATACCTCAGGACATGGATAACCCGAAGATACAAACATTACAACTTCTCAGGGAAGGGTTACCTCCAGAAGTTCGGTAGTTTGTTCCTGGTATCAGTTTCGGCAATAAGGACAGGGGTAACATTGGAGACCATGATAGATGCTATTATGGAGGTTGAAACAATAGCATATATATTACGTGCAGCTACCCCAAAGGATGATTGTATACTTATTCCAGCTGGTGATGCTAGTATTGAAAAGTCACTATTTCAGGGAGGTCCGATTTGGTCAAAGGACCCTATTCCAGCCACATCGATTCAGGAGATTCCTCCACAGAAGGAGGAGACTAGTGTAGATGATAACATAGATCCTGCTAATCTTCTGGTCGACCCCGAAGAAAACCTAGAAGATCCTCTAGTCATCATCATCAAAAGTAATGATGAGGAAGATGTAGAGGAAGAAGAATGGGAAGAACAAGAAGCGGAAGATGAAGATGAGTTAGAAGATTTGGAGGAGCAAGAAGAAGACCCCGAGGAGATATTGTTTGATGACGATGATTAGGATGTGGAATCGGATGTTTTCTCCGATGTTACGACCGAATAGTTAATCTAGACCCTCGACCTGACCTTTTGACGACAGGATTGTATGAATGTATGATGGTAAAGTGGTAGACACTTCCATCTCATTTTGACCCTGTATGTACGATAGGGATAATGTGTATAGGATATGTACATGTTATCTCCATAACATGATGTACTTTTTGTAAAGATACAAAAGGACAAGTTCAGATATAGAATGTATGCGATGATGTTATGATTAAGTGCTATCTTCATGATAAGATTATGATGAATTATGATATGAAAAGTTCATGATAGATCTCCAGTACGATGTCGTTATGATACGATATGATGACGTTAAGAGTACGATATGATGAGATCATGATGGATCTCTAGTACTATGTCATTATTTTATGATATGATATGATATGATGATGTGAGTATGGTATGATTAGTTATGATGGCTTTATGATATGAAGCTTTAAGACATAAGACGATATGATAAGTTATGAATGTAAGAAGAGATATTTGTAACATAACAATATCTTTTCTTGTAACTAAATACGAAGATGGTACGTCCCCGTACATGGGCAAATCCAATTCCGCAAGAGCCTGATCTTGTAAATACAAGAGCTGCTTTACAGCAGCAACTGCTAGAACAGAAAGAAGAAACAAACCGGCTGAGGGAACAAATAGCTCATCTGAATCAGATACCCCGAGCTAATGATGTTCCACCACAAGGTAACCCGGTACCCCCAGTAGCGCCCCAGGTACCAGAGGTTCATCAAGAGATTCCATGGAATGTTGAAGTTCTGTTACCACCCGTAGGGATACAAGCAAACCCACCCTTGATTAGGGAGATTTGTCATATGAGCGCTTTAGGAGAATGAAGGCGCCCGAGTTGAAGGATCTACAGATCCAATAGAGGCCGACAATTGGTTAATAGATATCCAAGTAATCTTGGATTTTATGGGATTAACCGAACCGGAGAAGGTTCCTTGTGCTTCCTTTGTGCTTAAGAAGGATGCACGACATTGGTAGATGACCGTGCAGATGCGCAGAAATGTTGTTACGATGAGTTGGCAGGATTTTGTAACAGAGTTTAGAGCGATGTATTACAACAAGGAAATCCTCGCCGCTCAACAAGATGAGTTTAACAACTTTAAACGAGGCTCGATGACTGTACTGGAAGCTGTCAAGAAATTAGAACAACTGGCTCGTTTATGCCCAGAACTAGTTCCGAATGAAACGGAAAAAGTAAGAAGGATGATGAAGAGGTTCGGACAGATATTGCCAAGCAAGTTAGCACCGGCAGTAGCCCTCCAACCCTGGTATCCGACTGTATCAGTCGGGCAATAAGAGCTGAATATTGGATTAATCAGAATAAGGAAGCAAGGACTCAAATATTTAAAGTTAAGAAAGAAGAACAACCGTGGAAATGAGGGTAATAGCAATGACTATCCAGTGTGCATACAATGTGGACGGAAGCACCTGGGAGTGTGCAGATTGGGATCGAATGCCTGCTACCTTTTGTGGCAAGGAAGGCCACTATGCGAAGAACTGCACACTAAATAGTCAGAACCAGAACCCTCAGTACCCAAATAATAATGCGAGTAGTCAGTTGCATGCAGTGCAAGCAAAGATTGAACCCTCTTCAATCACATCAGGAAGACTAGAGGATCCTGAACCCCAAGTTAGGATTTATGCCTACACAAAGGGGGATGCTGAAGTTGGAACTTCTCACATATGATGCAGCTGTCTGATTGGATTCTGGTGCCACCCATCAATGGAGTTTGCCCAGAAATTTGGAAGAGGTGTTGGTTATCTAAGGTAATTCTTTAGAACCTTTCTCTCGTCAGGAGAAACTTTCCTGTCTGACTTCTGGATGTGGAATGTTCCAGTAGTCATTAATGGTAGAAAGTTATATGTGGGTCTTGTTGCGATCAAGCTTCAAGATTACGATGTGATCCTAGGAATGGATTTCCTAGGAAAGCACAATGTTAAGATGGATTATAGAAAGCATTGTGTTACGTTTAGTCTGGTTGGCGAAAAAAAAATATTACAATTAAAAAAATTTTATTATTATTGGATAAGGAATTCATCCGACAAAATCACTCCCCAAGGGAGCACTGGTCTTGTTCGTCATAAAGAAGGATGGATCGATGCGGATGTGCATCGACTACCATGAATTGAATAGGATTACGATTAAGAACAAGTACCCTCTCCCAAGAATTGATGATCTTTTTGGATCAACTTAAGGAGCGATGGTGGTATTGGAAAGTTGACTTATGAATAAGGTACCATCAACTCAGATTTAAGGAGTCGGATATTCCCAAGACGACACTACGAACACGATATGGGCATTATAAGTTTCACGCCATGTCATTTGGATTAACTAATGCCCCACTGCCTTTATGGATTTTATGAACCAAGTGTTCAAATAATACTTAGATAAGTTTGTTATCGTCTTTATTGACGATATTCTAAATTACTCAAGGACCAGGGAGGAACACGAGCATCACCTTAGGTTGGTGATGAAGATGTTAAGATGAAATCAGCTCTATGCCAAATTCACAAAGTGTGAGTTTTGGCTAGAAAAAGTTTATTTCTTGGGTCATGTAGTCTCAAAGGAAGGAATTTTCGTCGATCCAGCTAAGTAAAAGCGGTCAATAAATGGCCAACACTAAGAAATGCTATGAAAATATGAAGTTTTCTTGGACTAGCTGGGTATTATCGATGTTTGGTCGAAGGATTCCCTAAGATTGTTGCATCGCTCACGGCCCTTACTTGGAAAGGGAAGAAATTTGAGTGGATGCAGAAGCATGAGGAAAACTTTCAAGAGTTTAAGTAGAAACTCACTAGTGCACCGATATTGATAATTCCCAAAATGGACACGGGGAATTTTGTAATTTATAGTGACGCCTCTAAAAATAGATTAGGGGCTGTCTTGATGCCAAAAAGTAAAGGTGGTTGTCTAAGCTTCACAACAACTGAAGAAGTATGAAAGGAACTAGCCAACACATGACTTGGAGCTTGTGGCGGTGGTTTTTCCATTAAAGATTTGGAGACACTACTTGTATGGAATAGATGCGAAATCTATCCAAACCACCAAAGTCTCAGGTATATCTTCAACCAAAAGGAGCTCAGTATGAGGCAACATAGAAAGTTGGAACTCGTAAAGGATTACGATTGTGAAATCCTTTACCACCCTGGAAATGTAAATAGGGTAGCGGATGCTTTAAGTAGGAAGTCATCCAGCGTGTTAATGTTTATTGTAACGTTGTCTCAGTTATTTCAAAGGGAAATTTCTGATTTCAATATGGAGATGATAACGGGAGATTGTCTGTTCTGACTCTCCAGTCCAATCTCCTAGAATCCATTAAGCTTCATCAAGGGAAGGACCCCTTTTTGTTTAAGGTGCAATTTTTCCTTGGAAAAAGGAATAAGGAAATTAAGACCTCTACGGATGAGATAATGTAGTTCAAGGAAAGGATTTGCGTTCCTAACTTTGAGTTTCTTAAGAAACAAATCATGTCTGAAGAACATGAGACACCATACTCGGAACATCCTGGAGCTACCAAGATGTACAAAGACCTTAGAAAGAGCTATTGATGGCCAAAGATGAGGAACAAGATTATGGATTTTGGGTTAAAATGCCTAACTTGTGAGAAAGTTAAGGCTGGACACCGCCAACTTGACGGAGATTCTCAAAAGATTGAGCGTCCCATAATGGAAATGGGAGCTAACTACTAGAGACTTTGTAGTAGAATTACTCAGGACTGCAAGTAGGAAGGACATGATTTGGCTAATTGTCGATAGATTAACCAAATCAACCCACTTCATTATTATTTAGGCTACCTTTTCAGTAGAAAAAGTGGCTGAAATTTACGAATCCCAGATCATTAGACTGTATGGAGTGCCAAAATATATCATCTCAGATCATGATAGGCATTATACCCCTCGATTGTGGACCAGTGTTCACACTGCTATGAGGTCGAAATTAAAGATCAGTATGGCTTTTCACCCCCAAGCTGATGATCAGTCAGAACGAACAATCCAAACATTGGAAGATATGTTAAGATCATGTGTTTTGGATTCAAACGAAGCTGGGATCAGAAGCTGTCTTTAATCGAATTTTCTTATAATAATAGTTATCACACATCAATTGGTATGGCTCCATTTGAAGCGTTGTATGGAAGGAAATGTAGATCTCCCATTAATTGGAAAGAAGTTGGACAAAAGCAACTTTAAACTACGGATTCCATCCGGATAACCTCAGAAGATATCAAGTTGATTAGACAGAGACTCGACATAGCTCTTAATCGACAGAAAAATTATGCCAACAAACGTCGAAGACTTTTGGAATCTCAAGTTGGAGATTTTGTTTTTATTAAGATTGCTCCTATGAAGGGAATAATGAGGATTGGAAAGAAAGGAAAACTCAGTCCTAGGTACATAGGACCATTTAAAATCCTTAAAGGGATGGGAAAAGTAGCCTATAAGCTTGCTTTACCGCCAGAATTGGCTTCTGTGCATGACGTTTTTAACGTCTCGATGCTAAAGAAATATGTACCTGATCCTTCCCATGTGCTAAGTCAAAAACCAGTTGAAGTCCAAAATGACTTGACATATGAAGAAAAGCTAGTCCGGATTCTGGACCGGGAAGAAAAGGTCTTGAGAAATAAAACCATTTCTATGATTAAAGTATTGTGGCAAAATCATAAGGTTGAAGAAGCAACGTGGGAATTAGAATAGGATATGAGAAAGAACTACCCCAACTTGTTTAATTTTCGGGGACGAGAATTTTTAAGGGGGGGTATGTCACGACCCTGACCTACGCTACGTAGGGCCGTGACTTCCATGCTTACTTAACTTACTTCTTGATTCAAAAAGCTTTAAGCTTACTGAAATTTCCAGAGTAATTTAAATTTTTTTTCTTTTATTACTTTATTTTAAAACTTGACTTATCCTCATACATATTCATATGTACTCACTTGAGTACCGAGCTTTCATAACCACATTGAAAGCTATCATATTCAAACCGTGGACCAAACCCAACCTAATGTGGGTCGGTACGACACGAGGCAACTTGTTGCCATCATACTTGAAAACTTTTCTTTAACTTGTTCTTGAAGACAATTTCTTAAAATTAGTTTTCTTCTTGAAAACAATTGCTTGCCCATACCATACTTCATCATAACGTAACATAAATACGTTTTACAAACATATTTTTCAAAACCCGTGTTTCTAAAATCCATGGCGATGTCCATCCCACATTTCACAGTCCGCAGCGCCATCTCTCCATAGTCTTGCGTCAAATACTGCCGGTAGGTTGCTTACCTACAGCATGAACGTTAGTAATGAGCTTATGCCCAGTAAGTACAATATTCAATCCGCAAAACATTTTAATAAACGAATGCATGAACCGATTATGCTTTCTTATGAATCAATTACGCTTTCTTATATTAACTTGATTCTGTTCCTTTACATGTCATACGTGCACGTACCGTGGTACATCGCTATGGAGTGGCTGGAGGCGACCAGTCCAATCCAACTCAAACCATGAAACAAACCGTTTAAACCCGCCCTCGTGGCAAGTCGGTACGACACAATAACCTTAGCTTGTTTTATCTTATCTGATGACTTAAAAACATGTTCTTACCATGTGGTTTAACGTTAGTGAACATACATCATGATGTCACTATTTCAGAATGCATAACATAATATACTAACAAACCATAACATAACCCCCATAACATAAAACATCATAACGTAAACATCATTACATAAACATCATAACATAAGCACCATAACATATAACATATTTAAATCATGTACATCAATACATGATTTCTTGATGAATCAATTACGCTTATGAATCAATTACGCTTTCTTATATTAACTTGATTCTGTTCCTCTACATGTCATACGTGCACGTACCGTGGTACATTGCTATGGAGTGGCTGGAGGCGGCCAGTCCAATCCAACTCAAACCATGAAACAAACCGTTTAAACCCGCCCTCGTGGCAAGTCGGTACGACACAATAACCTTAGCTTGTCTTATCTTATCTGATGACTTAAAAACATGTTCTTACCATGTGATTTAACGTTAGTGAACATGCCTCATGATGTCACTATTTCAAAATGCATAACATAACATACTAACAAACCATAACATAAACACCATAACATAACCCCCATAACATAAAACATCATAATGTAAACATCATAACGTAAACATCATAACATAAACATCATAACATAAGCTCCATAACATATAACATATTTAAATCATGTACATCAATACATAATTTCTTGAAAAACATGTCATGTAAAAATGTTTTGCCCATGTTGTAGGCGGAGTTGTACTTACTTGTCAACCTACGCTCTTGGTTTATCGTCCAAATATGATACGACAACAATTCATACTCATGTTTCCAAACATGGTGTAAGGTAAGAGTCATACACATTCTATCTTATCATAAATCATAATTGTTAAATGTTCATATTCTAACCCACATCCATGAGTAGCCCTAGTTATATGTCCCCTATATCTTCTTATGATCACTCGATCGGTTACTTGCGGTAACCCTAGGGCACATGGCCCAACATATTTAAAAAATACCTTGTTATTTTACTTAGGGTAACCTTGGGTACTAAGCCCAATCATACTTGAATAGTATTAGGTTACTACTCTTACTAAGGCCCATCTAATTACAACGTATTACCCCATTAGGTTACTATTGGTAACTATAGGGTACGGCTCAATTATTTATTTATTTGCTCTTTCTTGACAAACCTTTGTCAAGTTTTCTTTACAAATCTTTATAAAAACCGTATTTTCATAAAACCATAACTTTTAAGCAAAGACAGTTAAAACTGTCAAGCTCTGAAAATAATCTTTGAAAACAGTTTCTTAATTTTGGTTATCAGTGTATGTGCAGGAATTTCCTTCTTTTACACTGTTTTCTAACACAGTTTTGGGAATCTGGTTTTACTTTAAAATCTATTTGGAATTAGTAAAATATTCCTTCATGAAAGTTGCAGACCCCGAAAATACTACAACTTTTGTGTTTTGCTCAAAAACTAAATCTACCTTTAACCTATCCATTTTTCTTGTTGAATCTGCCTGGCCGTGCACACTGGATCTGGCTGACCAGGCTCGGGTTTCTGTAAAAACAGAGACCTTTGGAGACTTATTTTTAAAAATTGTCCATTGTGCCCCTTTGGGTTTTTCATTTTCTACAACTTTGCAGTTTTAACTATTTTCAAATTCAGCCTCTAAGGGCCTCAAAATCCACTTTCCAGAAAGCTGCCCAGTTTTACCTGAAAACTGGCACTTTTGGTTTAGGTCAACTTTTACGTAAATTTATGCGAACACTACCTCAAACGGTCACAACCATGAACCTAGATCAAGTATGCAGCATATTTCATAATGTTCCCACGATCATACATTCATTCTTAAACCTATGGGGACATATAACAAACATATAGTAGGCAAACTCAAAACCCACATAATCTTTAACACATATGATCATAACCATACACCAAAACATAATTAGACACCATCAAACCCTAATCAAGCATATACTAGTAAAACTAACTAGAGCATGAACATAACTGGTGAGCTTATGCTCTTACATCCAAGCCTAAAACTTTGCTCAAAACTCAATAAAAAGCTTAGGGATTTGAGAGAATTACCCCTAGATCTTGGAGGTGAATTCTCAAGCTCGGATCCGAAATTTTTCTCTTGCTTTTCTTCACCAAAATCCAACCACTCTCTTTCTTTTTCTTTCTCTTCTTTGGCTCGGTTTCTAGGGAGGGAGAGAAAGTTGAAATTTTGGCAAAGTTTTGGGTTCAACCAAGTGCTCAAAAATGTGAACCAACTTCACCTATTTATAGGTGAAAAATATAATTTCTAAAATTGCATATTAGGGTTTAAGGGCAAAATATTTGCTCATTACCCCCCTCCCATGTGGCCAGCCAAAAGGAAGCCTTGGTGGGCAAGTTACTTGCTCATCAAGTACTTGCTTACATCACCTTGCTGCATCACCTTGCTGACATCACCTTGTTAACATCATCAAGGTAGTTGTTTGCTCTCCAAGCCACAAGACAACCGGCCATTTTGTGTGGGAGCCAAGAAAAATCTTTCTAAGCTAATCTCTAGCTTATTTTCTTGTTCCAATGTAACCAAGCTTGTAACCAATCTTTGGCCTAGTTGGAGCCTTGATTAGGAAATTCTATAATTCAATAATTACATACTTATCCATCATTACTTACTTTTCTTAAAATTACACTTTGGCCCCCTATGGACAAAATATTTGCACTTTAGTCCCTGAAGGTGGCCGACTATGGTGGAGCCACTTGACTTCCAAAAATCCGTTAATATAATTATGCAGTCCATTTTCTTACTTACTTAAATAATATCAATACTGTTTTTCACCAAAAACAGTATCGTCATGCTGGACTGCAATCCAGAATTCATTTGCATGAAATTGGATTGCGTATCGGATTTTTCTTAGGACTTGAAACTATTTAGTCCATATTGCTCTAAATATTGTGCTTGATTTTTCTAGGGTGGTCTCATAGCTTATTCTTGCCCAATCGTCCGTAATGACGGTTTCCCGCAGTATAATTTTCATACTGTTGATTACACTGCAGTACCATCTTAGTCAAACCTAACGTCAACCTGGTCAAACTTGGACTATCATAAAATCATAAATTCCTATTTTGTCCTTTTTCTCAAAAGGCCTCATGCTTGACTTAAGCAAACTATTATTGAGTCTCGTAGCTAATTAAACGAGAACTCAAACATATACTGATATTCAACTCAGATCATGAGCTTCATATCGACATACAAGATTCAGACTTGGATTTTCCTTTATCTAAGGAAATCGCAAATTTATCAAAATTTCGGGTTCTTACATTCTACCTTCCTTAAAAAAAATTTCGTCCTCGAAAATTCGGATACTTCTAGGTGACTCTTCTTAAAATCCACCACAAATCCATAATGGCTTGTTCATATTCCCACTTTAATACTTTAATGGGATCATGTTTCTTATATGGAATCATAATCTTACTTTCAAATCTTATCATCATACTTTCATATCTTCATACATACTTTCATATATTCTTACTTCATATTATCTTACTTTCATACTGCATACTTTCTTACTTTCTTATATACTATCATACTTTCCCTTCATACTGCATCACAAGAACTATTTACGTAAAAAGCTGAGCAAGTATATCATATAACTTGCCATATTTGAAAAACATATCATATCATATAACTTTTTCATACTTGAAAAGTATATCATATTATATAACTTTCCACACTTGGAATGCATATCGTATCATATATTTGGGTCACTTTTTGAGAATAGCTTCTTTCTTGAACCTTGATCTTATGATATTAGAACCCTTTTATTTTTCATAATAGTCCCTTTCTTGGAACTCGTTCCTCAAGGATTCGGCCTATGGCCCCTATCTTGGAACTCGCTTCCTCAAGGATTTGGTCTATGGCTCCTATCTTGGAACCTTTACTTTTCATGACAGCCCCTCTCTTGGAATTTCCTCCTCAAGGATTCGGCCTTCTTACATAAAATGAGGGGGTTCTATTAAGCATGGGATCAAGATTTAAGCATCCTTTATAAAAATATTTTCTTTGAATCTTTTCAAAGTCAGTAATGGAAAAACCATAATATCGTTTGAATGATGCAATAGAAGGTATACTTATATCATATCAACTAGCTGCTTGCTAGATGGTAGAAGCTTCTCTCATTGCTTCTAACATTTCCTTCATAGCACAAAATTGTAATCCTTAGGAATGTCTAAAACTTCCCATTATTACATAATTTCCCTTACTAAGGGATCATATCCTCAATTTCATCGTCAAACTTATAGCCATCATCATAATCTACCAAATTCTTGTTGGCCATATCCAACTTATTGTTTGGGCATCGCCTTGTTGTTACCACTGAGTCAAGGCACTACCAAACATTTTTTCATGTCTAATATTACTCTTACGGGAGCATAAGTTTCACAAACATGAAACTTAAGTTCTATAGCATTAATCCTATTTCTTAGAATGAAAACTTCCTGATTATCACCCTACTAAGGTAAGGTGATAGGCTATCTAGTCTCGAAGCCTATTCATTCCTTGTTGCTACTCTAGCAATTATCATTACAACTTAGTCACTACAGTTGCAAGATTAAGCTCTTGCGGAAATTGGTTTGGTTGTACATGCGACGAACCATCTTCTAGTTTCTAATTCTAATTCTCGATATGTCTAACACCCATTCTTTCATTCATATCTTAGCATACCATATCATAGAAACGTCATAACTTATCAAATCATAATAGAGATTCATCATGATCTCATCATATCATATCGTAAGCTCAGCTTATCCACCACGCTTTCACTACGCAACTCTGATCTACTGGCAATAATAGCCCATAGACTCATTTGGATAAACACGTCAAGCTGCAACATAACTGACGTATCGTCTCTATATCGTGCAGCCACACAGCTAATGCAGCCGTTTCCTGAGTCCCATCGAAGATGAATGACTTCATTCCTTAGAATGCCAACGAAGCCTCGCGGTCCTCTTCAATCATACCCGGGTTTGACACCAGGTTCATGTCTTTACTATTATAATACTATAACCTCACATAGTTACTATACCTAAAATAGAGTAAGAAAACAAACTTACAAAACTGTGGCGGTGGCGGCAGAACTGTGAAACTGGATGGCAGGACACCGGCTCTGATACCATCTCTGTCACGACCCCGACCTACGCTACGTAGGGCCGTGACTTCCGTGCTTACTTAACTTACTTCTTGATTCAAAAAGCTTTAAGCTTACTGAAATTTCCAGAGTAATTTAATTTTTTTTTTTCTTTTATTACTTTACTTTAAAACTTGACTTATCCTCATACATAGTTATATATACTCACTTGAGTACCGAGCTTTCATAACCACATTGAAAGCTATCATATTCAAACCGTGGACCAAACCCAACCTAATGTGGGTCGGTACGACACGAGACAACTTGATGCCATCATACATGAAAACTTTTCTTGAACTTGTTCTTGAAGACAATTTCTTAAAAATAGTTTTCTTCTTGAAAACAATTGATTGCCCATACCACACTTCATCATAACGTAACATAAATACGTTTTACAAACATATTTTTCAAAACCTATGTTTCTAAAATCCATGGCGGTGTCCATCCCACATTTCACAGTCCGCAGCGCCATCCCTCCACAGTCTTGCATCAAGTACTGCAGGTAGGTTGCTTACCTACAGCATGAACGTAAGTAACGAGCTTATGCCCAGTAAGTACAATATTCAATCCGCAAAACATTTTAATAAACGAATGCAAGAACGGATTATGCTTTCTTATGAATCAATTATGCTTTCTTTTATTAAATTGATTTTGTTCCTTTACATGTCATACGTGCACGTACCGTGGTACATCACTATGGAGTGGCTGGAGGTGGCCAGTCCAATCCAACTCAAACCATGAAATAAATCATTTAACATGGAGTGATTGGGGCAGCCAATCCAATTCAACTCAAACCATAGACCAAACCGTTTAAACTCGCCCTCGTGGCAAGTCGGTACAACACAATAACCTTAACTTGTCTTATCTTATCTGATGACTTAAAAACATGTTCTTACCATGTGGTTTAACGTTAGTGAACATGCCTCATGATCTCACTATTTCAAAACGCATAACATAACATACTAACAAACCATAACATAAACACCATAACATAACCCCCATAACATAAAACATCATAACGTAAACATCATAACGTAAACATCATAACATAAACATCATAACATATAACATATTTAAATCATAAACATCAATACATGATTTCTTGAAAAACATGTCATGTAAAAACGTTTTGCCCATGCTGTAGGCGGAGTTGTACTTACTTGTCATCCTACGCTCTTGGTTTATCATCCAAACATGGCATGACAATAGTTCATAATCCTGTTTCCAAACAGGGTGTAAGGTAAGAGTCATATACATTCTATCTTATCATAAATCATAATTGTTAAATGTTCGTATTCTAACCAACATCCATGAGAAGCCCTAGTTATATGTCCCCTATATCTTCTTTTGATCACTCGATCGGTTACTTGCAGTAACCCTAGGGCACATGGCCCAACATATTTAAACAATATCTTGTTAGTTTACTTAGGGTAACCTTGGGTACTAAGCCCAATCATACTTGAATAGTATTAGATTACTACTCTTTCTAAGGCCCAACTAATTACGACGTATTACGCCATTAGGTTACTATTGGTAACCATAGGGTACGACCTAATTATTTGTTTATTTGCACTTTCATGACAAACCTTTATCAAGTTTTATTTACAAATATTTATAAAAACCGTATTTTCATAAAACCGTAACTTTTAAGCAAAGACAGTTAAAAACTGTCAAGCTCTGAAAATAATCTATGAAAATAGTTTCTTAATTTTGGTTATCAGTGTATGTGTAGGAATTTCCTGCTTTTACACTGTTTTCTAAAAATCCTGTGCAGGAATTTCATGTACCCTGCACAGTTTAGGGAATCTGGTTTTACTTTAAAATCTGGTTAGAATTAGAAAAATATTCCTTCATGAAAGTTGTAAACCTTGAATAATACTACAACTTTTTTGTTTTGTTCAAAAACTAAATCTGCCTTTAACCTATCCATTTTTCTTGTTGAATCTGCCTGACCGTGCACATTGGGTCTGGCTGACCAGGCTTGGGTTTCTGTAAAAACAGAGGCCTTTGGAGCCTTATTATTAAAAACTGTCCATGTTGCCCCTTAGCGTTTTCCATTTTCTACAACTTTTCAGTTTTAACTTTCTTCAAATTCGGCCTTTAAGGGCCTCAAAATCCACTTTCTAGAAAGCTGCCCAGTTTTACCCGAAAACTGGCACTTTCGGTTTAGGTCAATTTTTCGTAAAATTACGCGCACATTACGTCAAACGGTCGCAACCGTGAGCCTACATCAAGCATGCAGTGTATTTCGTAATGTTCCCATGATCATACATTCATTCTTAAACCTATGGGGACATATAACAAACATATAGTAGGCATACTCAAAACGCACATAATCTTTAACACATATGATCATAACCATGCACCAAAACATAATTAGAGACCACCAAACCCTAATCAAGCACATACTAGTAAAACTAACTAGAGCATGAACATAATTGGTGAGCTTATGCCCTTACATCCAAGCCTAAAACTTCGCTCAAAACTCAATAAAAAGCTTAGGGATTTGAGAGAATTACCCCTAGATCTTGGAGGTGAATTCTCAAGCTCGGATCCAAAAATTTTCTCTTGCTTTTCTTCACCAAAATCCGACCACTCTCTTTCTTTTACTTTCTCTTCTTTGGCTCGGTTTCTAGGGAAAGAGAGAGGGTTGAACTTTTGGTAGAGTTTTGGGTTCAACCAAGTGCTCAAAAATGTGAACGAACTTCACCTATTTATAGGTGAAAAATATTCTAAAATTGCATATTAGGGTTTAAGAGCAAAATATTTGCTCATTACCCCACCCTCCCATGTGGCCAACCAAAAGGAAGCCTTGGTGGGCAAGTTACTTGCTCATAAAGTACTTGCTTACATCACCTTGCTGCGTCACCATGCTGACATCACCTTGCTGACATCATCTTGCTGGCATCACCTTGCTGCATCAGCTTGCTGACATCACCTTGCTGCATCACCTTGCTGACCTCACCTTGCTGCATCACCTTGCTGACCTCACCTTGCTGCATCACCTTTCTGGCATCATCAAGGCAATTGCTTGCTCTCCAAGCCACAAGACAACCGGCCTTTTTGTGTGGGAGCCAAGAAAAATCTTTCCAAGCTAATCTCTAGCTTAATTTCTTGTTCCAATGTAACCAAGCTTGTAACCAATCTTTGGCCTAGTTGGAGTCTTGGTTAGGAAATTCCATAATTCAATAATTACATACTTATCCATCATTACTTAAATTTTCTTAAAATTACACTTTGCCCCTAGGACAAAATATTTGCATTTTAGTCCCTGAAGGTGGCCGACTATGGTGGAGCCACTTGACTTCCAAAAATCCATTAATATAATTATGCAGTCCATTTTCTTACTTAAATAATATCAATACTGTTTTTCACAAAAAACATTATCGTCATACTGGACTGCAGTCCAGAATTCATTTGCGTAAAATTGGGCTGCGTATCGGATTTTTCTAAGGACTTGAAACTATTTAGTCCACATTGCTCTAAATATTATGCTTGATTTTTCTAGGGTGGGCTCATAGCTTATTTTTGCTCATTCGTCCGTAATGACGGTTTCTCGCAATATAATTTCCATCTGTTGATTACACTGCAGTACCATCTTAGTCACACCTAAAGTCAACCTGATCAAACTTTGACCGTCATAAAATCAAAAATTCCTATTTTATTATTTTTCTCTAAAGGCCTCATGCTTGACTTAAGCAAACTATTATTGAGTCTCGTAGCTAATTAAACGAGAACTCAAACATATACTGATATTCAACTCAGATCATGAGCTTCATATCGACATACAAGATTCAGACTTAGATTTTCCTTTTATCTAAGGAAATCGCAAGTTCATCAAAATTTCGGGTTCAAGACCACTATAAAAAAATCAAGCACATTATTTAGGACAATAAAGCTAAGTAGCTTTAAGTCCTCGGAAAAATTTATACGCAATCCAATAATACGCAGATGAATTTTGGACTGCGGTCCAGTATGACAGTACTGTTATTAGTGAAAGCAGTATTTGTAATATCTGCATTAGTATGAAAATGAACTGCATTTTAGGCGGAAAGCCAAACAGGGCCTTAATGGGGGGACACCTTATCAAGGATTAACATGAGAATTTTTGGATTTTTGGAAAATAGAATTAAGTAGATAATTATAGAATTACTTGGCCTCCAAGGCAACCTATCATGGCCGGCCACCTCACAAGGACCAATGGGCAAATATTTTTCTTTTGAGGTCTAATATGCAATTTTAGGAATAAAAATAAATCCAAAAAGAAATTATTTTTCACCTATAATTAGGTGATGGGGGGGGGGGGGTTTGGATCTTTTTATGTGAATCTACCGCAAAACTATGGCTCACTCTCACCTCACCCTCTCTACCCCTTAAAAACCGAACCCCAAAGAGAAGAGAAAGAAAAAAAAACAGAGAGAGAAAGAGAAGGAAGGTGGTCGGATTTTTGGTGGAACCCAAGTAGGAAGGAAGGTTTGATTCAAGGCTTAGAATTAACCTCCAAGCTTTAAGGTATCCTTCTAAAACATTTAAGCTATTCAATTAAGTTTGATTCAGGGTTATGTGTATTTTATGTTGGGTATGTAAGAGCATAAGCTCACCTTTATTTTTCATGCAATAGCTTAGATTTGCTTAGATTTGTGCTTGATTAGGGTTAGTGGTTTTATTTATGGCTTAATGCATGTTTATGATGTTATGTGTTAGAATATGTATGGTATGTATGAATGCTTAGTAAGTGTTTGTAGTATGTCCCCACATACTCAAGAAGATGTATGGTGTGATTAGTTATGTGGATGTGGATGTATGATGCAAGGAGGGTTAGAATTTAACACTAAAAACCTAATTTGGTAGTGAATACCATATGGGTTTGCATGAATGATTTTATGAATGAAAGTGAATGCAAGGCTATGAAAACGTTAGGTAACGCGCTCCATGCTTGATGTAGGCTCACGATTTTAACCGTTCGAGGTAGTGTGTGCATAATTTTACGTAAGAAACAATTAAAATAAAAACTGCCAGTCTCGGATCATGTAACGACCCGTCTAACGTAGGTCGTTACCGTACTTATCTTACGTAATTACTTAAGTTATTTTACGTAGCGGAAATAAGGAATATTTTTTTTTAAAACAACCTGAAACTAAAATCTATCCCATTACACACTTACATGTATATACATACATACTTACGTACTTCAGTATTGAAATGTCAACTGACATACAACATAGTTCATAAATAATAACATAATATAACAAAAGACGTAGCGGTCTCTATCCCACATTTCACATCTCGCCGTGCTAAGCCCTACCGTCTTGCCTCAAGGATTGCTGATAGGTTGCTTACCTACAGCATAGACGTAAGATGTGAGCTTTCGCTCAGCAAGTACAACCATTAACCCGCAAAACAAAACTTAATAAAGCAATGCATGAACCAATTATGCTTCATTATGCTTTCTTATGTTAGCATATCTTTTGGGCCTCTTACATAACATAACATAATTGTCCGTACCGTGACGGGCTGCCATGGAGTGGTTGGGGCGGCCAACCAAGTCCAACTCAAACCATGGACCAAAACCACCCTTGTGGTAGGTCGGTACGACACGAGGCAAATTGCTTACCATCATACATGAAATCTTTCCTTTACTTGTTCTTGAACATAATTTCTTATGAATAGTTTTCATTCTTGAAAACGATTCTTTAAACATAGTTTTCTTTTTTTTTTTTTTAAAACAGTCTTTTAAACAGTTTCATACTTGAAACTGGGTTCTCATTCTTACCAAGTGACTTATCATTGGTGAGCATGCTTCATGATGCCATAATAATAGAACATAAATCATATGCATCACAACATGTATGCATCATCTTGAAAACAAACAAGCAATAAAACAATCTGCCTATGCTGTAGGCGGAGTTGTACTTACTTGTTGTGCTACGTCCTATATTTTGTTGCTCCAATTTGGGTCACAACTGCATATTACTTTCTGCTTTTCAGAAAGGACGTAGGGTAAGGATCTTCCTAGCTTATCATAAATCATAATCATAGAATGTTGGTATCCTAACCAACATTCATGAGTAACCCTAGTAATATGTCCCCTCATACACACACTTATAATAATTTACTTGGTTACTAAATGTAACCCTAGAGTTTATGTCTCAACCAACATAAATAGTATCTTACTAGGTTACCTCAGGTAACCCTTGGGGTAAGCCCAAGTTATCTTGAATAGAATCCTATTGGGTCACTAAGGTCCAACTTTTAAATTTTAACTTATTAGGTTTCTATTTGTAACCTTGGGCTTTAGGCCCAACCCAATAAATTGGTAACCTATCCGGTTACTTATGGTCATCGTCTTGTTACTTATGTCTTAGAATAATTTGGGCCCAAATAATATTAGTAACCAATTCAAAGACCATTGGTCTTACTTATGGTTATCTTATTACTTGGCCCTATTCAAGTATTTTATTTTCCTTACTAAACTTGGTTTAATTAACCATTTTATAAACTGTTTTAATACAACTGTCTAAGTCTGGGGAAGTTTACTAAAAACAGTCCCATTAATTTAATTATCAGTGTATGTACAGGAATTGCATGTTCATGTACTGTTTTACAAATCATGTGCAGGAATTTCCTGTTTCCTGCACAGTTTCTAGAATCCAGTTATACTTTCAAATCCGTTTTGAATTTGAAAAACTTACTTCATCAAAGTTTTAAATCTTGAAAAATCCTACAACTTTCATTCTTTACTCAGAACCCATTTATGTCTCTAACCTTCTCTTTTTCCCTATTGAACCTTCCTGGCCGTGCACAGAGTCTAGGCATGACCAGGTTCGGATTTTTGTAAAAACAGGGGCCTTTAGAGCATTATTTTTTTAAAACTGTCCACTTAAACCCCTAGGATTTTCCATTTCCTACAACTTTACAGTTTTAACTTTCCCCAAATTCGGCGTCTAAAGGCCTCAAAATACCGTTTTCAGATTGTTGCCCAGTCTTGACCCGAGACTGGCAGTTTCCAATTGAATTGTTTCATTCATAAAATTACGTGCACACTACGTCAAACGGTTAAAACCGTGAGCCTAATTCAAGTCATGCAGTGCATTACTTACTGTTTTCATTGCCATACATTCATTCTCATTCATAAAATTATACATGCAAACCCATATGGTAAATTATTAACAATTAGGGTTTTTATGGTTCTCATAACCCTTCTAGCATCATACATATATTACAACATGATCAATCACACTTTACATCTTCTTAGGGGTTTTAGGGTGTGGGGACATATTACAAATATTTGCTAGGCATTCATACATACCATACATACTCTAGCAATTGAAATCATAAACATACACATAACCATAAATCAAAACCACCACCCAAATCAAGCAAAAATCTAAACTATTACACAAGAATTACAATGAGCTTATGCTCTTACATACCCACATAAAATACACATAATTCTTGAACCAATCACTCAATTGAATAGCTTAAAGGTTTTAAAAACATACCTTTAAGCTTGAAGATTTGGTTCTAGGGCTTAATGTTAAGTTTCTCTCCCACTTGGTTCCTTCACCAAATCCGAACCTTGGCTCCTCTCTCTCTCTCTCTCTCTCTCTCTTTTCTTTCTCTCTTGAGTTTCGGCTGCTAAGGGTGAGGAGAAAATTTGCAAGAGTTTTGGTAAGGTGACACAAAATGAGCCAAAAAGTCCCCCCCCCCCCCCCCCCCCCCCCCCCCCCCCCCCCCCCCTCACCTATTTATAGGTGACAATTAATTTCTTTTTGGGATTTACTTTTTTTCTCAATATTGCATATTAGCCGTTATGAGCAAAATATTTGCCTAGAGGACCATGAGGTGGCCGGCCATGCTAGTGCCTTGGAGGCCAAGTCACTTTATTTCTTTCCTAATTTCCATAATTCCATAAATTAGGTAATTATCCAAAGGGTGAGGTGTCCCCCCTCTTGGACCTTGTTTGGCTTTTCTCTCAAAATGCAGTCCATTTTTATACTAACACAGATATTTCAAATACTGCTTTCACTAAAAACAATATTGTCATTATGGACTGTAGTCCAAAATTCATCTGCATATTAATGGACTGAGTATAAATTTTTCTTATGACTTAAAGCTACTTAGCCCTTATTGTTCTATATAATGTGTTTGATTTTTTCTATAGTGGTTTTGAACCTTATTCTTACTATTTTATCTGTGATGACGGTTTTTTTCACAGTATAATTTCTATATTGCTTGCTATATTGCTAGTACCGTCATATCAATTCCTTTGACTTTTCTTGGTCAAACTTTGACAACATAAAATCATAAATTTCATTCTACCTTTTCACTCAAAAGGTCTTATGCTTCACTAAACAATCTATTATTGAGTCTTACAAAGCTATAAAGACTCACATAAAATCTGATGAAAATCAGATCAGGCATTTCATAAGTACTTACATAGTACATCGTAAATTCCTTAAAAAGGAAATCGTAATTTCATAAAATGTTGGGTATAACAGATCAAGACTGGGTAATAATCTGGAAACCAGATTTTGAGGCCTTTAGAGGTCGAATTTGAGGAAAGTTAAAACTGCAATGTTGCTAAAAATGGAAAATCCTAGGGGGCTACATGAACATTTTTTAAAAATAAGGCCCCAATAGCCTCTTTTTTCACTAAAATCCGAACCTAGTCATTCCCAGACCCTGTGCACGGCCAGGCAGGTTTAACCAGGAAAATGAGTAGGTTAGAGGCATAAGTGGATTTCGGGCAAAGAACAAAAGTTGTAGGATTTTCAAGATCTAAAACTTTTGTGAAGAAAAGTTTTACATATTAAAAACGGATATTAAGATAAAACTTGATTCTAAAAACTGTACAGAAAACAGGAAATTCATGCACAGGATTTTCAAAACAGTACAGGAAAAGGCCATTTCTGCATATGCACTGATAACTGGATTAATGGGACTATTTTCAGCAAATTCCTCTAGACTTGGACAATTTATAAAAAAACATAGTAACAGGATGATGACCATTAGTAACCGGATAGGTTACCAAGTTATCAGGTTGGGCCTAAAGCCCATGATTACCAATAGTAACCTAGTAGGACCTAACTTTAAAAATTGGACCTCAGTAACCCAATAGGTTTTTGATCCAAATATGACTTGGGCTTATACCTAGGGTTACTAATAGTAACCTAATAAGATACTAGGTATGCTGGGGCCTTAAACCCAAAGTTCATCAAATAATCAAACAAGATATGGTTTGATTTAAGTAGGTCACGTACCTTAGGGTTACACTTAGTAACCCAATGAGTTATCATGGTAGTGTGTGGGGGACATACAAATAGGATTACTAATAAATGCTGGTTAAGGATACCAGCAGTGAATGTAATGATTTATGGTAAGATAAGATGACCCTTATCTTACATCTTTTCTGAAAACAGGGAAGTAACCTATTGTTGCAACCTGATTTGGAGCAACAAAATCCAGGACGAAACCTGTAAGTACAACTCCGCCTATAGCATAGGCAAAGTTTCAAGTAAGAAACTATTTTAAAAGACTATTTTTAAGAAGAAAACTATTTTTAAGAAATTGATTTCAAGAGCAAGTTAAGGAAAGTTTTCAAGTATGATGGCAAGCAAGTTGCCTCGTGTCGTACCGGCCTGCCACAAGGGCAGGTTTGGTCCATGGTTTGAGTTGGATTGGACTGGCCGCCCCAACCACTCCATGGTTACGCGCCACGGTACGTATACTTATGTTATGTAAGGGCCCAAAGATATGTAAACATAAGAAGCATAATGAAGCATAACTGGTTCATGCATTGTTAAGTTTTGTTTTGTGGATTAATTGTTGTATTTGCTGAGCGAAAGCTCATAACTTACGTCTGTGCTGTAGGAAAGCAACATATCGGCAGTCCTTGATACAAGACGGTGGGGCATGGCACGGCAAGATGTGAACGTGGGATGGAGACCACTACGTGTTCTATTATATTATCTTATTATTTATAAATATGTTGTATGTAAGTTTGGTAATTCAATACTGAAGTAAGTAAGTATGTGTATATATATGCAAGTAAGTAATAAGATAGATTTCAGTTTCAAAGTGGTTTAAAAAAAATATAATGTTCCGCATTTCCGCTAAGTTAAATAAGTTAAGATATGTACGGTAACGGCCTACGTAAGACGGGTCGTTACACGGTACTCGAGTGAGTACATATATATAAGTATGAGTTTTGAGTTTTAAATTGAGTTTTACAAAGAAAGAAAGAAAAAAAATCATTTCCGTATTTTTACGTACAGTCAAAGTAAGTTTTAAAATAAAGTATGTTTAAGTAAGCATAATAAGGTAACGGCTCTACGAAAATTGGTCGTTGCAAGTTAAGTATTTAAGTTAAGTAAGTACGAAGTCACGGCCCTACGTAGGGTGGGGCGTGACACGTACACTCATGTTATGTAAGGGCCCAAAAATATGCTAACCTAAGAAAGTATAATGAAAGCATAATTAGTGCATGCATTGTTTTATTACGAAATGTTTTGCGGAAGAAAAGTTGTACTTTCTGGGCGAAAGCTCATGACTTATGTTTATGTTGTAGGTAAGTAGCCTACTCGTAATATGTGAATGCAAGATTGTGGAAGAGGGCACGATGGACTGTGAAACTCTGGGCTGGACACTGCCACGCATTTTGAAAAAAAAAATGTTTATGAATGTCGGTATTATGTTATGATAGTTTGATGGTACTAATATCTAGTAATTAGTATATTTTGTAAATGTGTTAAGATGGTTTAAAAACTTAGTACTTGCCTTGATCAAGTACATATATATGAGTGTGAAATTAAATTGGGATTTAAAGTAAGTTTCGAAAAAAAAAATATTTTTGTTCTTGTTTGTAGGCTACCCTAAAGGAATGAGATAAGGTCTATTTTATAGCGCTCAAGATAACAAAGTATTTGTGTTGACAAATGCTACGTTTCTCGAGCACAACTATATGGCAAATTTCAAACCCAAAAGTAAAGTTGTTATGGAAGAGTTGCTAATTGATAAGATTGGCCCCACGCCAACAACAAATGTTGAACGACAAAGAGTAGAGACCACTACTCAAGATCAAACATCACCGCCACCACGATGGAGTGGGAGGGAAATAAGATTGCCCATCTGCTATCGTGAAGATGGAAGAAGCACAAGTTGCAGTCATTGATGGCAGTGATGATGATCCATTGACGATGGATGATGTTGATCCAGAGAAAAGGCAGGAAGCCATGAAACTCAAAATGTAGTCTATGTACTTCAATTCAGTCTAGGAGCTCGTAAATCTACCAAAACGCATTAAGCCAATTAGTTGCAAATGGATCTATAAGAGAAAGAGAGGAGCATATGTGAAATGTAGACTTTCAAGGCTAGGCTAGTGGCAAAGGGTTTTACCCAAAAGAATGAGTAGACTATGTGGATACTTTTTCTCCAGTGGTCATGCTAAAAATCATTCGGATTCTCTTGTCCATTGCAGCTCATTATGATTATGAGATATGACAAATGGATGTCAAGACGGCGTTCTTGAACGGTCATCTTGAGGAGACCATTCATATGGTCTAAACCAGAGGGTTTCATGGTCAAAGGCCAAGAGTAGAAAGTCTGCAAACTGCAAAGGTCTATTTATGAACTTAAGCAAGCTTCTAGATCTTGGAACATCAGATCCAAGGAAGCCATTAAGTCTTATGGTTTTGAACAAAATCTAGATGAACCTTATGTCTATAAGCAGATAGAAGGGCAGAAAGTGGTCTTCGTAGTTATTTATGTGAACAACATTCTACTCATTGGGAATGATATCTACAAGAATTTTCACCTTCTGAGAGCAAAAAATTGGTAGCATAATTGTGATGCCCCGACTTCCCAAGCCGGGTCGACACCATACATACTTGTACTTAACTTACTTGAAAATTTGAGAATAATTTTTTTTTTCTCATAACATAATTAAACTTGTCCATCTGGGTAAACTTTTCCATGCCTACCCATTACTTGCTAAGCCGATTAAAAGGTAACATAAAACCTTTTAAACCGGACTTTGAAACATTCCATACATAACATGGTACATATAACTTAGTCATACATGTACTAGTTCGTAATTTAAAGAGTTGCGGAAAAATCTGCATAGTGGTATCCCACACCGCCCTTCACCCGCCGCATCGTCCGCATAGCCCACCACTTAAGCTGCAGGCTTCTTACCTACAGTATGAAATATAAGAGTGAGCTTTCGCCCAACTAGTACAAACATAATCTCACAAAACATTTCAATCATCTTAAAACATGCCAATCATCATGTAACTTATGCATGAACCATTTATGATTGATTGAATATCTTATGCTTCATTATAGACTCAATCTTTAACTTATTAACTTGTCTCAACATGTGGGCCCATAGTGTACGTACCAAAAGCGCGCAGCCTCCAGACAAAGCTAGGGTTTGCAAGGCCCTAACAGTTCTGGTAAATTATAACTTGACCCTTCACGATCACGGAAGGTAAATATCACAACTGAAACATGTAGCCTCCACGATCACGGGAGGTTGGTACGACACCTTACTTGATTTATCTTACCATGTGGTTCAACATTAGTGAACATGCCTCATGATGTCATTATGTCTTATCATACCTAACAATTGCCATAACATGGCATTCTTGAAAACATGACATTTTTGAAACCATGACATTTTTAAAAAAAACATGGCATTTTTGTCAACATGACATTCTTGTAACATGGCATAACATGTTATAGCATATCTTAGCATATCATCGCATGGCATCACATATTATAATATAACATAGCATGTACACTTGAAAATATGGTGTAAATAGCATAGCTTAACATAGCATATTTGAAAATAGTTTTTACTATTTTCATACTGTAGGTGAGGTTTGATACTTACCTCGTATACTATGTCCATTGCTGCTCCACGTCAGGATACAATAGCAGACTATCCCCTGCTATAATAAAGGGCATAGGTAAGGATCTCTAGTCATGACCGTAAAATGTTGGTGACCTAACCAACATGCTTACATGATCCTGGTTGTATGTCCCTTTGTGCATAAAATCTTACTTGGTTACACTTAGTAACCCTATGGTTATGAATTTGTTTCTTCAAAAGGTTACATTAGATAACCTTATATGCTAAGCCCACAACATACCATTAGGGTTAAATCATCTTCCAACCTTAGGCTTCTTCTTTAATCCACAACTAACGGGTTATGTCCATTAACCCTTTATCTTAACTCAATGGGTATCCTTTAGGGTTACATTAGATAACCCTTAAGGTTAACTAAGTCAATATTATTAGTCAACCAAAGTCAACTACGGTCAACTATGGTCAACCCTCTTTGGATCAACCTTTGGGCCTTGGGCTTGACCCAGTAACTCGGGTATCCTTCCCGGTTACCATGCGTAATCGCTTTACTTACTAAACTTTAGCTTGAAAGTCTTATTTTTCCTTAACTTGGAAAATTTGGGGAAATTAATCCTAAAACTCTTCACTTGACTTGTAAAAAAAATCCATATTCTTAAAATTGGGTTTTGTACAATCATTTGAGGTTGAAAACTGTCGTTGGAACAGTCTCCATCATCAAAACAGTGAAAATTAGAAAAATATAGTTTTTCTGAAACAGTTTTTAGAAAATCCTGTGCAGGAATTTACTGTTCCCTGCACCGACTTTAGAAAACCATGTCAGTTTAAAAATACATTTAGAATTTGAAAAAGTTGTCTTCACAAAAGTTGTTGCTCTCAAAAAATACTAAGACTTTCATGTTTTACGAAAAATCCAGTTCCGCTTGTATCCTTGTCAGTTTTCATTTGAAACTGGCTGGTCGTGTAAACTAGGTCTGGGCAGACTAGTATCGGATTTTTATAGAAACGGAGGCCATTTGAGTCTCATTTTGAGAAACCGTTTATGTGATTCCCTAGGAAAAACTCTTCCGAACAACTTCCATGTTTTACGTTTCACCCAATTTGGCCTCTAAAGGCCTTAAATTTCCATTTTCCCGAAACTGGCCAGTTTTGAATCCGAACTGGCAGTTTCAGTTGTTAAGTCCGGTTTACGTCCTATTCCGCGAAGTCTAACTCAACCGAACACTTGGGAGCCTAAATAGCATGCAAGCAGCGTAGTCTAATGTCCCGCATGAACCATCATGTATTTCTAACGTCTCCATGCAAACCAAAACAGATCTGCCCTAACCTAGAGTTTGCATGATCTAGGTTTGCATCACATTCCATTCATCCATCTCATGTCATTCTCGGTTAGCACTAGCAACCTAGCATAATTGCCACAACCGGCTTGCACAAACAGGAAACATACCAACCATCTGATCATGCAAAAATCCTAGCATGCAAGCAAGCATAAACATATAGCAAGCAAAGCATAAATAAAGCCATAACCAAACCACCCTTAAAATCCTAATCAAGCACATACTAACCAAACTAGGGCAAGAAATTAGAATGGACTTATGACCTTATAAAACCAACTTGAAACACAAATAAAAGTCCAAATTGAACTCAATGGGAGGATTAGGGCTCAAGGAAGTTACCTTAGATCAAAGTTAGGGTTTGAAAATTGTAAGTCCCATTCCTCCCTTACCTTCCCTTGCCCACGGCTTCAACCTAGTTAGGGACCCAAAAATTTTCTCTTGGCTCCTTGGTTGATCCACACCAAAACCGAGCACACCACCAAGCTTTCTCCTCAAAATTTCCAACTTTTCCTCTTCCTCTTCTCCTCTCCCTCACTCTCGGCCACTAAACTCAGAATGACCCAAAAAATTCAAACTCTTTTTTTTTTTTTTCCTAGAGCAAAAACCGAACTCCCCTAAGTAAAAGCCCTATGAAAATTTTGATTTTTCTCTCCTCTTTCTCTCTTCCTTAGCTGCTGATTTTCAAGAAGAAAATTGGCAAGAACCTCCCCAAATTTTTGAATAAAAGTGAATAGCAACCACCCCTATTTATAGAGGTTGAAAACTTTTGAAAAATTGTGCAAAAACCCCAAAAAATTAAAAATTACACAATGGGAGGGTGAGGTGGCCGGCTGTCTACTTGGAGAGCAAGGCAAAATGACCTCATCTTGGTGACATCATCTAGGTGACATCACATGCTTACATCACTAAATTTCCAAAATTTGCACTTTGGCCCCAAAAGTTAAAATTCTTGCATTTATGCCCTCTAGGTGGCCGGCCATGTCATCATGTTCTAGAGAGTTTTTGGCTTTCTTTCCAAGCTTATTTAATCCAATTATGATGTCATAAATTGAGGATAGGATGATGACATTCTCCAAAGGCCTTGTTTGGCTTTTTTCTTCATTATGCAGTCCAATTTTGAGCTAACACAGATATTTCAAATACTGTGCTCACTAATACACAGTATTGTTATACTATACTGCAGTCCAAAATTCATCTGTGTAAAAATGGACTGTATAAAATTTTTCTTATTTCTTTAAGCCCTTATGCCCTTTATTTCTAACTTGGTGTGCTTGATTTTTCTATGGTGGTTTTAAATCCTATTCATGCTATCTTGTCCGTAAAAACAGTTTTCGCAGTATATTTTCATACTGCTTTGCCATAATACTGTATAGTCATCTCTTTGACCATTTTAGTCAAACTTTGACTTTCTTGTTCAACTTTGACTTTCTTGGTCAAACTTTGAACAACATGAAATTATGAAATTTCGTCATGCTGTTTTCCTTAAAACGCCTTTTACTTAGCTAAGTAATCTTTTGTTGAGTCTCGCAGCTAGTTAATCGAGAACTCAAACCTACACTGTTACTCCACTCCGATCATAATTCAGACTAAGGTTTTCCTTATTTCAAAGGAAATCTAAAGTCATTAAAATTTCGGGTATTACATTCTACCCTCCTTAAAAGATTTTCGTCCTCGAAAATTAGAATAATTCTAGGTGGCTTTTCTTCAAATCCACCATAATTCCATTGTAGTTTATTCCCATTTGAATAACTTAATAAGATCAGGTCTCTTATATAGAACCATAATCTTCTTTCATATTCTATCATAATTTTATACTTATCATCATACTTTCATGCTTTCATAACTTTCATACTTTCATCATGCATAGTTTCCTTTCATACTGCATCACAAAAACTGTCTACATAAAATTTCTTAACAAGTATATCATATAACTTGCCATATTTGAAAAGCATATCATATAATACTTCTCTTTAACTTTAGTTGAGGGCTCAGCGAATATAGCATATTGAAAATATTTTTTTCTTTAAATTTAGCTGAAGTTGAGGACCCTCTAGTACAATGTTAATCTGGTGCTATTAGATTAGAACCCTTTTACTTTTTCACGATAGCCCCTTTCTTGGAACTTGTTCCTCAAGGATTTGACCCTTTACATAACATGATGGCCATAACATGATGGCCCTTACATAACATGAGTTGGTTCTAATAAGCATAAGATCAAGCACCATACATAAAAATAATTTCTTGAAATCTTTTTCCAAGTGAATCATGGAAAACAATACTAAATAGTAGTATTGAAAACATATTATTGTTCGAGTGATGCAATGAAAGGTATCTTTATATCAACTAGCTACTTGTTAGCTAGTAGAGGCTTATCTTTCAATATTTCCTTTATAGCACAAAGGCATAATCATAACTCTTAGGAATATTTAAAACTTCCCATTACTGCATCATTTCCATTACTTAAAAGGTCATATATTATATAGTCAACATTAGTCAAACCATTATATGTTAACTCTAAGGTTGCTATCAATCTCGACCTTATTAACTTCATCGTCAAACTGATTGTCATCATCATTATCATAGCCTAATAAATTGTTGTTGGTAGCATCCATCTCATATTGGCATATCACCTATTTGCTACCTCCAAACTAAGGCATCATCAAAATTTTCCCCGTATCTAATATTACTCTTATGTGGCAAAAGTTTCACAATTAGGAAACTTAACTTCCATGGTATTGATCCTTTCCATAGAAGGAAAAATTCCTTGTTACCATCATACCAAGGTAAAGCGATAGGCTATACGATCTCGAAGCCTATTCATTTCCTTATTGCTATTCTAGCAATCATAACTTAGCTACTACAGTTGCAAGATTTGGCTCTTGTAAAAATTTGGTTCGTTCATACTCATGGCGAACCATCTTCCAATTCTAGTTCCTACTTCCTCACATTTCTAATACCCATTCTTTCCTTTCATATCTTATCATGTCCTATCTTGGAAACATCATAACTTATCATGATCTCTTCATATCACATCGTAAGCTTATCCGTCCCTGTATTCAACATTTTCCTTATGTGGACAAAAGTTCCCAGCTATGATCATAACGGGATGGAATAGTCCTTTACAAGCACCAGGAGTATCATTCTCCCACATGATCATTGACGAGGGATACTTACTTCACACGTAAGATCTTAACTAATTCTAATCAAAGGAAAATAAATTAACTTATTTGGGCACTTGCAGAAACGATGTGAAGCAAAGTGAGGTAGGCTGGCAGGATACCGCTCTGATACCATCTTTGTGACGCCCCGACTTCCCAAGCCGAGTCGACACCATACATACTTGTACTTAACTTACTTGAAAATTTGAGAATAACTTTTTTTTCTCATAACATAATTAAACTTGTCCATCTGGGTAAACTTTTCCATGCCTACCCATTACTTGCTAAGCCGATTAAAAGGTAACATAAAACCTTTTAAACCGGACTTTAAAACATTTCATACATAACATGGTACATATAACTTAGTCATACATGTACAAGTTTGTAATTTAAAGAGTTGCGGAAATATCTGCGTAGTGGTATCCCACACCGCCCTTCATCCGCCGCATCGTCCGCATAGCCCACCACTTAAGCTGCAGGCTTCTTACCTACAGTATGAAATATAAGAGTGAGCTTTCGCCCAGCAAGTACAAACATAATCTCACAAAACATTTCAATCATCTTAAAACATGCCAATCATCATGTAACTTATGGATGAACTATTTATGATTGATTGAATATCTTATGCTTCATTATAGACTCAATCTTTAACTTATTATCTTGTCTCAACATGTGGGCCCATAGTGTACGTACCAAAAGCGCGCAGCCTCCAGACAAAGCTAGGGTTTGCAAGGCCCTAACAGTTCTGGTAAATTATAACTTGATCCTTCACGATCACGGAAGGTAAATATCACAACTGAAACATGTAGCCTCCACGATCACGGGAGGTTGGTACGACACCTTACTTGATTTATCTTACCATGTGGTTCAACATTAGTGAACATGCCTCATGATGTCATTATGTCTTATCATACCTAACACTTGCCATAACATGGCATTCTTGAAAACATGACATTTTTGAAACCATGACATTTTAAAAAAAACATGGCATTTTTGTCAACATGACATTCTTGTAATATGGCATAACATGTTATAGCATATCTTAGCATATCATCGCATGGCATCACATATCATAATATAACATAGCATGTACACTTGAAAATATGGTGTAAATAGCATAGCTTAACATAGCATATTTGAAAATAGTTTTTACTATTTTCATACTGTAGGTGAGGTTTGATACTTACCTCGTATACTATGTCTTTTGCTGCTCCACGTCAGGATACAATAGCAGACTATCCCCTGCTATAATAATGGGCATAGGTAAGGATCTCTAGTCATGACCGTAAAATGTTGGTGACCTAACCAACATGCTTACAAGATCCTGGTTGTATGTCCCTTTGTGCATAAAATCTTACTTGGTTACACTTAGTAACCCTATGGTTATGAATTTGTTTCTTTAAAAAGTTACATTAGATAGCCTTATATGCTAAGCCCACAACATACCATTAGGGTTAAATCATCTTCCAACCTTTGGCTTCTTCTTTAATCCACAACTAACGGGTTATGTCCATTAACCCTTTATCTTAACTCAATGGGTATCCTTTAGGGTTACATTTGATAACCCTTAAGGTTAACTAAGTCAATATTATTAGTCAACCAAAGTCAACTACGGTCAACTATGGTCAACCCTCTTTGGATCAACCTTTGGGCCTTGGGCTTGACCCAGTAACTCGGGTATCCTTCCCGGTTACCATGCGTAATCGCTTTACTTACTAAACTTTAGCTTGAAAGTCTTATTTGACCAACATGAAATTATGAAATTTCGTCATACTGTTTTCCTTAAAACGCCTTTTACTTAGCTAAGTAATCTTTTGTTGAGTCTCGTAGCTAGTTAATCGAGAACTCAAACCTATACTGTTATTCCACTCCGATCATGATTCAGACTTAGGTTTTCCTTATTTCAAAGGAAATCTAAAGTCATTAAAATTTCAAGTATTACAATAATATCTATTTTTTGGTTGCCATTGCCTTCCTCGACCAAAAACTTTTGGTCGCCATTTGGTCCCTATAAGTTGGTCACATTAGGTATTGGTTGCCATTGCTTTCGTCGACCAAATAAGTAGATTTCGCTACTAACATTTGGAAGCAGATCATGACAGGGATACTATATATTGGCGACCAAAATTTGGTCACGGAAGATTTTTGGTCACCAAAACCTATCATTGTAAGGTATTGGTGACCAAAAGTAGATTTGGTTCCCGAAAAATCCGCGACCAAATAAGTAGATTTCGCTACTAAAATTTGGTAGCAGTGTTGGAAAAATCGGATCCAGTATCAGAGTTACGGCGCAGTGGAAGTTTTAAAATTTTTATGCCGATTCGGAAAAAAAGCTCATGATGCATATAACAATAAATTAAATTCATGATCAAGCGTACCTTAATTCTTAGATTCCGGAATTACTAGAGCGTTTGACCAACGTGTCTTCTCTACTATTCTCGAGTTCCACGTCTCAGAGTGTGTGTGGGCACACGTTCTATGAATCCCAAGCGACCGGTAATGCTTTCCGAAGTCTAGATCCTTCCTTCCGATGTTCCTCGTTGAGAATATGATCCAACTTCTTTCTTCAAAACCGCAAAACAGGAACCGGTTAACCTCCTATGAAAATTATCACTCGGTTTAACCTTCCTCACAATTTTGATTCAATGGAATTTTCTTTCTTTTTCTCTCTCACAAGATAGCCGAATTTTATTGAAGTAGAAGAAACCCTTATTGGTTTTTCTCTCACTCCCAAAAATGTTTTTCCTCTTGTGAATTACCAAAAATTGGTTTTTTAAGAATCCCTAGCCTTTATATAGAAGTCCAATCCTTTTTCAAAATTTATCTCCTTTAAAAATAATTAATAATTATTTTTCCGGATAAATTTTGAACCAAAAGATCATACAACTTCTCCCACTGCTTCAGCTCGCACCAATGTCCCATCACCGGTTCTTAACGTGAAGTTCTCCTCATGCAAACTTCTCGTTACCTTGAACCCCTGTAGAGAAATACAAACATGGTTAGTAGCTCCAGAATCTATAACCCAATTGTCCTTAGATTCTTCCACTAAACAACCCTTAAGATACAGAACATCGAAATTACCTTTTTGCTTTTGCATAGACAGGTATTATCGGTAATCCTTCCTGAAATGTCCTTTCTTCCCACAGTGAAAACACTTAACCTTTTTGGGATCCACCTTCCGCTTCTTAGTCTTGGTAGACTTCTTAGAAGCAGGTGCATTCACCGCAGGCTTGTTCCCCTTGTTCTTCCCCTTTTCCTTCTTCCTTTTGGGATTAGGAGCAGGCGAACTAGGTTCAGCCACATTTGCCTCAGCCTTAGATCCAGAACCCTTAAAAATGTTCTCAAAGGCTTGTAACTCTTTCATCAATTCCGTTGAAGACATCTCCTTCCGGTTAAGGTTGTAGGATGCCTGAAACAAATTGAAATCCTTGGACAAGGTTTGGAAAATGATGACCAATTGAGTTGCAGAATCGATCTCAGCCCCATTTGCCTGAGCTTCAGACAAATATGCCATGACTTTCATCATGTGCTCCTTGATGGGAGTTCCAACCTTATGGCTGCAGTTCATGAGACCTTTGATAGCATCGGTCTTAGCCTGGATAGTTTGTTCACCAAACATTTCGTCTAGGTTATCCATGATCTGCCTAGCAGTTTGATGCTCTTCATGCTGTTTCTGGAGCACGTTAGACATGCTCACCCGAATATAGCACATAGCACTTAGGTTGGAATTGTCCTAGCGCTCAAGCGCTACAAAATCCCTATCAGGAGCATCGATCGCAGGCGTAGGTGGTCTAGGTTGGGTTAGGACGAAACTGTGTTTCTCAAAGTTTAGGACGATAAGCAAGTTCCTTTTCCAGTCATTAAAGTTTTCGCCAGTTAATTTGTTTTGCGTAAGTATCACAGATAAAGGGCTCGACATTTTGATCTATAATAAGAAAACATGTAATAAGTATGAGCAAACATCCTATCAGTTTATAAAATATGGTTTTGTAATGAAACAAAAGGATCTATATGCAATCTAAATGTTTATGTGTAAAACCCTTAAAACACATACCTTACAACGATAATTCCTAGCTTCTGCTTTCTAAGCTACCGAGGGGTAGTCATAGAATAACTAGCCAAGAACACGGATCCCTTCCGATTAATACATATTTTTCCATGGAGCAAGTTCCATTAAATATATATTAACTATCGTTTATTTGGCCACTACTTTATATAACAGAGCCTCGAGGGAGGGTTAATAAATAAAGTAGCATGAGTGTGTAACCATCGTTTCCAATTTTGAATCCATATTTTACATCCGCCACCGAGGGGTGATCTAAATATAAAATATGCCCAAAATTGTTATCCTTTCAGAAATCCAAATCAGTGTACGCTCTAGGTAAGATACCTATCTGAAGGGAATTCCTGGGTCAAAACCGAGTAGTAGGCACTACCATGCGTAACTATTGGACCAACGATGGAGGTCATGGGTCCTTGTGTGTAAAACCTTCTCCCACTCATTCTTTTAAATTAGGATTTTTGTTTTTCATGCATAAACAATATTTATTGAGTGGCACTCCCTAGTCTATATGGCATGTTATCAATACATCATGAAATAGTATAACATATTTATCTAGCAACACATCATCCATGGTTTGCAAAATATGTAAATAGCCGTGGATCATGATTCCATCCTAGAGAAAAGAAAATTGTAAAATTTACAAAAATTAACGAAACATATATCGGCCTTCATTTGTAAATCTATGCCTTGTATCCTTCTTCAATGTATCTACCTTCTCCAATGTCACATATTTTTAAATCTAAATTTAAAATTTAAATTACAAAAACGATTATATGTGATTTTTAATTTTAATCAAAATTACAAAATATCAAAATTTAAATAAAAAATCCGGTTATTTAAATTTTAAAATTCAAAATTTTGAAATTTCCAAATTTCAAATTTAAATCTCAAAATTTTAAAATTCATAATAATATCCATTAAATTTAAATTTAAATTTCTAATTATGATTTCCAAATTATCAAGATCACATATCATTGGGAAATTAAATTTTCAAAAAGATTATGTGATTTTTTTTATATTTTTATTAAAAAAAAGTTTTTTAATTAAAAAAATTCCAAAAAACAAAAAATCACATCCTTTGAAAATTTACATACCTTCGTTCATCTTCAATCTCCTCAAATCCATTGTAGCCCGAATTTTACAAAAAAATTCCTACGCCGTTTCCGACTTACAAAAATTCTAGGAATTGAAAGAACGACCTAGTGATGATAATAGACCGCATCTATTACACTTGAAAAACCTAGATACAAATTCTAACCTCTATGGAATCATGACCGGCAAAATTGAACAAGCATTATATATTATAAAAATAATATAAAGCATTCATTCATCCATATATCCATTCATAATATATTTAACATACTCAAAATAAAACCTAGAGTGCCAACTCTCTAAAATATTTCATTAATGCATAGAGAGAAATTTATTTGATCAAATAATTTATGTTATATACATGATCATGAGTTGGCTCTGTTACCAATTGTTGGAAAAATCGGATCCGGTATCAGAGTTACGGCGCAGCGGAAGTTTTAAAATTTTTATGCCGAATCGGAAAAGAAGCTCATGATGCATATAACAATAAATTAAATTCATGATCAAGCGTACCTTAATTCTTGGATTCCGGAATTACTAGAGCGTTTGACCAACGTGTCTTCTCTACTATTCTCGAGTTCCACGTCTCAGAGTGTGTGTGGGCACACGTTCTATGAATCCAAGCGACCGGTAATGCTTTCCAAAGTCTAGATCCTTCCTTCTCAATTCTGATGTTCCTCGTTGAGAATATGATCCAACTTCGTTTTTCCAAACTGCAAAACAGGAACCGGTTAACCTCCTATGAAAATTATCACTCGGTTTAACCTTCCTCACAATTTTGATTCAATGGAATTTTCTCTCTTTTTCTCTCTCACAAAATAGCCAAATTTTATTGAAGTAGAAGAAACCCTTATTGGTTTTTCTCTCACTCCCAAAAACGTTTTTCCTCTTGTGAATTACCAAAAATTGGTTTTTCAAGAATCCCTAGCCTTTATATAGAAGTCCAATCCTTTTTCAAAATTTATCTCCTTTAAAAATAATTAATAATTATTTTTCCGGATAAATTTTGAACCAAAAGATCATACAACTTTAGAGCTAGATTCATTGAACCTAAAAACGTTTTTCCAACGGCAGAGAATGCTTCAAAAATTTCAGCCACAACTTGAAATTTAAGCTAGATTGATGGTTCAAATTTTAAATCAAGAATCTAGACTAGTCAAAAGATCCTAGTCCTATCTAGATTCAAATTCCTTTTAAAACTTTTTGAATTTAAATAAGATTCACTTATTTGAATTAAATATTTTCCTCAAACATCAACCATATTTATTAATTTAAATAAATGAAATATTTGAAATTTTTCTCCTCTCAAAACCGTCCACAACATTTGAAAGGAAAGAAAAAATCCATCAAATAATCTCCATTATTTAAATCAATTAATAATTTAATGTTAGGAATATATTTGAACAATTTTGAAACAAAATTTTCTTCCCTCCACCTATCTAAAAACCGTGTACCACATTTAGATTAGGAGAGAAAAATTTGTTTTCCAAAATTAATTAATTCAAAACTTAATCTTATTTCCAAAATTCAAATTAACCAATCACATGTTGACAAATCATTTGTCTACAAATTTCACATGTCCAATCCTTTCTGGATTGCATGTTAAAGAGTACCATGTCTTAACAGACATTACTAAATTCCTTTTAAATTTACCGATCTCATTAGGAACAAATCCCGAGACGCTATATGGAACTATATGATAAAGGGACCCGATGAAAATATGTAGAGAGGCTACTATAATTGTGAAAAGTTAATCCCAGATTAATTATTCATTACTTATCAACTTCAAAACTATTCCACTAAAAGTTTGAAGCTGAACTCCTGTTTATATACCGTATTACGAAAGCTCTCTTACGTAGTGCTTCTTCCATGATTTATTCATCGCTTCCTTAATCCCCATATGTCATCCAGGATTGAATTAAGGACTTTTTCCGTTTTACCTTTTTAATTAGTTTAACTCAAAGTTCCATTATTCTCTATTGAAAGAATCACCAATTATAAAACCATACAATTGGTAAACCACCAGAGAACACAAAGTAAACCGATGGCCAAGATCTTGTTATACTATCTTTCAATCCCTGAATAATGCCTTTAAGTAGATAACATTTAATATCGTTAAGATAGCTATGGATTCCGTATCTATGAATCTTGATTTATCCATCTATAAGTCATGCACCCAAAACACAAGTATATTGACCATGAATTAACAGTGTCTCACCTGTAGTGCATTAAAGTACATAAGTCATGGATGCGAACTCAAGTAATCATTTTAGGATTAAGATTAATGCAGGATGACAATCAAAGTGTCATTGATTCTTATAAACGGAATTATTAAACCGAATCAATTAACACTTTAGGTCCAGTCCAATGTCATACCTCAATGCTGGTATACATTAAAGTTTCTACTCGGAACCTATCCGTTGGTCAAGACAAACCATCCCTCCAAGGAAGTAGACAACCTTTACAATCTTATCATGAATAAGATCCCCAAATCTTATTCCATCGATTGCGGACTATTTATTTAGACTGTTATCAAATTACCACGTCTTCTATGTATACCTCGTATACATATGGTAATCTGATATATTACCAACAGTCAAGGAGTATTTTATGTTTGCTCAAAATAACCATATAATCAACAAATGAAAGTAAAGAGGACACAACTTATTAAACATGGATAACCTCCTCTTATTAATATCAAAATGTCATATTTACAGAAAATCCCTAACATTGATTTTCTATCCTTAGGGCACATTTAGATACCAACAAGCAGAGCATGACAGGGATAATATATATTGGGGACCAAAATTTGGTCACGGAAGATTTTTGGTCACCAAAACCTGTCATTGTAAAGAGTTTTGCACGACCACAATGAAGTCTTGTGCTATCAAATATTTTGTCCTGGATTACATTTGGTTGCAAAAGGTACTGTTTTCAAGTACCAAAATTTGGTAGCAGAAAAGCGTAATTTGGTAGCAGAGCATGATAGGGATACTATATATTGGGGACCAAAATTTGGTTACGGATGATTTTTGGTCACCAAAACTTGTCATTGTAAGGAGTTTTGCACAACCACAATGATGTCTTGTGCTATCAAATATTTGGTCCTGGATTATATTTGGTCGCAAAAGGTACTGTTTTCAAGTACCAAAATTTGGTAGCAAAAAAGCATAATTTAGTAGCAGAATGAATCTGCAAAATTTTTAGCTACCAATAATTTGGTCCCGGATTCATTTTGGTAGCAAAAGTTCTTGCTTTAAATTTGGTAGCAAAAAATCATAGTTTGGTAGCGGAAATATTCCTTAACCAAATGTTATTTGGTAGCAAAACGTATTTTGCAAAGCTTTTAGCTACCAAATATTTTGGTAGTTGAAAGTTTGAGCGACCAAAATTTTTTGGTAGCAGTAATATTTACAGCCTGTAGGGAATCATCACATATTTTTCAATCTATAAATATACAATCATAAAAAATGATAATGCAAGAAAAAATGTTATATTAACAAAAGAGACTCCAAATCTCTAAACACATTAAACAATTTATAGTAAATGTTTAACTATAATAGGTATCAAACGAAGGTAAACTATAATCAAAACAAAAGCTATCTTAGGACATAGGTGCTAATGGTGGCGGCAGCGTTAGTGGTCTATTTTGCCTTTGGGAGAAAAGTCCTCGATGATCTGAAGGCGGATTAAGTTGTTGAAGAAGTTGTCAGATTACCTTGTCTTGTTTTTTCAGCTTCTCCTCTTGTCTTTTCATCCTGTCTTCATTATCTATCACTTGTTGTTAATTGTCTGCAACTTCAGTTCTAAGGTTCTCGACCAACGATCATTGTGTAGGTTGTTGGGATCTAAATGTGATCTAAGGATAGAAAATCAATATTAGGGATTTTCTGTAAATATGACATTTTGATATTAATAAGAGGAGGTTATTCATGTTTAATAAGTTGTGTCATATTTACTTTCATTTGTTAATTGTATGTTTATTTTGAGCAAACATAAAATACTCCTAGACTGTTGGTAATATATCGAATTACCATATATATACGGGGTATACATAGAAGACGTGGTAATTTGATAACAGTCTAAATAAATAGTCCGCAATCGATGAATAAGATTTGTGGATCTTATTCATGATAAGATTGTAAAGGTTGTCGACTTCCTTGGAGGGATGGTTTGTCTTGACCATCGGATAGGTTCCGAGGATAAACTTTAATGTATACCAGTATTGAGGTATGAGATTGGACTGGACCTAAAGTGTTAATTGATTCGATTTAATACTTCCGTTTATAAGAATCATGACACTTTGATTATCATCCTGTATTAATCTTAATCCTAAAATGATTACTTGAGTTCGCATCCATGACTTATGTACTTTAATGCACTACAGGTGAGACACTGTTAATTCATGGTCAATATACTTGTGTTTTGGGTGCATGACTTATGGATGGAGAAATCAAGATTCTTAGATACGGAATCCATAGCTATCTTAACGATATTAAATGTTATCTACTTAAAGGCATTATTCGGTGATTGAAAGATAGTATAACAAGATCTTGGCCATCGGTTTACTTTTGTGTTCTCTGGTGGTTTACCAATTGTATGGTTTTATAATTGGTGATTCTTTCAATAGAGAATAATGGAACTTTAAGTTAAAATGATTGAAAAGGTAAAACAGAAAAAGTCTTTAATTCAATCATGGATAACATATGGGGATTAAGCAAGCGATGAATAAATCATGGAAAATATTTATTCAAATAAGTGAATCTTATTTAAATTCGAAAAGGTTTAAAAGAAATTTGAATCTAGATAGGACTAGGATCTTTTGACTGGTCTAGATTCTTGATTTAAAATTTGAACCACCAATCAAGATTTATCTCAATGTGGCCGAATTTTTGAGGATTGATTTCCTCTTGGAAAAACGTTTTTAGGTTCAATGAATCTAGCCTTAAAGTTGTATGATCTTTTGATTCAAAATTTATCTAGAAAAATAATTATTAATTATTTTTAAAGGAGATAAATTTTGAAAAGGATTGGACTTCTATATAAAGGCTAGGAATTCTTGAAAAACTAATTTTTTGGTCATTCACTAAGGACAAAAACGTTTTTGGAGTGAGAGGAAAAATAATTTGGGTTTCTTCCACATCATAAAATTCGGCCATACTCTTGAGTGAGAAAAAGAGAGAAAATTCTATTGAATCAAAACTGTGAGGAAGGTTAAACCGAGTGATAATTTTCATAGGAGGTTAACCGGTTCCTGTTTTGTAATTTTGAAGAAGGAACATCAGAATTGAGAAGGAAGGATCTAGACTTCGGAAAGCATTACCGGTCGCTTGGATTCATAGAACGTGTGCCCACACACACTCTGAGACGTGGAACTCGAGAATAGTAGAGAAGACACGTTGGTCCAACGCTCTAGCAATTCCGGAGTCCAAGAAATAAGGTACGCTTGATCATGAATTAATTTATTGTTAAATGCTTCATGAGCTTCTTTTCCGAATCGGCATAAAAATTTTAAAACTTCCGCTGTGCCGTAACTCTAATACCGGATCCGATTTTTCCAACATAGATTCTCCAGAGCTTCTCAATTGTCTTTTTTTAATCACAGGACCTGTTCCATGCTTAAATCCATATTTTTCATACCTTTCATTCATCAACACTTGAGAATAGACATCTTCTTCATGATCAGAATCGAGTTGCGAACCCTCTGGTAGTTGGCTTAATCTTTCATTACGTATTTCCATCATACACTGCTACAAGATTCAAAGTGTTATAAATATATATAAATAAAAAGAATATAGTTGATGAAGTCTAGCGATTAAGATTGATCTTACATAATCTGCCTCAGCTCGGTGACTTTGCCAACCATGCTTTTCACTCCAATGAGTTAATTTAAAGACTTCTAAATACTTTCCTGAGCTTATTGAATATGAACTTGATTGGGTGCTCTATAATCAAATCATTAATCAATAGCAACATCCTTTATTGTCTCTTCTTTTAGGAAAATATATTATTCAAATCGTAACAATACTTAAGGTAAAGTATTCACCGGATATTTGTTCAAATGTTGAATTAGAGATTTTTAGCCACCCATATAAGCACCTGACTTTTCACGGTTCAATGCATTAGCAACTGGCTTTTTCTAAAAATGAGAATGAAAAGACAATTAATTCACTTACATATTCAACTTAATATCCTACAAAAATTTTGATAGCACCTCCCTTATAATTGGGACCATCCTAAAATTTAATAACCTGTAAACAAGATACACATTCCAGATGTAACAACCCGAAATTTTGATGAACTTGTGATTTCCTTAGATAAAAGGAAAATCTAAGTCTGAATCTTATATGTCAATATGAAACTGATGATCTAAGTTGAATATCAGTATATGTTTGATTTCTCGTTTAATTAGCTACGAGACCCAATAGTAGTTTGCTTAGTCAAGCATAAGGCCTTTTGATGAAAAAGGCAGAATAGGAATTTATGATTTTATGCCAGTCAACATTTGACCAGGTTGACCTAAGGTTTGACTGAGACGGTACTGTAATGTAATTAATAATATGGAAATTATATTGCTATAAACCGTCATTATAGACAAATAAGCAATAATAAGGTTCAAGACCACCCTAGAAAAATCAAGCACATTATTTAGGACAATAAGGACTAAGTAGTTTCAAGCCCTAAGAAAATCCTATATGCAGTCCAGTTAAGCGCAGATAAATTCTGGACTGTTGTCCAGACAACTATACTGTTATTAGTTGAAAACAGTATTTGAAATATCTGCATTAGTATAAAGATGGACTGCATATTTATATTAATGGATTTTTGAAATCAATTGGATAATTATGCATGAATTGGAAGCCAAGTGGCTCCACCATAGCCGGTCACCTTCAGGGACTAAAGTGTAAATATTTTGTCCTTAGGAGTCAAAGTGCAATTTTAAGAAAAGTAAGTAATTATGGATAATTATGTAATTTTTTATTTATGAAATTTATGGATATTCCTAACCAAGCCTCCAACTAGGCCAATGGTAGGCCAATGGTTGGTTACAAATTTAGTTACCTTGGTTACATTGGAACAATGAAATAAGTTAGATATAGGTATGAACAATTTCTTGGACTCCAAGGAACCACTTTGGCCGGCCACCTCATAGGGGGTAATGAGCAAATATTTTATTTTTAAGGTTAGATGTGCAAATTTAAGAATAAAAATAATTCTAGAAAAGAAATTAATTTTCACCTATAAATAGGTGATGTGGGGTATGAGTTGGCTCATTTTAGTTGGACCCCCCAAAATTTCTAGCTCAACTCCAACTCTCTCTCCCTCCCCTAGAAACATAAACCAAAAGAAAAAAAAAAAAAAAAGGGGGTGGGTCGGAATTTTGAGAAAGAAAAGCAAGATGAAAAATTTGTGATCCAAGTTGTAGATCCAATCTCAAGGAGTTAAGGTAACTCTCCTAAACCCCCTAAGCAATTCAATTAAGTTTTGATTCAAGTGTTTATGTGTATTTCAAGTTGGGCTTGTAAGAGTATAAGCTCACCCTTTATTTTCCATGCAAAAGCTTAGAGTGCTTGATATGTGCTTGATTAGGGTTTAATGGTCTTGATTTATGGTTTGATGCATGTTTTTGATGACATGCTTAAGAAAAATTATGGTATGTGTGTATGCATAGTATGTGTTTGTTATATGTCTCCACATACTTAAGAAAAAGCATGTTATGCATGAATGATGAAAATGAGATTGGTATGTGAATCTCGGGCAAAAACTAACCCTAAAACCCTAGTTTGGTACAAGATTACCACACAGGTTGCATGGGTATGAACCAATGCATGATTGCTAAAAACTTACATAATGTGTTGCATATTTGTCGTAGGCTCACGGTTGTGACCGTTTGAGGTAGTGTGCACGTAATTTTACGTAAAATTTGACCTAAAACGAAACTGCCAGTTTTCGGGTAAAACTTGGCAGCTTTCTGGAAACAGGATTTTGAGGCCTTTAGAGGCCGAATTTGAGAAAAGTCAAAACTAAAAAGTTGTAGAAAATGGAAAATACTAGGGGACATCTAGGACGGTTTTTAAAAAATAAGGCTTTAAAGGTCTCTATTTTTACGAATATCCGAGCCTGGTTTGCCAGACCTAGTATGCACGGCCAGGCAAGTTCAACAAGGAAAAAGAGTAGGTTAAAGGCAGAACTGGATTTTGAGTAAACAACAAAAGTTGTAGGGTTTTTCGAGATCTACAACTTTCATGAAGAGACTTTTTCTAATTCCAAACATATTTTTAAGTAAAACCAGATTCCCAAAACTGTGCAGGGTAAAGGAAATTCCTGCACAGGATTTCCTAAAACAATGCATAAATAGGAAATTCCTACACATGCATTGATAACCAACGTTTATGGGACTGTTTTAAGCAGTTTAAAAAAAGGGGTTAAAATTTTTTCACACAAGGAATTATTTAATAAATTAGGCCAAGATATATGGTAAACAGTTGTAAGACATATAATTATAGTAACCGGGAAGGTTACCAAATTTTATTGGGCCAAATTATTTAGGCTTACTTATAGTAACCACATAAGATACCCAAGCTATTGGGTTGGGCCTAAAATCCATGGTTACCAATGGTAACCTAATAGGGTATTACTTTAAAAGTAATCGGGCCATAGTGAGATTAGTAACCTAATAGGGTATTGGTCTAAGTATGATTAGGCTTATACCCAGGGGTACTAATAGTAACCTAATAAGATATTATTCAAGTATAATTGGGCTTAGACCCAAAGTTACTAATAGTAACCTAATACTATTCAAGTATGATTGGGCTTAGTCCCCAAGGTTACCCTAAGTAACCTAACAAGATATTGTTTAAGTATGTTGGGCCATGAGCCCTACGGTTACAACAAGTAACCAAATAAGTTATCATAAGATGATGTGGGGGGGGACATATATAACTAGGGATTACTCATGGATGTTGGTTAGGATACCAACATTTAATATTATGGTTGAGAGTAAGATTGGATGATTCTTATCTTACGTCCTTTTTGAAAACAGGAAGTTAACCTATTGTTGCGACCGGTAGGAGCAACAAACTCAGGATGTACGTAACAGGTAAGTACAACTCCGCCTATAGCATGGGCAAAACATTTTTGATGCATGGCATGTTTTTCAAGAAATCATGTATTGATTTACATGATTTACATATGTTATAATGTTTTATGTTATGGTTTGTTATTATGTTATGTTATATGTTTTGTTATCGTGACATCACGAATATTAAATCACATGGTAAGAATAAGTTTTTTTTTAAAATCATAAGATAAGACAAGCTAATGTTATTATGACGTACCGACTTGCCACGAGGGCAGGTTTAAACGGTATTGTTCATGGTTTGAGTTGGATTGGATTGGCTGCCCCAACCACTCCATGTTAAACAGTATGGTTCATGGTTTGAGTTGGAATTGGACTGGCCACTCCAATCATTCCATGGTTACACGCCACAGTACGTGCACTCATGATATGTAAAGGACCCAAAACCAAACCAACATAAGAAAGCATAATTGATTCATAAGAAAGCATAATTGGTCCATGCATTCTTATATTAAAATATTTTGCGGATTGAATGTTGTACTTACTGAGCATAAGCTCATTACTTACGTTCATGCTGTAGGTAAGCAACCTACCTGCAATACTTGATGCGAGACTGTGGAGGGATGGCACCGCAGACTGTGAAATTTGGGTTGGACACCGCCACGGGATTTGAAAATATGTTATGTAAAATGTGTTTCTATTATGTTATGATAAGTCGATGGTGCTAGTTTATGATAACTAGTACGATTTGTTAAAATATGTTTGAAAGCTGGGTACTCAAGTGAGTACATTTATATAAGTATGAGTATAAGTTAAGTTTAAAATTAAGTTTAAAAAGAATAAAAAAATATATTTTTGAATTTTTACATCAAACAAAAGTAAGTTTTAAAATGAAGTATGTTCGAGTAAGCACGGTAAACAGTAAGGTTACGGCCCCTCGAAATTGGGTCGTTGCAAAATAAGTTTAAAAAGAATAAAAAAAATATATTTTTGAATTTTTACATCAAACAAAAGTAAGTTTTAAAATGAAGTATGTTCGAGTAAGCACGGTAAACAGTAAGGTTACGGCCCCTCGAAATTGGGTCGTTGCAAAATTAAGTATTTAAGTTAAGTAAGTACGGTGTCATGGCCCTACGTAGGTCGGGGCGTGACACCAGAAAACATATTTCTCATATTAAACTCATTTCAAACTCCATATAAATGTAAAAGTTTACCTTCCATGTTTCAGATTCAAAGCATTATGTGCACATCCACTTCCAATCTTCATCCTTCACGTAAGGATATAGATTGTTGTCTAATGGATTCAACCCCTTCTCAACAATGTTTTTGTACTTGACATGACATTTGTATGAAAAAATTTTGAACCTCCAAAAAAAAGTGTTATCTATAACATTATTCAAATGGGATTTGTTGTAACGACCTGCCTAACGTAGGCCGTTACCTTACTTATCTTACATAATTACTTAATTTATTTATCTTAGCGGAAATATGAGATATTTTTTTAACAACTTGAAACTAGAATCTATCTCATTACATACTTGCATGTATATACATACATACTTACGTACTTCAGTACTGAAATGTCAACTTACATATAACATAGTTCATAAACAGTAGCATAATATAACAAAAGACGTAACGGTCTCCATCCCACGTTTCACATCTTGCCGTGCCAAGCCCCATTGTCTTGTATCAAGGATTGCTGATAGGTTGCTTTCCTACAGCATAGACGTAAGTCGTGAGCTTTCGCTCAGCAAGTACAACTATAAACCAGAAAAACAAAACTTAATAAAGCAATGCATGAACCAATTATGCTTCATTATGCTTTCTTATGTTAGCATATCTTTTGAGCCCCTTACATAACATAACATAAGTGTCTGTACCATGGCGCACTGCCATGGAGTGGTTGGGGCGGCCAACCAAATCCAACTCAAACCATGGACCAAACCCGCCCTTGTGGCAGGCCGGTACGACATGAGGCAACTTACTTGCCATCATACTTGAAACTTTTCTTTAACTTGTTCTTGAACATAATTTCTTATGAGTAGTTTTCATTCTTGAAAACGATTCCTTGAACATAATTTTCTTCTTGAAAACAGTCTTTTAAAACAGTTTCATACTTGAAACTGGGTTCTCATTCTTACCAAGTGACTTGTCATTGGTGAGCATATTTCATGATACTATAATAAAACAAAAATCATATGCATCACAAACATGTATGCATGAGTTTGAAAACAAACAAGCAATAAAACAATCTGCCTATGCTATAGGCGGAGTTGTACTTACCTGTTATGCTATGTCCTAAGTTTTGTTGCTCCAAATCAGGTCACAACAACAGGTTATTTCCTGCTTTTCAAAAGGACGTAAGGTAAGGATCACCCTAACTTATCATAAATCATAATCATAAAATGTTGGTATCCTAACAAACATTCATGAGTAACCCTAGTTATATGTCCCCTCACACACACACTTATGATAACTTATTTTGTTACTAAATGTAACCCTAGGGCTTATGTCCCAACCAACATAAATAGTATCTTAATAGGTTAACTCGGGTAACCCTTGGTGTAAGCCCAAGTTATATTTGGATCAAATCCTATTGGGTTACTAAGGCCCAACTTGTAAAGGTTATGTCTTATTAGGTTACTATTAGTAACCTTGGGCTTTAGGCCCAACCCAATAACTTGGTAACCTATCGGGTTACTAATGGTCATCATTTTGTTACTATGTCTTAAAATAATTTGGGCCCGAATAAATTTAGTAACCTATCTGATGACCATATATCTTACTTATGATTACCCTATTACTTGGCCTAATTCATTTTTCCTTACTAAACTTGGTTTAACTAACCATTTTATAAACTGTTTTCATAAAACTGTCTAAGTCTGGAGTAGTTTGCTGAAAACAGTCCCATTAATCCAACTATCAGTGTGTGTACAGAAATTGCTTGTTCCTGTACTGTTTTATAAATCATGTGCAGGAATTTCCTGTTTCTGCACAGTTTTCAGAATCCAGTTATATCTTAGAATCCGTTTTGAATTTGAAAAACTTTTCTTCATAAAAGTTTTAGATCTTGAAAAATCCTACAACTTTTTTCTTTGCTCTAAACCCAGTTCTGCCTCTAACCTACTCATTTTCTTTGTTGATCCTGTCTGGCCGTGCACAGGGTCTGGGCATGACCAGGTTTAGATTTTAGTGAAAACGGAGCACTTTGGAGCCTTATTTTTAAAAACCATCCACGAGAGCCCCTAGGATTTTCCATTTTCTACAACTTTCATGTTTTACATTTCTCCAAATTCGGCCTCTAAGGACCTCAAAATTGCTTCTCCAGTGAGCTGCCCAGTTTTACCCGAAACTGGCAGTTTTGGTTTAAGTCCATTTTTTTCGTAAAATTTACGCGCATACTACCTCAAACGGTCGCAACCGTGAGCCTACGACAAACATGCAGCATTTCTAACGTAAATTTTCCATTAACATACATTCATTCATACACATGCAACCCTTGTGATGTTCTAGCATCAAACTAGGGCTTAAGGTTGGTTTGCATATCCATATTATCATACAAGTTCATAACCTAATTCATCCATCATTTATGCATAACCTACAACTTCTTAAACACATGGGGATATATAACAAATATCTTAAAGGCATACATGCAAACCCTAATATCATACAAACATACCATCAAAAACATGAATAGAAACATAAACCAAAACCACTTAATCCTAATCAAGCACAAATCTAAGCTATTACATAAGAAAAATAAAATGAGCTTATGCTCTTACAAACCATAATTGAAATACACATAAATCTTGAATTAAAACTAACTTTGAGAAGCTTAGAGAATCAAGGTTTTGGAGTTGGTGCCAGGTTTTGGATCCAAATTTTCCCCCTTGCTTTCTACTAAATCCGAACTCTCTTATGGGTTCGGCTTTCTGAGGGGAAAAGGAGTTGAGAGAGAATTTTGCCATAGTTTTGGTACGGTCACTTAAAAATGCTCCAAAAACACCCCCCATCACAGATTTATAGGTGAAAAATAAATTTCTTTTTGGATTTATTTTTATTCCTAAAATTGCATATTAGACCTCAAAAGAAAAATATTTGCCCATTGATCATTGTGAGGTGGCCGGCCATGATAGGTTGCCTTGGAGGCCAAGTAATTCTATAATTATCTACTTAATTTTATTCTCCAAAAATCCATAGATCAAGTAATTATCCAATGGTGAGGTGTCCCCTCATTAACGCACTGTTTGGCCTTCCTATTGAAATACAGTCTATTTTCATACTAATACAGATATTACAAATACTGCTTTTAATAATAACAGAACTGTCATATTGAACTACAGTCCAAAATTCATCTGCATAATATTTGACTGCGTAAAAATTTTTCATATGACTTCGAGCTACTTAGCCCTTATTGTCCTAAATAATGTGCTTGATTTTTCTATAGTGGTCTTGAACCTTATTCTTACTATTTTATCTGTGATGATGGTTTTTCGCAGTATAATTCATATATTGCTTGCTCTATTGCAGTACCGTCATATTCATACCTTTGACTTTTCTTGGTCAAACTTTGACCAACATAAAATCATAAATTTAATTCTACCTTTTTACTCAAAAGGTCTTATGCCTGGCTAAGCAATCTATTATTGAGTCTTATAAAGTTATAAGGACTCACACAAAATCTGAAAAAAATCAGATCTGGCATTTCGTAAGTACTTATATAGTACATCTTAAATTCCTTAAAAAGGAAATCGTATTTTCATAAAATGTTGGTTATTACATTTGTCTTCTAAATCCATATTGAAATGTTTCTACAAAAAAAATTGTTAAGTTATATATATATATATATATATATATTAACCAAAATACAATAGTTATCATGAATAGTTAAGGAACAAAATACCTTTAATTTTTCAATTCATACTTTTTTCACATCATCTGGAGCCTTTCCCCCAACCACTATAATGAAGTGGACAATAATGGCGCATAATAGAACTAATTGCATTAGCAAACTTTGATGCATATGTTCCATGTGCACGAAGCTCTATTTCTCTATAATTTATGCATAGTTTTACATCTTTTGCCACTAACTTCTCAATGCCCACACTTCGAGTAGCTCTTCGAACATTTGGTTGTTCTGTTTTAGAATGCAAAATTTTAATTAAGAACATCATTAAAAATAATAAACAAGATTTAATTAAACTGAACATACTTTGATTTTCAATCACTTGATTCTCGATAAGTGGTTGTTCTTGATGAGTTGATTTAATGGCATGCTCTCTCTCGGATACCGGCGTAGATGATGAAACTATTATTGCTGGAGATTATTGGCCTTCAAATTGTTGGCCTTGTGTTTTTTGGTCATGTGATCTTATCTTGGTACTGGAACTAAATGACAAACGCTTTTTACCAGCCATAATAGGTGTCCTGAAATCATATAAACAAAAATAAGTACGCAAAAGATAACATTCAATTATAAAAGCAGATACATAATATATCTTACAATAAACAATATTTCACTAGCAAAAAAAAAAAATCATATTTCACATAATATAGGCACATAATTTCACATACTCATTCACTATTATCACTATCAATGTCGCCATTGGTTTCCTCAGAACGATCATCCATTTCCTTATCAGAGTCCGTAATATTGAACTCAAAGATGATTTCATTATCGAGATCAATCTGAAGGTCAACGTATAAGTTATCTATTTTTGTTGGACTAATATCAGTACGATTCAGAGGAGCTTTTTCCACATTCGTGGTGTCAAATGAAATGTCGACTTAATTTGATAACTTCTCTTGTTGTTTGGATGTATTTTCGAATATGTGACGATGATTAACTTTTTGAACCACCTTCCATGCCTCACCATTCTTATCATCATCAACATAAAATACTTGTTTGACTTGATCTACCAATGCGTATGGTTCTTCTTCAAACCATAATGAATCAATTCTAATGTTGGTGAAGTTAAATTTTTTTCTTTGTTCTTTTCTTTTTCTCATTGTTGTCAAACTATGAACACTTAAATAGAATCGCTTTATTCCAATACAAGTATGAAATGTAATACCCAACGTTTTATGAAATTACGATTTCCTTTTTAAGGAATTTACGATGTACTATGTAAGTACTTATGAAATGCCTAATCTGATTTTTATAAGATTTTGTGTGAGTTCTCATAGCTTTATAAGACTCAATAATAGATTGCTTAGCCAGGCATAAGACCTTTTGAGTAAAAAGGTAGAATAAAATTTATGATTTTATGTTGGGCAAAGTTTGACCAAGAAAAGTCAAAAGTATGAATATGACGGTACTGCAGTATAGCAAGCAGTATAGGAATTATACTGTGAAAAATCATCATCACAGATAAAATAGTAAGAATAAGGTTCAAGACCATTATAGAAAAATCAAGCACATTATTTAGAACAATAAAGGCTAAGTAGCTTTAAGTTATAAGAAAAGTTTTTATACAGTCCAATAAAACGCAGATAAATTCTGGACTGCAGTTCAGTAAGACAGTACTGTTATTAGTAAAAATAATATTTATAATATCTGTATTAGTATGAAAATGGACTGCATTCCAGAAGGAAAGCCAAACAAGGCCCAAAAGGGGGAACACCGCATCAATGGATAAATACATGAATTACTGGATTTTAGAAAATTGGGAAAAAAATAAGGTGACTTGGCCTCCAAGGCACTAGCATGGCCGGCCACCTCATGGTCCTTTGGGCAAATATTTTGCTCATAAGGGCTAATATGTAATTTTGAGAATAAAAATAAATCCCAAAAAGAAATTAAGTTTCACCTATAAATAGGTGATTGGGGGGGGGGGGGGGGGGGGGGGGGGACTTTTTGGCTCATTTTGTGTCACCTTACCAAAACTCTTGCAAATTTTCTCCTCACCCTTAGCAGCCGAAACTCAAGAGAGAAAAAAAAGAGAGAGAGAGAGGAGCCAAGGTTCGGATTTGGTGGAGGAACCAAGTGGGAGAGAAACTTAACTTAAGGCCTAGAACCAAATCTCTAAGCTTGAAGGTATTTTTTTTAAAACCTTTAAGCTATTCAATTGAGTGATTGGTTCAAGAATTATGTGTATTTTATATGGGTATGTAAGAGCATAAGCTCATTGTATTAGCTTAGATTTGTGCTTGATTAGGTTAATTATCTTGATTTATGGTTATGTGTATGTTTATGATTTCAATTGCTAGAGTATGTATGGTTTGTAAGAATGCCTAGCAAATATTTGTAATATGTCCCCACACACTTAAGAAGATGTAGAGTGTGATTGATCATGTTGTAATTAATGTATGATGCTAGAAGGGTTATGAAAAACCCTAAAACCCCTAATTGGTAATAATTTGCCATATGGGTTTGTATGTATGATTTTATAAATGAGAATTAATGTATGGCAATTAAAAAAAGTATGTAATGTACTGCATAACTTGATGTAGGCTCACGATTTTAACCGTTCAAGCTAGTGTGCGCGTAAAATTACGTAAGAAACAACTAGAATAAAAACTGCCAGTTTCGGATCAAGACTGGGCAGTAATCTGGAAACATGATTTTGAGGCCTTTAGAGGCCGAATTTGAGAAAAGTTAAAACTGAAAAGTTGTAGGAAATAGAAAATCCTAGGGAGCATCATGGCAGTTTTTAAAAATGAGGCTCCAAAGGCCTCTGTTTTTGCAAAAATCCAAACCTAGTCATGCCCATACCCTGTGCACGGCCAGGAAGGTTCAACAGGGAAAAAGAGAAGGTTAGAGATAGAACTGGGTTCTGAGAAATGAATGAAAGTATTGGATTTTTCAAGATCTAAAACTTTGGTGAAGAAAAGTTTTTCAAATTCAAAACAGATTTGAAGATATGACTGGAGTTTGAAAACTGTGCAGGAAACAGGAAAATTCCTGCATAGGATTTGTAAAACAGTGCAGGAACAGGCAATTCTAGTAATTAATGGGACTGTTTTCAGTAAACTTCCCCAGACTTAGACAATTTTATAAAATCAGTTTATTTAATGGTTAATTAAACCAAGTTTAGTAAGGAAATAAGTTAATTGAATTGGGTCAAGTAATAGGGTAACCATAAGTAAGACATATGGTCTTTGAATTGGTTACTAATATTATTGGGCCAAAATAATTTTAAGACATAGTAACAAGACGGTAATCATTAGTAACCTGATAGGTTACCAAGTTATTGGGTTGGGCCTAAAGCCCAAGGTTACTAATAGTAACCTAATAAGAAATAATTTTAAAAGTTGGGCCTTAGTAACCCAATAGGATTTGATCCAAAAATAACTTGGGCTTACCCCAAGGGTTACCCGAGGTAACCTAGTAAAATACTGTTTATGTTGGTTGAGACATAAACCCTTGGGTACATTTAGTAACCAAGTAAGTTATAAGTGTGTGTGTGAGGGGACATATTACTAGGGTTACTCATGAATGTTGGTTAGGATACCAACATTCTATGATTATGATTTATGATAAGCTAGGAAGATCCTTACCCTACGTCCTTTCTGAAAAGCAGGAAGTAACCTGCAGTTGTGACCTAAATTGGAGCAACAAAATATAGGACGTAGCACAACAAGTAAGTACAACTCCGCCTACAGCATAGGCTCCTGTTTTGCTACTTGTATGATTTGTTTAAATCTTATGCAGTTATGTGATGTATATTGTAACGACCCGCCTAACGTAGGCCGTTACTGTACTTATCTTACATAAATACTGACACTTATTCAACTAGCGGAAATTACGGAATATTTTTTTTTAAACAATTATAAAGGTAACTCGACCATATAAGTACTTAAAAACATATATACGTACTTATTTGAGTATTAAAGTATTAAACTTATTTTAATATTCAACTGATTAAACTAAATAATAATTACATATATTTGAACACAAAACGCATAGTAGTTCCATCTCGTAATTTAACAGTTAGCCCAGTCATGCCCCACCGTCTTGTATTAAGTATTGCCAATAGGGAGCTTACCTACAGCATATGTAACGACCCATCACGGACCATTACAGTTGACTTCTTATTTAATCATTCATCTCTTATAAAATTGTGGAAAAGATTAAGCTTAAAATAAAAATCTTTATATAATAAAAAACTTTACTTAGATAATTTTAGAAAACTCTCAATTTTTTTTAAAACTTTATCAAAATTATACTTCATAATTAATCTAAGTATATATATATATATTTTTAAAACCCAACTCATGAAATAAAATTTAAGTACTTATGAAACATCCAATCAAATAATAATAAATTAAAATCTCAAAACTTCATTTGAAATCAAAAATGTTCATCTTATGATCGTTCCTCCCGTTTTCTTATCACATATCGTCCCGCTTCCGCTCCAAGCTCCTCCAACACTATATCTTACCCTTTCCTTTATCTGCAACATGAATTAACTAATATAAGCAAGGGCTTAGTAAGACACTTAAATCTCACAAATGTAAATAAACATTTTTCTTTTATCATCATAAATATAAACATCATTTAAAAACTTTTTACTTTTAAAACCGTCATATATTGGGCCCGGCGTTGTACCATCATAGCGCGCTAGTCACGGAAGGGTTGGGGTAGCAAATCCCAAACCAACGGTGACAAAAGTCCGCTCACCGGACAACATCATCATCATCATCATCAAGGGTGTACAACGTCATTTTAAAACATAAAAATATATATACATACCATATATATACTTTTCATCGAAACGTTTCATCAAAACGTCATCATAGGAGAAGTATTATTTAAGAACATCATCATTAACATCAAAATATATACTTCTCAAATCTTTAATTCATGTTGCAGGTGAGAGTGTACTTACATAAACGCCTTACTTAACCTTTTCAAATTTTCCAATGGTGACGCGCGATTGAGGTCTCGGGTGCTCGCCTTTAGAACCGTTCATGCCATAAATAATAAATGTAATAAAATCAACAAAAGCTCATAATAATACATCAAACACATCCATCATATCATAGCAGCGCCTAAAAGGCCTATTTCATCATTCAATAACATCAAAACAAAAAAATTGAATACTTCCATGAAATTACAAATCTTTGCAGAAACTGGCAGTTAGACCTTTGTCCTTTCAAAAATTCATAAACATTCACACAAGCCTCCTAATGATCTGAGACTAATTTTAAATGAAAGTAGACATCCATATCTTTCTAATGGTATCTGATTTGTAAAAAATGAAAACCGTTTGGACCCTCAAAAATAGTTTTGAAATTGATTTCTAAAATTTTACCGAAACTGGCAGCCGGACCTTTGCTTATTTGAAAAATCACAAAAATTCAAATATATCTCAAAATGACCTAAAACTGATTCCAAATCAAAATAGACATCCATGGTTTTCTATCAATATCAAATTTATTAAAGCAAAGACTGTTTGGGTCCTTAAAAATAGTTTTGAATACGCACCACTAAAATTATATAAAATCTGGCAGCCGGACCTCTGCTTATTTGAAAAATCACAAAAATTCAAATATATCTCAAAATAACCTAAAACTGATTCCAAATCAAAATAGACATCCGTGGTTTTCTATCAATATCAAATTTATTAAAGCAAATACTGTTTGGGTCCTTAAAAACAGTTTTGAATACGCACCACTAAAATTATATAAAATCTGACAGCCGGACCTCTGGCTATTTGAAAAATTATAAAAATTCACATATATCTCCAAACGATATGAAGCTAATTTCAAATGAAAATAGACATCCAGGGCTTTCCAACAATACTAAATTTGTGCAAAATGGAGACTGTTTGGATCTTTAAAAGCAGTTTCGAATCTTATCATAAAATCTGGAAATCCCAGTAACAGTGGTCAAATCCGAAAATCATTAAAAGTATAAAAAAAAAAAAATCATCACAGTGTATATGATTCATACACACACTCACCCCCACAAAACAGCCCTAAGACATGTTTCTAACACATAAAATTATTCAATCATCATATCAATGAAATCATACATCAAGAAATCAAAAACCCTAATTTCGCCTTATTCACAAAATCAACTTTATCGCCATCCTTCGATCATCATTCGATAAATATTTCTCATCATCTTTTCAAACTCACATAAAGACACTCATCAAGAAAATCATTCAATCCCTCAAAGAATCCCAAACTAAAATAAATAACAAAATCATTCTCATCATTAAACAATACCGAAACTTACCTTGAAAACCTTTGATTTTCGGTTTGGAAGAATTTAGAGGTTTGGCGGATTCTCTCTCTTTTTTTTTTTTTCCCTTTGTGTTTGTGCGTGTGAGGAAAAGAGATAGAGCAGACAAAGATAATTAGAATGAAAGGAAAAGGGAGACTATGGTGCAAAGAGTGAGCGTTGAAGAAAAAGGGTGTGGACTTTGTGGATTTCAATTGGAAGTCAATTGAATGCTAATTGGCTGTCAAAAACTTATTTTGGGTAGGAAAATTGTCAGATAAAAGAGGGAATTGAATGGGAATAAGAGGAGTTTTCCTTTTCTTTTTTTTTTTTTTCTTTCTTTCTTTCCTTCCTTCGGCTGCAATTACTTTCCCCTTTTCACCTTTCCCCTTATACCGTGCATACCACATATAACACACACGTATACATGCATATAATTTTATATATAATTGACTAATCAAATAACTTAATATATATATGTTATATATATAAAGACATATATATACAATACAATCTTTATATATATATATATAAAATAAAATATACTTACATATAGTATATACATATAAACATATACATATCCATTTATATAACATATCATTTTATATATACTAAAAAATTGTCACATGAATTCATCAAATCATCATAAGAAAATTTTATCAATTTGGCATGAACTTTGTTCTAGCACATCGAGTTCTCATCGCGTCACCTGAAAAAAAACTCAACAAAATATGAGAATTAAGAAATTTCTATCTCATCACATTATCTTTGTTAATTCTAATGCTAATTTTCTAATGTTATTGTTGGTTAGCGTTTAGGGCGTTACAGAATAAACGTAAGTTGTGAGCTTTCGCTCAATAAGTACAACTATTAACCCGCAAAAAACAATATGAACTTAAACAATGCATGAACCAATTATGCTTCATTATGCTTTCTTATGTTAGCATATTTTTGGGCCCTTACTTATTATAAGTGTATGTACCGTGGCACGCAGTCATGGAGTGGTTAGGGCGGCCAGCCCAATCCAACTCAATCCATGAACCAACCCTGACCTGATACAGGTCGGTACGACACGATTGAACTTGCTTAACATCTTACTTAAAAACATTTTCTTGAAAAATAGTTTCTTAAAAATAGTCTCTTACTTGAAACTTAATCTTACTCTTGCCATATAACTTATCATTAGTGAACACGCTTCATGATGTCACCTTAATAAAACATAATCATATGCAACACATACATAAGTGCATGAGTTTTAAAAACATGCAATCAGTAAAACAATTAGCCTATGTTGTAGGTGGAGTTGTACTTACTGGTTATACTAGAGCTGGATTTGTTCCTCCAACGAAATGCAACAACTGGTTACTTTCCTGTTTTAAAAAAAAACGTAAGATAAGAGTCATCCTATCTTACCATAAATTATTACATTAAATGTTGGTATCCTAACCAACATTTAACATTTACCCTAGTTATATGTCCCCTACTAACATGGTATCCTATTCGGTTACTAAATGTAACCTTAAGGCACCAAACCTTAAAAACAATCAAACAATATCTTGTTTGATTTCTTAATACATATCTTGGTTAGTTATACTTAAATAGTATCCTTTTAGGTTACTTTTAGTAACCCTGGGTATAAGCCCAATCATAATTAGGTTAATGTCCTATTGGGTTACCAATACCCAATAATGGTATCCCATTTGGTTATCCTAAGTAACCTTGGGTTCAAAACCTAGCATATAAAATTAGTAACCTATTTGGTTACTAGAAGTATACCTTCAATTTACTTAGTTCAATAATAATTTTTAGTATCATAACCAATTACTATGTGTCTTACTATGGTTAACATATTACTTAGCATACTTTAATTATTTCTTTTCTTCACAAAAAAGTTGGTTAATTCTTTTTAAACCATTGTTATAAAACTACAATTGATTTATTTTATAAAGATAGTAAAACTATGAAATTTTGAAAATCGTTTATTGAAAACAATCCAATAATTTCAGTAAGCAGTGTATGTGCAGGAATTGCATGCTCATGCACTGTTTTTGAAAATCCTGTGCAGGAATTGTCTATTTCCTGCTCAGTTTTTAATATTCAGTTTTATTCTAAAATCTGTTTCGAATTTGAAAAATTTCCTTCATGAAAGTTGTAGAACTCATAAAGTCCTGCAACTTTTAGTTTTTAATCAAAACCTAATTCTACCTTTAACCTACTCATATTCCTTGTTGAAGCATCCTGGCTGTGCACAAGGTCTGGGCTGGCCAGTCTCGGGTTTTCACAAAAATGAAAGCCTTTGGAGCTTATTTTTCAAAATCTGTTTTTGTTACCCCCTAGGATTTTCAATTTTCTACAACTTTTCAGTTTTAACTTTTCTCAAATTCTGCCTCTAAGGGTTTCAAAATTTCATTTCGAGATTGCTGCCCAGTTTTATCCAAAAACTGGCAGTTTTATTTTGGATTGTTTGATACGTAAAATAACGCACACCCTACCTCAAACGGTCGTAACCGTGAGCCTATATCACACATGTAGTGTATTATGTAGGTTTTCCATCACATACACTTGTTTCTCATCCAATTAACCCATGTAGTAAACTTTTACCAAGTTAGGGTTTTAAGTAGATTTTTCATGTTAATTCATCATACAATCATCTCACCATCATACAAGCATACCATATAACTTCCTAAGCATATGGAGACATAGAACAAACACCTAATAGACATATACACAAAGCATATAATTTTAAAGCATAACTTCAAAAACATAAACCAAAACATAGATCTAGCTTACCAAAACCCTAATCAAGCACATACTAATCTTACTAAGCTATTCCATGAAAAATAAGTGAGCTCATGCACTTACATAACCAACTTAAAATACACTTAAATAATTGAATAAAAACTCAAATGAAAAGCATAGGGGGTTTAGTAGATTTATCTTAACAATTAGAAGTGGATCTAGGCTTGAATCAAAATTTCCTCCTTGATTTCTTCCTCAAAAACCGACCACACTCTTCACTTTTTTTTTTCTCTCTTAGTTTCGGATTTTAGGGGGAGGGAGAAGGCTAGAGAGTGAACTAAAGAAGTTAGGGTTTCAAAAGGTGGACCAAGGCAAACCTCACCACATCTATTTATAGGCAAAATTTACTTTAATTTCTAGAATTATTTTTATTGCTTAAATTGCACTTAAGTCCTCAAAAGCAAAAATATTTGCCCCCTAGAGTCCATGAGGTGGCCGGCCACTTGGGGTGGTTTGTTGGCCAAGTTTCATCCAAGTTCATGCATGTAACTTACTTTCCAAATTTTCTAAAAATCAATTAATTCAATTAATCATCACTATATGAGGTGTCATTAACTAAGGTTCCATTTGGTTTTCCTCCACCAATGCAGTCCATTTTCATACTAATACAGATTTTACAAATACTATTTTCGCTAATAACAGTACTATTATACTGGACTGCAGTCCAGAATTTAGCTGTACTTAAACGAACTACGTAAAACATTTTCTTAGAACTAAAAGCCACTTAGTTCTTATTACTCTAAATATTGTGCTTGATTTTTTTACAATGATCCCAAACCTAATTTCACTTCGCTATCCGTAATAACAGTTTTTCACAGTATATTTCATACTGTTTATAAAACTGCAAGTACCGTCTCAAACATACCATAGATTATTTTGATCAAAATTTAACCGGAATAAAATCATACATAAACCCTAATTCTGATAAATCAGATCAGGCATTTCATATAAACATACATAATACAAACTTTTGATTCCTTAAAACGAAATCGTAAATTTGTAAAAAGGTTGGTTATTACATATATGACTTATGATTTATGATGTGACATCATGAAGCATGTTCACTAATTCATATGATAAGACTAAGACCAAGTTTCAAGTATGAAATGGTTTATGAAATATGTTTTAAGATAAGATCAAGTTTTGAAGATAAGTTTTAAGTATGTTGGCAAGCAAGTTGCCTTGTGTCGCACCGACCTGCTCGTAGGTCGGGTTTGGTCCATGGTTTACGTTGGACATAGACTGGCCATCCCAACCACTCCATGGCAGCGCGCCACGATACGTACACTTATGTTAAGTAAGGGACCCAAAAAGATATGCTAACTAAGAAAGCATAATGAAGCATAATTGGCTCATGCATTGCTTTATTAAGTTATGTTTTGCAGATTCATAGTTGTACTTGCTGAGCGAAAGCTCACGACTTACGTTTATGCTGTAGGTAAGCAACCTGTCAGCAATCCTTGATACAAGGCGGTGAAGCTTGGCACGACGAGTTGTGAAACGTGGGATGGAGACCGCTACGTCTTTCGTCATAATATGTTTTTAATTATGAACTATGTTGTATGTAAAATTGACACTTCAGTATTGAAGTATATAAGTATGTATGTATGTATATATATGTAAGTAAGTAATGGGATAGATTTTAGTTTCAAGTTGTTTAAAAAAATATATATATATATTTCGTATTTCCGTTAAGTAAAATAAGTTAAGTAATTATGTATGTTATGTATGGTAACGGCCTACGTTAGGCGGGTCGTTACATGAAACCTCTCAAACTTCATTAATTACACCAAAAAAATCACTTGAATCACCATCATATAATTCTACCTCAACACAAACACCACAATTTTGTGTGGTGCATCTATCATCTCGCATTCACACTCCATTCACCATACAACTTGGATATGAATGAATATTGAGATTAGGTTGATTCGCAAGGGCATATAAATCATCTAAAACCATTGATTTCACATGCATTAGCTCTAATCTAAAACAACATAGATACTTTAAGTATTAGAATATGGTCAAAGTTCACCACATGTAAGAAATACATGTCAAATTACCTTCTCTCCAAAACATTTAGGAAATTTGGTTATCTGTGCAAGTGGAATATTTTGAATGCCTTGTGATTGCAATATTGTAGCATGTTCTCTATCAATGATCAACAATTATGCATCACAATTGTTTAAAGATAAAACATATGATAAAATGTAAAGATATGGTATAACATACTCCATATATGGTTACAAATCTGGATAATTGTTTAGGATATACCAATGCACTTTGTCTCGTTCCTTTTGTGTGAAAAAAATAGATTTTTTCCTCCCAAACAGTCTTGTTGGTAGCCGAAACACTGAAATAGATGATGATGATCGGTTCTGAACATAATCATGATTGCGTTCGGGTCAATTAAAGTGGGTTTCAATCCCACGTAGGTACATCGAACAGTATGTCAAGGCCTCATTAATGATATAATCCTCCATAATTGACCATTCAGGACGAGATTTATTTTTCACATATTTCTTCAAATTCCGCAATGCCCTACAATACAACTTCTTTTTTTTTAATTTCCTATTAGAAATTTTAACAAAGGATTTATGTCAATAAATAGAAGATCATTTTACCTTTCAAAAGGGTGCATCCACCTTGTATGCACTGGTCCCCCTAACATTGCCTCTCGAGGCAAGTGCACTACTAGATGAATGATGACATCAAAGAAAGCCAGAGGAAAAATCTTCTCTAGCTTACTCAAAGCATACACGATACCTTCTTGTAATGCGTCTAAGTTCTTTATTGACAATATCCTGGCACAAAGTTAATGAAAGAACGAAGATATCTCAGAAATAGGACTTAACACTTTATCTTTCAAGTAGGGCCTTAACCCCACTGGTATGAGTCTTTGCAACAGCACGTGACAATTGTGAATCTTGTGATTTTTCCATCCTTACTATTCACATTTCAGGATATATTTGTAGTGTATCCATCAAGAAATTTGACCAACTATAGAAACATACAAAAAGTTTTCCGCTCCGCTAGAGACAACGTATAACGTTCAGGTGGTTTTAGAGGCTTTTTATTCATAACTTTCTTCAAGTGTATTTCCTTGTGTATCTTCAAATCTTGAATCGGTGTCCTTCGACTTGCCTTCTATACCCAACAAAGTACCAACCAAGTTCTCGCATATGTTCTTTTCTATATGCATCACATCAAGATTATGTCGCAGCTTCAACTTGGGCCAATACTCGAACTCCCAAAAATACATTTTCGCTTCCAATTAGTGTAATTTGAGTACCCTTCTTCCTTTTTTTTTTTCCCATTTATCTACTGCTATAACAGTAGGATATTTCCCCGATGTTGAAACCCATACCTTGTTTAGCTCGAATAGCAAAGCATCTCCGGATAATGATTTGGGAGCCACTCTGTTTTCAAATTTACAATCAAAATTCTCGTCGAAACGCCAAGGGTGGTCTGGAGGTAAATATCGATGATGACCTCCATAAAAAGTCTTACTCCATAAATGCAACAAAGCAGTTTCGTCCAAACATACTAGAAAAGCCTTGAACCTCTAGTGGTATAGCTAGACAACATCCCACATACCAAAAAATCATTAATTGTCCATATTACTGCTGCACGCAAGTTGAAATGTTTCTTCTCCACTACATCATATGTTCTGACTCCGGAAGCCCATAAATCTTTAAGCTCATCAATTAAAGGTCTCAAATAAATGTCTATGTCCTTCCCTGGAGCACGTCGACCAAGTATTAACAAAGACATCATAAAAAACTCTTGCTTCATGCACCTCCAATAAAGCAAGTTATAGGGCACCAGAAAACTAGCCACATACTATATGTATTCGACATATCTCCAAATGGATTGAAACCATTAGTTTCAAGATCCAATCTTACATTTCTTGGTTCAGTTGCAAAGTTTGGAAATTATTTGTCAAAGTCTTTCCATGCCTTTCGATTAGCAGGATGTTGAAGGAATTCTTCTATCTCAACATGTTGATCTTTCTGCCGCCTCATATCAAATGTAGTCTGTTGCGACATAAATAATCGTTGCAATCTTGGAGTGAGCAGAAAGTAATGCATCTTCTTGTGTGGAATGTTTCTCCCTTGGACAATACCACTTTTATGTCATTCATGACCACACACGGGACATCTTCTCAAATCCTTGTTCTCTTTATAATACAAAATGCAGTCATTCTTGCACACATGGATGACTTCGTACCTCAGGCCTAGGTTTTGCATCATTCGCTTTGACTTGTAATAACTTTCGGGAAATCTCTCTTCTAGGAATGCCTCTCGAATTAACTTCAATAACATATCAAAAGAGTTGTTGCTCCATTTATTCAGTACTTTTATATGAAGCATCTTAACTATAAAAGTTAATGCAGAGAACTTTGTGCACCCAGAGTAAAGCTCTTTCCTAGCTTCTGCAAACAAATCAGCAAAATCCAGAGTCTCTTCTTCATAAGCATTACCTTCATTTCCATATGCACCATCGTCCACTGATCGTGATCCATTGTGTGGAAATGCATCACTTAGCGAATTCATCATCTCGTCTTTGTCGTCAAAATCATCAGTCTCTTCTTCATCTACAAATTCTCCATCTCATACATTGTGACTAGTACTATCGTCTTGTGTATTGTGACTAGTACTTTCTTGGTCTTCACCATGTTGTGTCCACTTCAGGTAACTCGTGTGAAAATCGTTGATATGTAAATGGCACTCCACCAAATCTATGTGGTGGAAATTCAAATTCAAGCATTTCTTACAAGGACATCAGCACTTCCCATCCTTATCTAGGTGATTACATGCTAGATTAATAAACTTTTTCACTCCATCCTTATACTCCTTGAAAATACCATTCTTAATGTAAATCCAACTCTTGTCCATATTTACCCCTATTATGTAATAAGTTTATTATAGCTTTAAAATGCTTTTAAAGTATAAATTGGATCTAGCAATACAATGACAAGATCAAAAAAAATAAGAAAACAACAAAAACAAAAGCACAATTGATCTTTAAAGAGAGAATTATCAAGCTGGCTATCTAGTCCTCCTTTTCCTCCTATGACAATCAGAGTCACACTTTTCAAATAGAAAACCTCCCAAAGTGTAGTGTAGTTCTCCTCCCTACAATATAGATTGCAAAAAAGGACCAAAAAAGAAAAAGTGTTAGAATCATTGATAACTTCCTTCAACATTGATAAGCAAACAAAAGGAAGATTATGAGATTTACAGAGAAGAGCTTAAGCAATGGACAGAGAAAAGACAATAAACTGGTTAAGGCGTTGGCACTGTAACTTTAGCCGGTGTCTGTTTCAAAATCAGCTTGCACAAAACCTATGCGAGAAACCCAATTCCAAGATTAAAGACAAAAAATTTGAAGCAATTGAAACAAAAACAAAGACCAGACCAAGGCCACTCCCAATAGTCAAATAGAACCAGACCAAGGCCAAAATTAATTGGGTTTATTTTGGAGTAAAAATCACCTATGCATTGAATAAATTAGAATTGCACTAATTGGGTTCCATTTGTGTTTGTGTGTATATAGAGTGTTAAGTTTGAAATTATAAAATCCTTTATTTTTTTAATTTTGAGTAGAAGGAAAAAGAAAATAAGAAAGATCAATAATGGAAATGCACAGACAAGAAATCCAGTATGAAGGAAATCATCTTACACATGATTGGGATTGAGACGAAGAGAAATCCGGTCTAAAATTGAAAGGATTCGACTATATGGGCCTAGATCTCGCCCATTGTCCAAGGTCGCATGCTGTAGGCTTTAGGCAGGGGGCGGAGGAAAGCGAGTGGGGTGGCGGCTTCAGTCTTGGGCGGAAAGAAGCGAGAGGGGGGGGGGCGACGGGATGGGTAAGGGTGGAGTGGGCGACAAGATTGGGGAAAGTAAGAGAGTAAGAGAGTGAGAATAATGGGTGGGGGTGGAGCAGACATGACAAGATTGGGGAAAGTGAGAGAGTGAGAGAGTGAGAATGAAAATACTTGAGAAATTTTTTATAGAAAAATTTTGGTACAAAATTAGATGCGGTATGTTTAAAATTTTAATGAAAAATTGATATTATATTTTGCCACCAAATTTTGGTAGCCAATGATGCTACTGAAATAGTTATTTATAAAAATAAAATTAGTATTTTTTAATTATTAATTAAGAGAGATGATACTATTTTGCTACTGATATCATAATTCAAGTTTTTTTCATACATAAATGCAACTTTCGGCTATCAAAATATGGTTTTGGTAGCCGATTCCATGTTTCTGCTACCAATATTTGGTAGCGGAAAGCTAGATGTTGTGACCAAATTCAGTTGAATGTTGCTTTTCAGCTACCAAATACCTGATTTGGTAGCGAAATCTTGTCAAAATTTTTTCTCTTAAGATAATATATTACACCTTTTTATATTGGTAATTTCATGAATAAACTCAATATAAAGTTTTTAATACGATACTAATACACATATATGAACATCAATCAACTTACAATTGATTCGATCTTAGAGTTAATATTGAAAATGTTTATCTTGCTCTCTTACTAATCTTGTATTCATAAACTATGCATTGATTCAAATAATCAAATCTATAGTAGTTGTTATATTTATTTTGAATTATACATATATTTGTTTTTATTTTGAATTAAACTATGAAAATGTTTTGAAATCTATCCTAATTATGTTGTTTGGGGAAGGAAAAAAAACTTTTAAACATTTGATTATGTCACAATAAAAATCTGATTGTTGTGAATAACGTATCAAAGTAATGTTATCTATTTCATCATTATTATTAGTATCTTGGGAATTACAATAACCATTGGTTTTTTCAATATCATGATTAAAAATCACAACACATTTGCATTTTCTTGAATGAATGTGTGAATCCTTTCCAAAGCTTTTTTATTTTCTTCCGCCTCTTGTTCCAAATCGGCTATCAAATTTTTTTTTTGGTAGCAGATTCAATATTTCTACTACCAAATATTGGTAGCAGAAAGTTGTATTTGATGACCAACTTCAAAGTTGATAGCTGAATGTTGCTTTTCAGTCACAAAATATTTGATTTGGTAGCCGAAAGTTACATTTTGTTTTAAAAATATTCTTTCTTGAAATATAATTGAAAAGTATTTTTATCCTCCCCAAACAACATATTTTAGGATAGATTTGAGAATAACATGCTTTGGTTATTTGTATATTTCATAAAAAATAACAACTATTATAGATTTGGTTATTTGAATTACAAGATTTATTAGAGAGAAAGAAATGCATTTTCAATATTAACTTTAAGATCGAATCAATTATATATTGATTGATGTTAATATATGTGTGTCAGTACCGTATAACAAACTTTATATTGAGTTTATTTATGAAATTACCCATATAAAAGGTGTAACATTATGGTAAAGAAATTTTTTTTTTTTGACAAGATTTCACTACAAAATAAGTATTGGGTAGCTTAAAATTAATATTCAACTACCAAATTTGAATTTGGTCGCAAAATCAAGCTTTTTGCTACTAACTATTGCTAGCAGAAACATAGAATCAGCTACCAAAATCATATTTTGGTAGCCGAAAGTTACATTTCGTTTTCAACTAAACTCTGTAAACTTTTGCTACCAAAAAACTAATTGGTAGCGAAAACCAAGTTTTTGCTACCAAAATCAAATTGGGTAGCAAATTCTCTTTCTCTATTGTGACCAAAACCATTTGGTCACGGAAACAGGTTTTCTGCTGCCAATTATTTGGTAGCGAATGAAAATGTTCAGCTATCAAAATTGTAGTTTCGTCCCAGAAAATAATTGACACGGGGTAATTTTTTTTCCGCACGCATGTTTTTAGGACCAAATGAATTTGGTCGCAAAATAGAATTTCTTGCTACCAAATTTTTGTAATAACCAATCTTTTTACAAATTTACGATTTCCTTTTTAAGAAATCAAAGTTTGTACTATGTATGTTTATATGAAATGCCTGATCTGATTTATCAGAATTAGGATTATGTTTGATTTTATTCCAGTCACCAGAATAATCTAAGATATGATTGAGGCAGTACTACAGTATTATAAGTAGTATGAAATTATATTGTGAAAACCGTCATTATGGATAAAGGAGCGAGAATAAGGTACGAGACCACTGTAGAAAAATCAAGCACAATATTTTGAGTAATAAGGATTAAGTGGCTTCAAGTCCTAAGAAAAATTTAAACGCAGTCCAGTTAACTGCAGATAAATTCTGGGCTGCAGTCCAGTACAACTGTACTGTTATTAGTTGAAAATAGTATTTGTAATATCTGTATTAGTATGAAAATGGACTACATTTTAGGAGGAAAGCCAAATGGAGCCCTAATGGGAGGACACCTCTGTCACGACCCCGACCTACGCTACGTAGGGCCGTGACTTCCGTGGTTACTTAACTTACTTCTTGATTGAAAAAGCTTTAAGCTTACTGAAATTTCCAGAGTAATTTTTTAATTTTTTTTATTACTACTTTACTTTAAACTTGACTTATCCTCATACATATTCATATGTACACACTTGAGTACCGAGCTTTCATAACCACATTGAAAGCTATCATATTCAAACCGTGGACCAAACCCAACCTAGTGTGGGTCGGTACGACACGAGGCAATTTGTTGCCATCATACTTGAAAACTTTTCTCTAAATTGTTCTTGAAGACAATTTCTTAAAAATAGTTTTCTTCTTGAAAACAATTGCTTGCCCATACTATCACAAAATAGTTTTCAGGTGCTTAAAAGAAATGTCTTGGAAGGACTATTCTGTTGAATATACAAGTCAAAATGTATTGGATTCTTTTGAGACTAGTTTAACTCTATTTTTGTAAAGAATGAATGTATTTTGGAAACCTCCTTGGTTTAATGTTTTGATATATGTTGGTTCAAAGACTTGTGATCAGGAAATAATATATGAGACTAGGTACTTATTCTAGCACTTCTGAACTCATGAGAAGATATCATCTCAAATACTTTTGAAGTACTATGGATTGTGAAATTATTTGCTCGAATCCACTGTATTACTTATTCCAATAATTCCAAAAGTTTTAAGTGGATCGAAATTCTAATATAATTGTTAATTAACTATCAAACATATTCCAATAAGGAAAGAAAAAATACTTATAGTTTGACTGCAAATTTTGAAGCAGATAAAAATAAATATGTAGTGTTTTAAAAATGCTATTATATTAATATAAAATAAATAAAGGCCATTTCATTGCACAACTAAAATGCTTTTAAAACCTAGAATAGCACGAAACAAATGCTATTAAACAATTTATTATAGCGACTTAATAGCATTAGAAAAACGCTATGACATGTGCAGACCTTTTATAGCGTGGCCTGTTATAGCGTTTACCTATCCGCTATAATTTGTAACCATAGCGTTTTTCCCCTATTATAGATGACAGTTTTTGTAGTAGTGTATCCTCATACATATTCATATGTACTCACTTGAGTACCGAGCTTTCATAACCACATTGGAAGCTATCATATTCAAACCGTGGACCAAACCCAACCTAGTGTGGGTCGGTATGACACGAGGCAACTTGTTGCCATCATACTTGAAAATTTTTCTTTAACTTGTTCTTGAAGACAATTTCGTAAAAATAGTTTTCTTCTTGAAAACAATTGCTTGCTCATACTATCACTTTATTATAATATAACATAACATAACATATTTTACAAAACCCGTGGGAGTGTTCATCCCACATTTCACAGTCCGCAATGTCATCTCTCCACAGTCTTGCATCAAGTATTGCTGGTAGGTTGCTAACCTACAGCATGAACGTAAGTAATGAGCTTATGCCCAGTAAGTACAATATTCAATCCGCAAAACATTTTAATAAATGAATGTATGAACCGATTATGCTTTCTTATGAATCAATTATGCTTTCTTATATTAACTTGGTTCTGTTCCTTTACATGTCATGCGTGCACATACCGTGGTACATCGCTATGGAGTGGCTGGAGGCGGCCAGTCCAATCCAACTCAAACCATGAAACAAACCGTTTAACATGGAGTGATTGGGGCAGCCAATCCAATTCAACTCAAACCATAGACTAAACCGTTTAAACCCGCCCTCGTGGCAAGTCGGTACGACACAATAACCTTAGCTTGTCTTATCTTATCTGATGACTTAAAAACATGTTCTTACCATGTGGTTTAACATTAGTGAACATGCCTCATGATGTCACTATTTCAAAACGCATAACATAACATACTAACAAACCATAACATAAACATCATAACATAAAACATCATAACGTAAACATCATAACATAAATATCATAACGTAAACATCATAACATAAACATCGTATCATAAGCACCATAACATATAACATATTTAAATCATGTACATCAATACATGATTTCTTAAAAAACATGTCATGTAAAAACGTTTTGCCCATGCTGTAGGCGGAGTTGTACTTACTTGTCATCCTACGCTCTTGATTTATCGTCCAAACATGGCACGACAACAGTTCATGCTCTTGTTTCAAACAGGGTGTAAGGTAAGAGTCATACACATTCTATCTTACCATAAATCATAATTGTTAAATGTTGGTATTCTAGTAGCCCTAGTTATATGTTCCCTATATCTTCTTATGATCACTCAATCGGTTACTTGCAGTAACCCTAGGGCACATGGCCCAACATATTTAAACAATACCTTGTTAGTTTACTTAGGGTAACCTTGGGAACTAAGCCCAATCATACTTGAATAGTATTAGGTTACTACTCTTACTAAAGCCCAACTAATTATAACGTATTACCCCATTAGGTTACTATTGGTAACTATAGGGTACGGCCCAATTATTTATTTATTTGCTCTTTCTTGACAAACCTTTGTCAAGTTTTCTTTACAAATCTTTATAAAAACCGTATTTTCATAAAACTGTAACTTTTAAGCAAAGACAGTTAAAAACTGTCAAGCTCTGAAAATAATCTTTGAAAACAGTTTCTTAATTTCGGTTATCAGTGTATGTGCAGGAATTTCCTGATTTTACACTGTTTTCTAAAAATCCTGTGCAGGAATTTCCTGTACCCTGCACAGTTTTGGGAATATGGTTTTACTTTAAAATCTGGAATTAGAAAAAGATTCCTTCATGAACGTTGTAGATCTCGAATAATACTACAAATTTTGTGTTTTCTCAAAAACCAAATCTAGCTTTAACCTATCCATTTTTCTTGTTGAATCTGCCTAGCCGTGCACACTGGGTCTGGCTGACCAGGCTCGGGTTTTTGTAAAAACAGAGGCCATTGGAGCCTTATTTTTGAAAACCGTCCACGATGTCCCTTAGGATTTTCCATTTTCTACAACTTTACAGTCTTAACTTTCTTCAAATTCGGCCTCTAAGGGCCTCAAAATCCACTTTCCAGAAAGTTGCCCAGTTTTACCCGAAAACTGGCACTTTCGGTTTAGGTCAATTTTTACGTAAAATTACGCGCACACTACCTCAAACGGTCACAACCGTGAGCCTACATCAAGCATGCAGCATATTTCATAACATTCCCATGATCATACATTCATTCTTAAACCTATGGGGACATATAACAAACATATAGTAGGCATACTCAAAACCCACATAATCTTTAACACATATGATCATAACTATGCACCAAAACATAATTAGAGACCACCAAACCCTAATCAAGCACATACTAGTAAAACTAACTAGAGCATGAACATAATTGGTGAGCTTATGCTCTTACTTCAAAGCCTAAAACTTTAATCAAAACTCAATAAAAAGCTTAGGGATTTGAGAGAATTACACCTAGATCTTGGAGGTGAATTCTCAAGCTCGGATCCGAAATTTTTCTCTTGCTTTTCTTCACCAAAATCTGACCACTCTCTTTCTTTTTCTTTTTCTTCTTTGGCTCGGTTTCTAGGGAGGGAGAGAGAGTTGAAATTTTGACAAAGTTTTGGGTTCAACCTAGTGCTCAAAAACGTGAACCAACTTCACCTATTTATAGGTGAAAAATATAATTTCTAAAATTGCATATTAGGGTTTAAGAGCAAAATATTTGCTCATTACCCCCCACCCCATGTGGCCGGCCAAAAGGAAGCCTTGGTGGGCAAGTTACTTGCTCATCAAGTACTTGCTTACATCACCTTGCTGACATCACCTTACTGCATCACCTTGCTGACATCATCTTGCTGACATCACCTTGCTGCATCACCTTGCTGACATCATCAAGGCAACTGCTTGCTCTCCAAGCCACAAGACAACCGGCCATTTTGTGTGGGAACCAAGAAAAATCCTAGTTGGAGTCTCTAGCTTATCTCTAGCTTAATTCCTTGTTCCAATGTAACCAAGCTTGTAACCAATATTTGGCCTAGTTGGAGTCTTAATTAGGAAATTTCATAATTCAATAATTACATACTTATCCATCATTACTTACTTTTCTTAAAATTACACTTTGGCCCCTATGGACAAAATATTTGCACTTTAGTCCCTGAAGGTGGCCGACTATGGTAGAGCCACTTGACTTCTAAAAATCCATTAATATAATTATGCAGTCCATTTTCTTACTTACTTAAATAATATCAATACTGTTTTTCACCAAAAACAGTATCGTCATACTGGACTGCAATCCAGAATTCATCTGCATAAAATTGGACTGCGTATCAGATTTTTCTTAAGACTTGAAACTATTTAGTCCATATTGCTCTAATTATTGTGCTTGATTTTTCTAGGGTGGTCTCATAGCTTATTCTTGCCCATTCGTCCGTAATGACGGTTTCCCGCAGTATAATTTCCATACAGTTGATTGCACTGCAGTACCATCTTAGTCAAACCTAAAGTCAACCTGGTCAAACTTTGACCGTCATAAAATCGTAAATTTCAATTTTGTCCTTTTTCTCAAAAGGCCTCATGCTTGACTTAAGCAAACTATTATTGTGTCTCGTAGCTAATTAAACGAGAACTCAAACATATACTGATATTCAACTCAGATCATGAGCTTCATATCGACATATAAGATTCATACTTGGATTTTCCTTTTATCTAAAGAAATCGTAAGTTCATCAAAATTTTGGGTTCTTACAACCTCATCTTGGGATAATTATATGAATTTATGAATTTTTAGAAAATTAAGAAAGTATTAAATGGATGAACATTTAAATATTACTTGGTCTACAAGTAACCCTTATGGCCGGCCACCACATTGGATCATTGAGCAAATATTTTTGCTTTTAAGGACTAAAATGCAATTTTAGAAATAAAAATAATTCTAGAAAATAAATTAAATTTCACCTATAAATAGGTGAGGTGGGGTTAAGTTTGAACCACTTAGTGAAACCTTAACTTTTTAGTTCACTCTCAAATCTCTCTCCCTCCCTCAGAACCGAACCCAAAGAAAAAAAAATAGAAGAGAGTGGTCGGATTTTTGGATAAGGAAAGCAAGAAGAAAATTTTTTGATCCAAGCTTGGATGTAACCCTCTCAATTCCCTAAGTATTCTATTAAGTTTTGATTGAGATTTTAAATGTATTTCAAGCTTGTATGTAAGAGCATAAGCTCACCTTCTATTTTTCATGCAATAGTTTAGTATGCTTAGTATGTGCTTGATTAGGGTTTTAGTGATCTTGATTTATGATTTGGTGCATGTTTTTGATGTTATGTTTTAAAAATTATGTGATATATGTGAATGTTTAGTGGGTGTTTGTTACATGTCCCCACATGCTTAAGAAGAAGCATTGTATGCATGAATGATGGAGATGAGATTGTATGATGAATTAAGAATGAAAAAGATTGCCACACGGGTTACATGGATGGGAAACAAATGCATGTTGATGGAAACCCTACGTGATACGTTGCATGATTGATGTAGGCTCACTGTTGCAACCGTTTGAGATAGGGTGTGTGTAATTTTACGTAAAAATCAATCAAAAGTAAAACTTTCAGTTTTCAGGTAAAACAGGGCAGCAATCTGCAAAAGAAATTTTGAGACCCTTAGAGGCTGAATTTGGAAAAAGTTAAAACTACAAAGTTGTAGAGAATTAAAAATCTTAGGGGATCACATAGACAGTTTTTAAAAAAATGGCTCCAAAGGCCTCTGTTTTTATTAAAATCCAAGACTGGCCTGATCAGACAAGTGCTCCCGGCCAGGGGGTTTCAACAAGGAAAACGGATAGGTTAAAGGTAGAACCGAGTTTCAAGTTAAAACAAAAGTTGTAGGAATCTTTGAGATCTACAACTTTGATTAAGAAAACTTTTCCAAATTCAAAATAGATTTTGAAATAAAACTGGATCTTAAAAATTGAGTAGGAAATAGGAAATTCTTGCACAGGATTTTCAAAATAGTGCATGAACAGGCAATTCCTGCACATGCACTGATACTTGAAATTATGGGACTGTTTTCAAAAAATGGTGTTCAGAATTTTACAGTTTTACTATCTTTGTTTAAAAATTAATTACAGTTTTATAAAAATAGTTTAAAAAGAGTTAAATAAGGTTTTGACAAGAAAAGAAGTAATTGAATTAGGCTAAGTTATATGGTAACCATAGTAAGACTTATAATAATCGGAAAGTATACTAAAAATTATTTGGACCAAGTTATTTGAAAGGATACTTATAGTAACCAAATGGGTTACTAATTTTATAAGTTGGACTTTGGATCCAAGGTTACTTATGGTAACCAAATGAGATACCACTGTTATATAATTGGGCCTTAGTAACTTAATAGGATATTAACCTAAATATGATTGGGCTGACACCTAAGGTTACCAATAGTAACCTAGTAAGATACCATTTAAGTATAATTAGGCCTTGTACCCATTTAAGATACCGTTTGATTGTTATTGGGTCATGTGCCCTAAGGTTACATTTAGTAACCGAATAAGATATCATTGTAGTATGTGGAGGACATATAGCTAGAGTTATTGATGAATGTTGGTTAGGATACCAGCATTGAATGTAATGATTTATGGTAAGATAGGATGATCCTTATCTTACATCCTTTTTGAAAACAGGAAAGTAACCTATTGTTGCAACCTGTTGGAGCAACAAACCCAAGATCTAGCATAACCAGTAAGTACAACTCCGACTACAGCATAGACAAATTATTTTATTGCTTGCATGTTTTCAAAGTCCATGCATTTATGTATGTAATGTATATGATTTATAATTTATATTGTGACATCATGAAGCATGCTCACTAATGATAATTTACATGGTAAGAATAAGATTAAGTTTCAAGTAAAAGACTATTTTTAAGAAACTGTTTGCAAGAAAATGTTTTCAAGTATGATGTTAAGCAAGTTTCATCGTGTCGTACCGACCTGCACTAGGTCAGGTTTGGTCCATGGTTTTGAGTTGGACTGGGCTGGCCGTCCCAACCACTCCATGGCTGCGCGCCACGGTACGTACACTTATGTTATGTAAGGGCACAAAAATATGCTAACTTAAGAAAGCATAATGAAGCATAATTGGTTCATGCATTGCTTTATTTCGAATTATTTTTGCGGGTTAATAGTTGTACTTGCTGAGCGAAAACTAATGACTTATGTTTATGCTGTAAGTAAGCAACCTATTGGCCATACTTGATGCAGGACGGTGGGGCACGGCAAGGCTCACTGTGAAACTATGGGATGGAGACCGCTACGTATTTTGTGAGATAATATGTGTAATTATTATTTAGTATAATATGTTGTATGTTAAAATACGTTTAAAACTCAAATACTTAATTAAGTACGTAAATATGTTTTTATGTAAGTATATAGTAGAGTTTAGATTCAAGTTGTTTTAAAAAATTATATACCCTATTTTCGCTGATTAAGTAAGTCAAGTAATTATGTAAGATAAGTATGGTAATGGCCTACGTAAGGCGGGTCGTTACAATTTTGGTCGCCAAAAACATTTTTCCGCTATCAACTATTTTATTGGTTGCCATATGTTTTCAGTGGGAAACAATTTGTTTTTTCACGTGCATTTTACTAGGACCCTATGAATTTGGCCACAAAAGGAGATTTACTGCTACTAAAGTTTGGTCGCCGAAATCATTTTTCCGCTACCAATATTTTGTTAGTCGCCAAATGTTTTCCGCGGAAACCAAATTTTTTTTTCGCGCTCTACCATTGGCGAGCACAAAATTATTTGGTCTCAAAATGTCTCTTACAGCGACCAAAATTTGGTAGCTAAAGAATGTAACTTTCTGCTACCAAAATTTGGTCTCATTAACGTCTCTCTTACTACCAAATTTTTTTAGTCGCGGAATGTCTAATCACTGAAAGTTTAAATTCTTGTAGTGTGATGTAGAATCTCTATCAAAGGTAAAGAATCTCTATTTGGGAGAAGCAAGCTACATTCTTGGTATCTAGATTATATAGGATCGCAAGAATAGGCTTCTGGCATTGTCCCAGGCTTCGTACATTGACAAGTTGCTTATCAGATTTGCGATGCAGAACTCCAAGAAAGGGAACTTGCCTTCTCGACATGGAGTTCTTCTTTCTAAAGAGCCATGTCCTAAAACACCGCAAGAAAAGAAGAATATGAGACGAATTCCCTATATATCGGTTGTAATAACCAAACTTTTGGCGAACTTGTGATTTCCTTAGATGTAAAGGAAATTTAAGTCTGTACTATGTATATCAATGTGAAATTCATGATCTGATTATTAGAATATGTTTGAGTTCTTATAGTGTTATAAGACTCAATGACAGTTCATCAAATAAAGTATGAGGTTTTATGGTAAAAAAGGAAAAATCATGATTTATAGTGTTGTTCTGGTAAATGAATGACCACGATAGCTTACAACATGATTAAGATGGTACTATAGTTTATTAAGCAGTATTGAAATTATTCTGTGACCGACCGTCATTATGAATGCAAAATTAAGAATAAGGATTAGGAACATTCTAGAATAATCTAAAATAGTATTTGGAGCAATTAAAATGAGGTGGCTTCAAGTCCTAAGAAAAACCTATACACAGTCCAGTTATGTGTAGATAAATTATGGACTGCAGTTCAACATCATCATATTGTGTGTAGTTGAAACAGTATTTATACTATCTGGATTAATAAGAAAAATTACTGCATATTAAGAGGAAAGGCCAAACATGGCATTACTTGAAGGCCAAGTAAATGAAGATAATTGCACAAATTTTTGGGTTAATTGTTTTTATGGAAAGAATTGAAGAGATCTGCTTGAGAAGATTTTTTTGGCTCCAACACTCCACATGGCCAGCCATTTGAGGAAAAGAAATTCAAAAAATGGTGTTTTAGGGCCAATTATGTAAATCAGGGAAATTTGAAGAAAAAAAAATTAATTGTGCAAAAATTTGAAAATTTCACCTATAAATAAGTGTGAATTGTAACGACCCGCCTTACGTAGGCCGTTACCGTACTTATCTTACATAAATACTAATACTTATTCAACTAGCGGAAAATACGGAATATATTTTTTTTCTACATCAAAACAATTATAAAGGTAACTCGACCAAATAATTTCTTACAAACATATATACGTACTTATTTGAGTATTAAAGATTTTAAACTTATTTTAATATTCAACTGATTAAACTAAATAATAATTTCATATAATTAAACTCAAAACGCGTAGTGGTTTCATCCCGTAATTTCACAGTTAGCCCAGCCATGCCCCACCGTCTTGCATCAAGTATTACCAATAGGGAGCTTACCTACAGCATAAACGTAAGTTGTGAGCTTTCGCTCAGCAAGTAAAACTATTAACCCGCAAAAACAATATAAACTTAAACAATGCATGAACCAATTATGCTTCATTATGCTTTCTTATGTTAGCATATTTTTGGGCCCTTACTTAATATAAGTGTACGTACCGTGGCGCGCAGTCATGGAGTGGTTGGGGTGGCCAGCCCTATCCAACTCAAACCATGAACCAACCCTGACCTAGTTCAGGTCGGTACAACACGATTAAACTTGCTTAACATCTTACTTGAAGACATTTTCTTGAAAATAGTTTCTTAAAAACAGTCTCTTACTTGAAACTTAATCTTACTCTTGCCATATAAATTATCATTAATAAACATGCTTCATGATATCACATTAATAAAACATAATCATATGCAACACATACATAAGTGCATGAGCTTTAAAAACATGCAATCAGTAAAACAATTAGCCTATGTTGTAGGCGGAGTTGTACTTACTGGTTACACTAGAGATGGGTTTGTTGCTTCAACGAAACGCAACAACAGGTTACTTTCCTGTTTTCAAAAAGAACGTAAGATAAGAATCATCCTATCTTACCATAAATTATTACATTAAATGTTGGTATCCTAACCAACATTTAACATTTATCCTAGTTATATGTCCCCTACTAACGTGGTATCCTATTCGGTTACTAAATGTAACCTTGAGGCACCAAACCTTAAAAACAATCAAACAATATCTTGTTTGATTTCTTAATACAAATCCTAGTTAGTTATACTTAAATAGTATCCTTTTAGGTTACTAAAAGTAACCCTGGGTATAAACCCAATCATAATAAGGTTAATGTCCTATTGGGTTACCAATACCCAATAATGGTATCCCATTTGATTATTCTAAGTAACCTTGGGTTTTAAATCTAGCATATAAAATTTAGTAACCCATTTGGTTACTATAAGTATACTTTCAATTTACTTAGTTCAATAATAATTTTTAGTATCATAACCGATTACTATATGTCTTACTATGGTTAACATATTACCTAGCATAATTTACTTATTTCTTTTATTCACAAAAACCTTGGTTAATTCTTTTTAAACCATTGTTATAAAACTACAATTGATTTATTTTATAAAGATAGAAAAACTGTGATGTTTTGAAAATCATTCATTGAAAACAGTCCAATAATTTACGTAAGCAGTGCATGTGAAGGAATTTCTGCTCATGCATTGTTTTGAAAATCCTGTGCAGGAATTGCCTATTTCCTGCTCAGTTTTTAATATTCAGTTTTATTCTAAAATCTGTTTTGAATTTGAAAAAGTTTCCTTCATGAAAGTTGTAGACCTCATAAAGTCCTACAATTTTAGTTTTTAATCAAAACCTAATTCTACCTTTAAGCTGCTCATATTCCTTGTTGAAGCGTCCTAGCCAGTCTCGGATTTTCACAAAAACGAAAACCTTTTGAGCTTATTTTTCAAAATCTGTTCATGCTTCCCCCTAGGAATTTCAATTTTCTACAACTTTTCAGTTCTAACTTTTCTCAAATTCTGCCTCTAAGGGCTTCAAAATTTCGTTTCCAAATTACTGCCCAGTTTTATCCGAAAACTGGCAGATTTACTTTGGATTGTTTGTTACGTAAAATAACGCACACCCTACCTCAAACGGTCACAACCGTGAGCCTATTTCACACATGCAGCGTATTACGTAGTTTTTCCATCACATACACTTGTTTCTTATCCCTTTTACCCATGTAGTAAACTTTTACCAATTAGGGTTTTAAGTTGATTTTACATGTTAATTCAACATACAATCAACTCTCCATCATACAAGCATACCATACAACTATTTAAACATATGGGGACATATAACAAACACCTAATAGACATACACACTAAGCATTTAATTTTAAAGCATAACTTCAAAAACATAAACCAAAACATAGATCTAGCTTACTAAAACCCTAATCAAGCACATACTAATCAAACTAAACCATTGCATGAAAAAAATAAGTGAGCTTATGCTCTTACATAACCAACTTAATATACACTTAAATAAATGAATCAAAACTCAAATAAAAAGCTTAGGGGGTTTAGTAGATTTACCTTAACACTTAGAAGTGGATCTAGGCTTGAATCACAAACTTCCTCCTTGATTTCTTCCTCAAAAACCGACACACTCTCACTTTCTTGCTCACTATGAGTTCGGCTTTTAAGGGGGAGGGAGAGGCTAGATTGTGAACTAAAAAGTTAGGGTTTCAAAAGTGATTCAAGGCAAACCCTACCACACCTATTTATAGGCAAATTTTAATTTAAATTCCTAGAATTATTTTTATTGTTTGAATTGCATTTAAGTCCTCAAAAGCAAAAATATTTGCCCCCTCTAAAGTCCCTAAAGTGGCCGGCCACATGGAGTGGCTTGTTGGCCAATTTTCATCCATGTTCATGCTTAAAACTTACTTTCCATATTTTCTAAAATCCAATTAATTCAATTAATCATTACAAAGTGAGGTGTCCTTAATTAAAGTTCCATTTGGCTTTCTTCCACAAATGCAGTCCATTTCATACTAATACAGATTTTACAATACTGTTTTCACTAATAACAGTACTGTTATACTGGACTGCAGTCCATTTTTATCTGCACTAAACCGAACTGCGTAAAAATTTTCTTAGAACTAAAAGCCACTTAGTTCTTGTTACTCTAAATATTGTGCTTGATTTTTCTACAGTAATCCCAAACCTAATTTTCACTTCGCAATCTGTAATAACAATTTTTCACAGTATAATTTTATACTGTTTAAAAACTACAATATCGTCTCAAACATACCTTAGATTATTTTGATCAAACTTTGACTGGAATAAAATCATACATAAACCTTAATTCTGATAAATCATATCAGGCATTTCATATAAACATACATAATACAAACTTTTGATTCCTTAAAAAGGAAATCGTAAATTTGTAAAAAAAGGTTGGTTATTACATGAATAGTGGGAGAATTGGCCATTTAGCTATCTTACTTTCTTTTCCTCTCTAGTTCTTGGGGGGGGGGGGGGGGGGGGGGGGGGGGGGGGGGGGGGAGAGATAGAACAAGGGTGGTGGCCGGATTTTTTTGTGTAGAGGTAGAACAACGATTTTTCTCATTCAAGGCCTAGAATCACCTCTTTCAAGCTCTAGGGGTATATTCTTGATCCCTTAGCTGAAGCTTTAATTAGTTTTGATTTTGTGGAATTTAAGTGTATTTCAAGTTATGGGATGTAACATCATAAGCTCATGTTCTCTTAATTTGCTATTTTATAGCCTCAAATATATTATTTATGCTTTGATTAACTTGATTTGCTAGCTTTAAACTTAGGTTTGATTTTATGTTTTAAGATGAATTTTGAAGATAATGTGCATGTGATTATGCTCTCATATGTTCAAGTATGGTGATTTTATGCATGTTGGCTTATAGATCAACATAAAAACACAACTTGGTAAATTAGTGAGTTATCAATATTATGTTTTTCAAGTAAATAGACAAGTGAATAGTTGAATTTTAAGAACGAATCTGAAACGCTACATAATGACTTAGGCTCATGACTTTGACTGTTCGAGGTATTGTGTGCGGATTTTTAAACTAGAACCAACAAAAAAATAAACTGCCAGTTTTCGGAATAATTGGGACAGTTTTCTGACAACTCAATTTTGAGCCCCTTAAAGGCCGAATTTGAACAAAGTTATAACTGTAAAGTTGTTGAACACATTAAATCCTAGTGGACACCATTGACATTTTTTTTGAAAAAAAAGGCTCCAAAGGCCTCCGTTTTTATCAGTTTTTAAAACTGGTCGGTCGAGGTATTATACACGGCCAGAATCTTTCAAGGGAAAAAATGGATAAGTTAGAGATGGATTTAAGCTTCAAGAAATTTTTTTAAGGGGGGTAGATGTAATGACCAAACTTTTTATAAGTTTATGATTTCTTTCGTTAAGAATCAAAAGTCTGTTTATGTGATATGTATGATATGTTTTCTAAGAAAAGTTGTTGAATCTTTTGTTAAAAGATTCGATAATTTATTTAAGCAAGTTTAAGACCCTTTGTTAAAAGGGTAAATTATGATTTATGATTCAATGTGATAGTTTATAGCTTAAGAAAATCTTATATGCAGTTTAGATAAATTTTGGACAATGGTCCAGTACGATTATACTGTTAACAGTTGAAACAGTATTTAAGTATTTATGTTAGTATGAAAATGGACTGCATTTAGGAGATAAGTCAAATAAGGCCTTACAGGTTGACATCTCAGATGACAAGTGTCATTATCATGATTGGTCACCTTATAGGGACCAAAATGTAAATATTTTATTTTTAGGGGTCAATTTGTAAATTTAAGAAAAGTTCATGATTTTGAACTTTTAGAAGTTAAGAAGTCTTGTAAGGCATGATCAAGCAAGAAATTTGATATTTGGAAGTTTAGCTGTAATTAGCCAACTTACAGGGACTAAAGTGCAAATATTTTTGCTTTTAGGGGCCAATGTGCAATTTTGAAAAAATTGTGGAATTATCAGTAATTATGTAAATTTTTGAACCATAGACTTGTTAAGTAAAGTTTCTTAGTTCAATTAAGTCAATGATCCATTTCAAGTTCGGTTAGCTTGGTTGGAAATCAAAGAAGACAAGTTAAGATTAAATTGAATGACTCTAGCTAGAACCAATCACATTGTCCCATGTGTCACCATAGGGACCGGCCACATCATGGCCTTGTGAGCAAGGAATCTTGTTTTTGAGGAGCATTATGCAAATTGGAAGAATTTAGGTGTCAAAAAAAAGTGACAAATCATACTTTAAGTTGGTGATTAAGCACCTTGATTTGTGGCTTGGTTGGTTATGTTCAAGGATTCAATTGGCTAGTGTTTTGGCACAAAAGGACATGCCACATGAGGCTGAAACACCTCAAGCCTATAGCTTGCATGAGTCACCCTCCTAGCCTTGCACCTTTGGCAAGACAAGGCATGCACACCTAAGCACCAAAGGCCGGCCACATAAGGGAGCAACACATCATGACTAGCCTTGATAAGAGACAAGTTGAACCTTGCACACATGGCAAACTTATGCATTGCCAAAGCTACCTCTATGACCGGCCACATGAGGAAGAGACACATCCCTTGGCCTAGCTTAGATGAATCAACCATGTAGACTTCCTAGCCTAGCTCCCTTGGCAAGCCAAGGCTTGCACACCTCACCCTAGGGCCGGCCACAACAAGGTAATGCCACCTCAAGCATATAGCCTTGATGAGCAAGCATTTTAGCTAGGTTTGCTTGTCAAATTGGAGCAAGAAAAACCGGCCAACACATAGGGACTAAGGAGAAATATTTTGGCCTTAAGGATCGATGCATAAATTACAAAAGAAAGATCACTTGAACACATGACACCTCATACACCCTAGCTTGGCTTAGTAAGCAAACTAGCCTTGCCTATGGTGAACAAGAGCAAGCTCCAAACTACACTTAAGGTCAGCTAACTTAGGAGGACGACACCTCATGACCCCTAGCCATCATGAGTAAGCTCCCATAGCCTTTCTACTCGGCAAAAAGGGGCAAGGAGAGCCGGCCACCTCATGGGAGTTTAGGAGCAATTGTTGTTCCTTTAGGGGCTAGTTAGCAATTCCAAGAGTTAGAGATTCATCTATAAATAGGTGAAGGTTCTTTCATTTCATTTTGTTAGCAAATTAAAGCAAGCAACACACTCCCTAGATCTGCCTTAAGAGCCGAAGTAAGAAAGGAAAGAAAAGAGAGAGGAGAAAGCAAGAAAAAAGGAGAGTTCGTTTTAGTGTAGGAAGAAAGAAGAAAATTTCAAAACCCTAGTTTGAGATTTTCATCCGTGGAACTTTAGGTAAATATTGTGATCCTCTAGTTCTTTATTCAAGTTTCAGTTAGGGTTTGAGTATATGACCATTAAGTATGAGCATGAGCTTAGTTTGTTAAGTTTTTTGCACTATGGTTTTGAAATGCCTGTTTAGGGTTGTAAACTAGACGGTTTTTCTGAAAACGAGATTTTGAGGTCTCTAGAGGCCGATTTTGGAAAATGTCAAAACTGTAAAGTTGTAGAAAAGGGAAAATTCTAGGGGACACCGCAAACAATTTTTGAAAATAAGGCCTCTAAGACCTTTGATTTTGCAAAAACCCGAGACCCAGTTATGATTAGTAAATATGGTCGAAGAATTTTCAAAGAAAGAAACAAGTAGGTTAAGTACAGATTTAAGTTTTGAGTTAAAAACAAAAGTTGTAGGAGACTTCAAGATCTACAACTTTCATGAAGAAAACCTTTTCAAATTTAAAATATATTTGTAAGAAAAGGACCAAACATTATGAATTAGTTCAAAAACCCAGTTTTCAGAATTCAAGGGTTTTACTAAAATTCAAAAAAGAGTTGAGTTTTAGGGTTTGTACTTTAAAGAATTAGAATTGTTATGATATCATGATAGGATGATGCTTATCCTATGATTTTCTTGAAAACAGGAAAGTGACCTGTTTGACTGAAGTATTTTAGTTCAAGGCGCAAGTAACGGTAAGTACGACTCCGCCTACAGCATAAACAAAAATGTTGTTGTTATATGCCTTCAAGTTTAAGATGATATATGTATGACAAAAGTTTATGGCTTGTATGATAACAAGTTCATGATGTTATGTGTATGACGATTGTTTATGGTATGTGTGTTCAAATGTTATGGCATGTATGCTTTCAAGTTTTTGTTGTTAAATACAGAATGAATGTCTATAGCATGTATGTTCATATGATGAGTATTTTGATATTATGACATCACGAAGCATGCTCATTAATAATAAGTCATTTGGTAAGATATGAAATCCCAGTTTCAGTTAAGAAACTGTTTATGATCATGAAATAAGGTTTCAAGTATGAAACAAGATCAGAACAAGTTTTAAGTATCATGATAAGCAGGATGCTATATGTCGTATCGACCCGAACTAGGTCGGGTTTGTTCATGGTTTGAGTTGGACAGGGCTGGCCGCCCCAACCACTCCATGGCAGCGCGCCACGGTACGTACATTTATGTTATGTAAGGGCCCAAAAAGTATGCTAACCTATGAAAACAGTAAGAAAGCATAAATGGTTCATGCATTATGTTATCATGAAATGTTTTGCGGATTAGATAGTTGTGCTTGCTGAGCGAAAGCTCATAGTTCATGTTTATGCTGTAGGTAAGCAAACTTATGGCAGTCCTTGATGCAAGGCAGTGGAGCGTGGTGAAGCAAAACTGTGAAACTGTGGGTCTGGAACTACTACGTTTCTTTTTGTTAATTTATGTTACTTTAAATATGTTGTATTTGAGTACAAGACTTTAGTACTACGATAAGTAATTAAGTATATGTACATGTATGTATGAAAGTAATGACTAAGGGGATTTCCCAGTTCAAGTTATATATCGTTTGTATAAAAAAAATAAAAAAATTTAGCCCAAATTTTCGTATGTTTTTAAGTAAATATGTGAGGGTAACGGCCTACGATAGGCGGGTCGTTACAAAAGATAATTATTCAATTTTGAGAACTTTTGGTAAATATGGAAAGTGGATAATTATTAAAAGATTTTCTAGTGGAATGAGCTCCACATGACTGGCCACCTCAAGGGACTAAAGGGTAAATATTTTGTTTTTAGGGTCAAATATGTAATTTTTAAAAAATAAAATAAATGTGAAAAATTATTTTTCACCTATAAATAGGGGTGGTGAGTTGATTTGTGGACCCCTAGTTACTTTTCAAAGTTCTTGTTCACTTTCAACTTTTCCTTTCTAGCTCTAGAAAAAAAAAAGAGAGAGAGAGAGAGAGAGAGGGTGAAGTGGCCGGTTCTTGTCAGGAGAAAAAGGGAAGAGCAAATCTCTTTCTGTAATATCCAAAAATTTTCACGAACTCATGATTTTCTTGTATATAAGAAATCTAAAGTTTGTACTATGTGTTTATGTGCAATTGTATGAAAATTATGAATACCAATACAAAATTCATAATTTTATCAGTATAGGGTTGAGTTCTCGGTAAATTAATTACGAGACTTCATAATAGGCCTTTTAAGGAAAAAGGCACAACGGAATTTCATGAATTTATAATGGTCAAAATTTGACCAAAAAGTCAAAGTTTGACCAGAATAAGTCAAAGGTTGACCAGAGTAAGACGGTACTGTGTTATGATAAGCAGTACGGAAAATATACTGTGAAAACCGTCTTTACAGGCAAGATAGTATAATTAAGTTTTAAAATCACCATAGAAAAATCAAGCACCTAAAATAGGATATTAAGTGCCAAAGGGCTTTAAATAAAAAGAAAATTTTTTATACAGTCCAACTATACACAGATAAATTTTGGACTGAAGTTCAGTATAACAGTACTGAATTGTACTGTGTATTAGTGAGCATAGTACTAGAAATATCTGTGTTGGTTTTAAAGTGGACTGCTTTTTAAGGAAAAAGGCAAACTAGCCTTAATTGTGCTTACCTCATCACCTTTTGGATTTATGACATCATTAAGGTTTTAAATAAAATAAATAAATTAGAAAATCTTGGACTATTCTAGATGGTGAGGTGGCCGGCCATTTAGGGGTCAAAATAGAATTAATTTTGCTCTATGGATTTATGAGCAAATGTTGAACAAAATTTTTTTTGCAAAAAGGTCCCATTTTTCACCTATAAATAGGCTCATGGGGGGATCAGTTTTGGCTGATAAAAAATTCAGAAAAAGCAGCCAAATTTTGCCCATTTTCCCTCTCCAAAAATCTGCAATCTCAAGTGGGTGATTGAGTGAAGAAAAAAATTGAGAAACTTAGGGGTTTTGATGTTTGTAGTCTTCGGTTTCCCCTAGCAAGTTCAAGCAAAAATTTTGGCAGTTTTTGTGCCCAATTTTGGGGCCAACAGCCGTCTGCCAAGGGGGGGTGAGTGAGTGAGAAAATTTGGATTTAAGAGTGCTTAGTTTAGGTGTAAGCAGCCACCAAGAATCAGCCAATTTTGGTGCCAATTGGTGCAACAAAACCGGCCTTGGGTGGTGTCCTAGGAGGAAAATTTTTGTGACCAAACCCTAGCCTTAATTTCTTCAATAAATCAAGGTAAACCATTCTAGACCTTAATCTCTTTCAATTAAGCATTCAATTTGAAATTTACATGTATTTCAAGTTGAAATTGTAAGAGCATAAGCTCAATTTATTTTGTGCCCAAAGTTAGGAATCAAGGGTTGTGCTTGATCTAGAATTAGGGGGTGGTTTGATTTTTATGTGCATGCTTGCTTTAATTTTCTTAATTTTCATGCTAAATACTAGTTTATTATATGTCCCCAATCTGCCCTAGTGTTGATGAATGATAATTTTGTGCTAGGTTGCTAGAATTTAATTAGTATGCTTGCTAGGTTTTGTGCAACCAAAATCATGCAACTTAGTTGATCCAATATCAATTAGGTTTGCATGGTGATGTTAGAAATTGTGATTAAAGAAAATTTACACTAGAAAACTGCTGCATATGTGTATTAGAGCTCCCGCGGTGGCTGGTTGAGCTAGATTCCACGTCTAGGACGTAAAACGAACTCTAAACAGAAAAACTGCCAGGTTCGGGTGGATCCTGACCAGTTTTACGGCAAGCCGATTTTGAGGCCTTTAGAGGCCGAATTTGGAAAAACTTAAAACACAAAAGTTACTCGGAACAGTTTTTCCTAGGGGTTCAGTGCAGACAGATTTGCAAAATGAGGCTCCAATGGCCTCAATTTTTATGAAAATCCGAGGCTGATCTGCCCAGACCTAGTCTACACGTCCAGTAAGTTTCAAATTAAAACTGACAAGAATCCAAGCATAACTGGGTTTTTCCTAAAACACGAAAGTTTTAGAATTTTTCAAGAGCAAGAACTTTGTTGGAGACAAGTTTTTCAAATTCAATCTAGATTTTTAAATACAACCTGAACTATAAAAACTGTGCATAGAGCAAGAAATTCCTGCACAGGATTTTCTAAAACAATGCAGAAAAACTGTATTTTTGCACCAACACCCCTGTTTTGTCTATAAAAACTGTTCCAAAGGTAGTTTTCAGCCTTTAATGATTTTTATAAAGTCACACTTTGAAAACCACGAATTTTCAAGTTAAACAAAAGATTGTTGTCAAATTTTCCAAATTTGGATTTTAAAAGCCAAAGTATAGTAACAAGAGGTTGACGGATAGTAACCAGGAAGGATACCCAAGTTACTAAAGCTTAGGCCGATAATAGGAATAATAACCTGATACTATTCATATATACATGGGTTTAATACCCAAGGTTACCTCAAGTAACCTAACAAGTAAGGAATCGAGTTTGGCTAACCACAAACTCTAAGGTTACGATTAGTAACCTAGTAAATGATCAAGACATGTGTGGGGGACATATAACTAGAATGTTGGAAAGGTTACCAACATTTTTATAGGATCCTTATCCTATGTTTTTTTGTATGTAGCAGGAAGTAACCTGCAATTGCGATCTGAGTTAAAGCAACAAAACTTGGAACATAGCATATCAGGCAAGTATCAAACCTACCTACAGTATGAAAATAGTAAATACTATTTTCAAATATGCTATGTTAAGCTATGCTATTTACATCATATTTTCAAGTGTACATGCTATGTTATATTATGATATGTGATGCCATGCAATGATATGCTAAGATATGCTATGACATGGTATGCCATGTTACAAGAATGTCATGTTGACAAAAATGACATGTTTTAAAAATGTCATGGTTTCAAAAATGCCATGTTTTCAAGAATGCCATGTTATGACAAGTGTTAGGTATGATATGACATAGTGACATCATGAGTCATGTTCACTAATGTTAAATCACATGGTAAGATAAATCAAGTAAGGTGTCGTACCAACCTCCCGTGATCGTGGAGGCTACATGTTTCAGTTGTGACATTTACCTTCCGTGATCGTGAAGGGTCAAGTTATAAATTCCCAGAACTGTTAGGACCTTGCAAACCCTAGCTTTGTCTGGAGGCTGCGCACTTTTGGTACGGACACTATGGGCCCACAGATTGAGACAAGATAATAAATTAAAGATTGAGTCTATAATGAAGCATAAGACATTCAATCAATCATAAATAGTTCATGTATAAGTTACATGATGATTGGCATGTTTCTAAAATGTTTGAAATATTTTGTGAGATTATGTTTATACTTGCTGGGCGAAAGCTCACTCTTATATTCCATACTGTAGGCAAGAAGCCTGCAGCTTAAGTGGTGGGCTATGCGGACGATGCGACGGGTGAAGGGCGGTGTGGGATACCACTACGCAAAATTTTCCGTAACCGCTTTTGAGTTAAAATTTATATATTTCAAAAGTATATTATGTTATGTAGTATGTATGAAGTTTGAAGAGTTCAGATTATACTTTCAGAATGGTATGTATGCATGACAAGTTTTTCTCTACAAGATAACTTATGTGAATATGTTTTAAAAAAAAAAATTTCTCAAATTTCAAGTAAAAAACAAGTATGTATGGTGTCGACCTGGCTTGGGAAGTCAGGGCGTCACAGTTTGGTATCAGAGCGGTATCCTGCCAGCCTACTTCACTTCGTCTCACATCGCTTCTGCAACGGCCCAAGTAAGTTATGTTATTTTTTTTTCTGGAAAATGTTGGACATAGGGATGACGTTGGGTGGTGCCTTAGCTTGATGGTGGCAACTAGGTGACGTACGGAAATGATGGGAAAGTTTTATATCTTTCCTAAATATTATGGTTATGTACTCCTGTTGTGAAGGAGATACGAACAAGAACATGATGAATTCAAATATGTTCATGTTATGCTTTTATATGGAATGAAGATTATGGTTCTATATAAAAGGCATGATTTCAAGAAGTTGAACTTATTTCATTACTTTCCATACAGAATCATGCCACCCAAGAGTAGGACAGCACCGACCCAAAATGTTGATCTTGCAACCCAGTTGAATGAACTGAGACAGATGATGCTAGCCCAACAGCAAGAGATAGGTGGGCTTAGAGCTCAATTGGCTCAGCAGAATCAGGGACCTCCTGATGCCAGGGTACCACCAGCACCGGTGAATCAGCCTGCTGCACCAGAAATTCCTAATGCTGACCTGGTGATTCCGGAAAACCCTATAGCCCCTGAAGTGCCTGTTGCACCTGTGGCTGTTCCACCAACACCCCGAGTTCGAACTCCGGAAGAACTATATGACAGTTTTCGGCGCATGAAGGCACCAGAATTTGAATGTTCTACAAACCCAGTTGAGGCCGGCAACTGGCTGATCGACCTTCAGGTTATCTTGAACTTCCTCAGGCTCAGCGATCAAGAGAAAGTTATTTGTGCATCCTTTGTGTTAAGAAAAGATGCTCGTCCTTGGTGGGAAACAGTCCAGATCCGGCGAGATGTTACCCAAATGACTTGGGAGGACTTTGTTGAGGAGTTTAAAGAGAAATACTTCAACACCGAAGTTATGGAAGCTCAACAAGACGAGCTCAGTAACTTTCGTCAGGGTAATCTGTCTGTGGCTGAAGCAGACCAAAAGTTTGAACAGTTAGCACGTCTCTGTCCTCACCTCATCAGTTCCGAAAGAGACAAAGTGCGAAAGATGATGAAGATGTTCCGCTCTGATCTGGCAGTGGTGATCAACAGTGGACCCTATCCACCAACCACCGTCGCGGATTGTGTCAGCCGAGCAGTTCGAGCTGAGTACTGGGTAGGACAAAACAAGGAGCAACGGGCTAAGTTTTTCCAGGAAAAGAGAGAAGAAAAGGCTCAAGCTAAGCAGAACCAGGCCAAGCAAGGCCAGACCTCACAACAGAAAGGTCAAGGAGGACCTTCGAGTCAAAACAACAACAGGCAGTACGGCAACAACCGACAGAAAAGGAAGTGGAATGCAGGAGGAGGACAGGGGAATCAACATAATTTTCCCCAGAAGAAGAATACTCCTGATAGCAACAGTTATCCCACTTGTCAGAAATGTGGGAGAAGGCACCTGGGAGATTGCCGTGCTGGTAACGGTCGCTGTTTTCTATGTGGCAAGGAAGGCCACTACGCTAGAAACTGCAGTCTCAATCCCCAGAGTCCGCAGAACCAACAGAAAGGACAGGGATCTCAACTTCACGCTGCACAAATGAAGCTCGAGGGACCTGCAATCTCTCAAGGCAGGCTGGAAGCTCCGGAACCTCAAGGACGCATATACGCCTATACAAAGGAGGATGTTCAAGCTAGACCTTCCACCGTGGTGACAGGTCAGCTTCCTTTTGCCCAATAGGATGCCTACGTGTTAATTGATTCTGGAGCTACGCATTCATTCACATCACCTAGGTTCGCTAAGAAACTAGGTAGAACAAGTGATAGAATCGGAAGAATATTTAGGACTGCATTACCCTCCGGGGAGATTCTGTTGTCTGATTATTGGATACGTCACGTTCCAATAATTATATATGGTAGGGAAATGTACGTCAACTTGATCATCATTGACCTATACGATTACGACGTCATCCTTGGTATGGACTTCTTGGGGAAGTACAACGCAGTTATCGACTGTCCATGACGAACTGTCACGTTCAAGCCAATGGGAGGCGAGGAGTTTATTTTCAGAGGATCTACTCCAAAACAGCCGAAGATGTTTATTTCGACGCTAAAGGCTAGAAAATTGTTGGTAGAAGGATGTATTGGATTTCTAGCCAACATGGTGGATAAGACACAAGAGACCAAGAGTGGGCCGGAAGAAGTACCGATAGTCAAGGAGTTTATAGAGGTTTTTTCTGAAGAATTGCCAAGATTGCCACCAGAACAAGAGATCTCCTTTGAGATTGAGTTACTTCCTGGATCGGCACCAGTATCCAAGGCACCTTATAGGATGGCGCCTGCCGAACTTAAAGAACAGCAGATTCAGTTACATGAGCTTCTGGATCGAGGATTCATTCGTCAAAGCTACTCGCCATGGGGAGCCCCAGTTTTGTTCTTTAAAAAGAAGGACGGCACTCTTAGGATGTGCATTGACTATCGGGAATTGAATAAGATAACCATCAAGAATAAGTATCCCTTGCCTCGGATCGACGATTTGTTTGATCAATTGAGAGGAGCATCAATTTTCTCGAAAATTGATCTACGATCCGGATATCATCAGCTCCGAATTAGGGAAGGAGACATTCCCAAGACAGCCTTTCGTATGCGATATGGACATTACGAGTTCCTCGTTATGCCATTTGGATTGACAAATGCTCCAGCAGCCTTTATGGACCTGATGAATCGAGTATTCAAGGATTACTTGGATAAGTTTGTCATCGTCTTTATAGATGATATCTTGATTTATTTAAGATCAAAGGAGGAGCATGAGGAACATTTAAGGATTGCTTTACGAATTTTAAAGCAAAACCAGCTCTACGCTAAATTCACAAAGTGTGAATTTTGGTTGGAAAATGTCCATTTCTTAGGACATGTGGTCTCCAAGGACGGCATATCTGTAGATCCGGCTAAGATTGAAACAGTAAGTTAATGGCCAGCTCCGAAAAATGTCACCGAAGTATGTAGTTTCCTCGGCTTGGCGGGCTACTACCAACGTTTTGTTGAAGGATTTGCTAAGATTGCAGTGCCACTCACCGCACTTACACGGAAAGGAAAGAAGTATGAATGGACTGCAAAGTGTGAAGAGCACTTCCAAGAGCTGAAAAATAGGCTGACTCGCGCTCCGATCCTCACAATTTCGAATGTGGAGGAAGGAAACTTCGTAATATACAGCGATGCTTCCAAGATAGGATTGTGAGCCGTTCTCATGCAAAATGGAAAGGTGATTGCTTATGCTTCACGACAGCTTAAGTATCATGAGAAGAACTATCCGATGCATGATTTGGAACTTGCGGCGGTAGTATTTGCGCTCAAAATCTAGAGACACTACCTTTACGGTATTAAGTGTGAAGTTTACACGGATCATCAGAGTTTGAAGTATATCTTCACACAAAAGAAGCTTAACATGAGGCAAAGAAGATGGCTCTAATTGGTGAAGGATTATGACATAGACATCCGTTACCATCCAGGGAAGGCTAACAAAGTAGCCGATGCCCTTAGTCGGAAGTCGTCTTCCTCATTGATATCCATACAGTCATTGGTCGAACCTCTTCAGAAGGAGCTAGTGGAAGCTGGAATAGAGCTTATCACGGGAAGTTTAGCTGCCCTAACCTTCCAACCTACCATTTTGGATGGCATGAAGGAGCGACAAGAAGGAGATACCTCGTTGCTCAGAACAAGGAACGATGTCTTTGAAGAAAAGGAGTCGGACTTCAACATATCAGATGAGGGCATACTCTATCAGAAAAATAGATTATGCATCCCTAACGAGGACAGGTTGAAAGAGCAAATCATGAAGGAGGCTCATGAGACTCCATATTCCGTCCACCCAGGAGCCACAAAGATGTATCAAGACTTGAAGGAAAGTTTTTGGTGGCCCAGAATGAAGAATGACGTTGCTACATTCGTCAGTAAATGCCTTACATGTCAAAGGGTGAAGGCTGAACACCAACGTCCAGGAGGAGAATTGCAGAAAATTTCCATCCCATAATGGAAATGGGACCAAGTGACCATGGACTTTGTAGTTGGTCTACCCCGAACTCCTAGTGGTAATGATGCTATATGGGTGATTGTTGATCGTTTGACGAAAGCTGCACACTTCATCGCTATTATGCTTAGCTTTTCAGTAGAGCAGCTGGCAGAACTATACGTTGCGCAGATCGTTCGCTACCATGGGATTCCAAAGACGATCATCTCTGATCGGGATGGTCGTTTCACTTCTAAATTTTGGAGGAGTGTACATCAAGCCATGGGAACGAAGCTTACTTTTAGTACAGCTTTTCACCCTCGAACAGATGGACAATCAAAAAGGACCATTCAGACCCTAGAAGACATGTTGCGAGCGTGTGTGATGGATTTCAAAGGAACTTGGGATAATAAGCTTCCTTTGATTGAGTTCTCGTACTACAACAGTTTCCAAGCTTCAATTGGAATGGCTCCTTATGAAGCCCTGTACGGGAGAAGGTGTAGATCTCTAGTCCATTGGTACGAAACAAGAGAAAAGGAACTTGTGTCCATAGATTTTATTCGAAAAACCACTGAGGCCGTGAAACTTATACGCTGACGGATGGAAACTGCATTTAGTCGACAAAAGAGCTATGCCGACAAACGCAGAAGGCCTCTAGAATTCCAAATAGGAGACCTGGTTTTCCTCAAAGTTGCTCCATTCAAGGGAGTTATGAGATTCGGAAAGAAGGGGAAATTAAGTCCAAGATACATAGGGCCATTCAAAATACTGGAAAGAGTTGGTAATGTGGCCTATAAGTTGGCTTTGCCCCAAGAATTAGCATATGTACACGACATATTTCATGTATCGATGCTAAAGAAGTACATCCCGGATCCATCACATGTATTGGACCATGAACCAATTAAGGTTCACGAGGATTTGACGTATGAGGAAAAACCGATTCGAATCTTGGCACGAGAAGAGAAGGTGCTAAGGAACAAGGTTATACCTTTAGTTAAGGTCCTATGGCGAAATCATGAGATTGAGGAGGCTACATGGGAACGCGAGGAGGATATGAAGAAAAGCTACCCCGAATTGTTCTGATTTTCGAGGACGAAAATTCTTTAAGGAGGGTAGATTGTAATATCCAAAAATTTTCACGAACTCATGATTTTCTTGTATATAAGAAATCTAAAGTTTGTACTATGTGTTTATGTGCAATTGTATGAAAATTATGAATACCAATACAAAATTCATAATTTTATCAGTACAGGGTTGAGTTCTCGGTAAATTAATTACGAGACTCCATAATAGGCCTTTTAAGGAAAAAGGCATAACGGAATTTCATGAATTTATAATGGTCAAAGTTTGACCAAAAAGTCAAAGTTTGACCAGAATAAGTCAAAGGTTGACCAGAGTAAGACGGTACTGTGTTATGATAAGCAGTATGGGAAATATACTGTGAAAACCGTCTTTACAGGCAAGATAGTATAATTAAGTTTTAAAATCACCATAGAAAAATCGAGCAGGTAAAATAGGATATTAAGGGCCAAAGGGCTTTAAATAAAAAAAAAAAAATTTATACAGTCCAACTATACACAGATAAATTTTGGACTGTAGTTCAGTATAACAGTATTGAATTGTACTGTGTATTAGTGAGCACAGTACTAGAAATATCTGTGTTGGTTTTAAAGTGGACTGCTTTTTAAGGAAAAAGGCAAACAAGCCTTAATTGTGCTTACCTCATCACCTTTTGGATTTATGACATCATTAAGGTTTTAAATAAAAAAAATAAATTAGAAAATCTTGGACTATTCTAGATGGTGTGGTGGCCGGCCATTTAGGGGTCAAAATAGAATTAATTTTGCTCTATGGATTTATGAGCAAATGTTGAACAAATTTTTTTTTGCAAAAAGGTCCCATTTTTCACCTATAAATAGGCTCATGGGGGGATCAGTTTTGGCTGATAAAAAATTCAGAAAAAGCAGTCAAATTCTGCCCATTTTCCCTCTCCAAAAATCTGCAATCTCAAGTGGGTGATTGAGTGAAGAAAAAAATTGAGAAACTTAGGGGTTTTGATGTTTGTAGTCTTCGGTTTCCCCTAGCAAGTTCAAGCAAAAATTTTTGCAGTTTTTGTGCCCAATTTTGGGGCCAACAGCCGGCTGCCAAGGGGGGGTGAGTGAGTGAGAAAATTTGGATTTAAGAGTGCTTAGTTTAGGTGTAAGCAGCCACCAAGAATCAGCCAATTTTGGTGCCAATTGGTGCAACAAAACCGGCCTTGGGTGGTGTCCTAGGAGGAAAATTTTTGTGACCAAACCCTAGCCTTAATTTCTTCAATAAATCAAGGTAAACCATTCTAGACCTTAATCTCTTTCAATTAAGCATTCAATTTGAAATTTACATGTATTTCAAGTTGAAATTGTAAGAGCATAAGCTCAATTTATTTTGTGCCCAAAGTTAGGAATCTAGGGTTGTGCTTGATCTAGAATTAGGGGGTGGTTTGATTTTTATGTGCATGTTAGCTTTAATTTTCTTAATTTGCATGCTAAATACTAGTTTATTATATGTCCCCAATCTGCCCTAGTGTTGGTGAATGAGAATTTTGTGCTAGGTTGCTAGAATTTAATTAGTATGCTTGTTAGGTTTTGTGCAACCAAAATCATGCAACTTAGTTGATCCAATATCAATTAGGTTTGCATGGTGATGTTAGAAATTGTGATTAAAGAAAATTTACACTAGAAAACTGCTGCATATGTGTATTAGAGCTCCCGCGGTGGCTGGTTGAGCTAGATTCCACGTCTAGGACGTAAAACGAACTCTAAACCGAAAAACTGCCAGGTTCGGGTGGATCCTGACCAGTTTTACGGCAAGCCGATTTTGAGGCCTTTAGAGGCTGAATTTGGAAAAACTTAAAACACGAAAGTTGCTCGGAACAGTTTTTCCTAGAGTTTATTGCTAACAGATTTGCAAAATGAGGCTCCAATGGCCGCCGTTTTTATGAAAATCCGAGGTTGATCAGCCCAGACCTAGTCTACTCATCCAGTAAGTTTCAAATTAAAACTGACAAGAATCCAAGCATAACTGGGTTTTTCTTAAAACACAAAAGTTTTAGAATTTTTCAAGAGCAAGAACTTTGGTGGAGACAAGTTTTTCAAATTCAATCTAGATTTTTAAATACAACCTGAACTATAAAAACTATGCATAGAGCAAGAAATTCCTGCACAGGATTTTCTAAAACAATGCAGAAAAACTGTATTTTTGCACCAACACCCCTGTTTTGTCTATAAAAACTGTTCCAAAGGCAGTTTTCAGCCTTTAATGATTTTTATAAAGTTACACTTTGAAAACCATGAATTTTCAAGTTAAACAAAAGATTGTTGTCAAATTTTCCAAATTTGGATTTTAAAAGCCAAAGTATAGTAACAAGAGGTTGACGGATAGTAACCGGGAAGGATACCCAAGTTACTAAAGCTTAGGCCGATAATAGGAATAATAACCTGATACTATTCATATATACATGGGTTTAATACCCAAGGTTACCTCAAGTAACCTAACAAGTAAGGAATCGAGTTTGGCCAACCACAAACTCTAGGGTTACGATTAGTAACCTAGTAAATGATCAAGACATGTGTGGGGGACATATAACTAGAATGTTGGAAAGGTTACCAACATTTTTATAGGATCCTTATCCTATGTTTTTTTGTATGTAGCAGGAAGTAACCTGCAATTGCGATCTGAGTTAAAGCAACAAAACTTGGAACATAGCATATCAGGCAAGTATCAAACCTCACCTACAGTATGAAAATAGTAAATACTATTTTCAAATATGCTATGTTAAGCTATGCTATTTACACCATATTTTCAAGTGTACATGCTATGTTATATTATGATATGTGATGCCATGCGATGATATGCTAAGATATGCTATGACATGTTATGCCATGTTACAAGAATGTCATGTTGACAAAAATGCCATGTTTTAAAAATGTCATGGTTTCAAAAATGCTATGTTTTCAAGAATGCCATGTTATGGCAAGTGTTAGGTATGATATGACATAGTGACATCATGAGTCATGTTCACTAATGTTAAATCACATGGTATGATAAATCAAGTAAGGTGTCGTACCAACCTCCCGTGATCGTGGAGGCTACATGTTTCAGTTGTGACATTTACCTTCCGTGATCGTGAAGGGTCAAGTTATAATTCCTAGAACTGTTAGGGCCTTGCAAACCCTAGCTTTGTCTGGAGGCTGCGCGCTTTTGGTACGGACACTATGGGCCCACAGATTGAGACAAGATAATAAATTAAAGATTGAGTCTATAATGAAGCATAAGACATTCAATCAATCATAAATAGTTCATGCATAAGTTACATGATGATTGGCATGTTTCTAAAATGTTTGAAATATTTTGTGAGATTATGTTTATACTTGCTGGGCGAAAGCTCACTCTTATATTCCATACTGTAGGCAAGAAGCCTGCAGCTTAAGTGGTGGGCTATGCGGACGATGCGACGGGTGAAGGGCGGTGTGGGTTACCACTACGCAAAATTTTCCGTAACCGCTTTTGAGTTAAAATATATATATTTCAAAAGTATATTATGTTATGTAGTATGTATGAAGTTTGAAGACTTGAGATTATACTTTCAGAATGGTATGTATGCATGACAAGTTTTTCTCTACAAGATAACTTATGTGAATATGTTTTAAAAAAAAAAAAATTTCTCAAATTTTCAAGTAAAGAACAAGTATGTATGGTGTCGACCTGGCTTTGGAAGTCAGGGCGTCACAGTTTGGTGTCAGAGCGGTATCCTGCCAGCCTACTTCACTTCGTCTCACATCGCTTCTGCAACGGCCCAAGTAAGTTATGTTATTTTTTTTCTGGAAAATGTTGGACATAGGGATGACGTTGGGTGGTGCCTTAGCTTGATGGTGGCAACTAGGTGATGTACGGAAATGATGGGAAAGTTTTATATCTTTCCTAAATATTATGGTTATGTACTCCTGTTGTGAAGGAGATACGAACAAGAACATGATGAATTCAGATATGTTCATGTTATGCTTTTATATGGAATGAAGATTATGGTTCTATATAAAAGGCATGATTTCAAGAAGTTGAACTTATTTCATTACTTTCCATACAGAACCATGCCACCCAAGAGTAGGACGGCACCGACCCAAAATGTTGATCTTGCAACCCAGTTGAATGAACTGAGACAGATGATGCTAGCCCAACAGCAAGAGATAGGTGGGCTTAGAGCTCAATTGGCTCAGCAGAATCAGGGACCTCCTGATGCCAGGGTACCACCAGCACCGGTGAATCAGCCTGCTGCACCAGAAATTCCTAATGCTGAACTGGTGATTCCGGAAAACCCTATAGCCCCTGAAGTGCCTGTTGCACCTGTGGCTGTTCCACCAGCACCCCGAGTTCGAACTCCGGAAGAACTATATGACAGTTTTCGGCGCATGAAGGCACCTGAATTTGAATGTTCTACAAACCCAGTTGAGGCCGGCAACTGGCTGATCGACCTTCTGGTTATCTTGAACTTCCTCAGGCTCAGCGATCAAGAGAAAGTTATTTGTTCATCCTTTGTGTTAAGAAAAGATGCTCGTCCTTGGTGGGAAACAGTCTAGATCCGGCGAGATGTTACCCAAATGACTTGGGAGGACTTTGTTGAGGAGTTTAAAGAGAAATACTTCAACACCAAAGTTATGAAAGCTCAACAAGACGAGCTCAGTAACTTTCGCCAGGGTAATCTGTCTGTGGCTGAAGCGGTCCAAAATTTTGAACAGTTAGCACATCTTTGTCCTCACCTCATCAGTTCCGAAAGAGACAAAGTGCGAAAGATGATGAAGATGTTCCGCTCTGATCTGGCAGTGGTGATCAACAATGGACCCTATCCACCAACCATCGTCGCGGATTGTGTCAGCCGAGCAGTTCGAGCTGAGTACTGGGTAGGACAAAACAAGGAGCAACGGGCTAAGTTTTTCCAGGAAAAAAGAGAAGAAAAGGCTCAAGCTAAGCAGAACCAGGCCAAGCAAGGCCAGACCTCACAACAGAAAGGTCAAGGAGGACCTTCGAGTCAAAACAACAACAGGCAGTACGGCAACAACCGACAGAAAAGGAAGTGGAATGCAGGAGGAGGACAGGGGAATCAACATAATTTTCCCCAGAAGAAGAATACTCCTGATAGCAACAGTTATCCCACTTGTCAGAAATGTGGGAGAAGGCACCTGGGAGATTGCCGTGCTGGTAACGGTCGCTGTTTTCTATGTGGCAAGGAAGGCCACTACGCTAGAAACTGCAGTCTCAATCCCCAGAGTCCGCAGAACCAACAGAAAGGATAGGGATCTCAACTTCACGCTGCACAAATGAAGCTCGAGGGACCTGCAATCTCTCAAGGCAGGCTGGAAGCTCCGGAATCTCAAGGACGCATATACGCCTATACAAAGGAGGATGTTCAAGCTGGACCTTCCACCGTGGTGACAGGTCAGCTTCCTTTTGCCCAACAGTGTAATGACCAAAATTTTTATAAGTTTATGATTTCTTTCGTTAAGAATCAAAAGTCTGTTTATGTGATATGTATGATATATTTTCTAAGAAAAGTTGTTGAATCTTTTGTTAAAAGATTCGATAATTTATTTAAGCAAGTTTAAGACCCTTTGTTAAAAGGGTAAATTATGATTTATGATTCTATGTGATAGTTTATAACTTAAGAAAATCCTATATGCAGTTCAGATAAATTTTGGACAATGGTCCAGTACGATTATACTGTTAACAGTTGAAAACAATATTTAAGTATCTATGTTAGTATGAAAATGGACTGCATTTAGGAGATAAGCCAAATAAGGCCTTACAGGTTGACACCTCAGATGACAAGTGTCATTATCATGATTGGTCACCTTACAGGGACCAAAATGTAAATATTTTATTTTTAGGGGTCAATTTGTAAATTTAAGAAAAGTTCATGATTTTGAACTTTTAGAAGTTAAGAAGACTTGTAAGGCATGATCAAGCAAGAAATTTGATATTTGGGAGTTTAGCTGTAAGTAGCCAACTTACAGGGACTAAAGTGCAAATATTTTTGCCTTTAGGGGTCAATGTGTAATTTTGGAAAAATTATGGAATTATCAGTAATTATGAAAATATTTGAACCAGAGACTTGTTAAGTAAAGTTTCTTAGTTCAATTAAGTCAATGATCCATTTCAAGTTCAGTTAGCTTGGTTGGAAATCAAAGAAGACAAGTTAAGATTGAATTGAATGACTCTAGCTAGAACCAATCACATTGTCCCATGTGTCACCATAGGGACCGGCCACATCATGGCCTTGTGAGCAAGGAATCTTGTTTTTGAGGAGCATTATGCAAATTGGAAGAATTTAGGTGTCAATAAAAAGTGACAGATCATACTTTAAGTTGGTGATTAAGCACCTTGATTTGTGGCTTGGTTGGTTATGTTCAAGGATTCAATTGGCTAGTGTTTTGGCACAAAAGGACCGGCCACATGAGGGTGAAACACCTCAAGCCTATAGCTTGCATGAGTCACCCTCCTAGCCTTGCACCTTTGGCAAGACAAGGCTTGCACACTTAAGCACCAAAGGCCGGCCACATAAGGAAGCAACACATCATGATTAACCTTGATAAGAGACAAGTTGAACCTTGCACACATGGCAAACTTATGCATTGCCAAAGCTACCGCTATGACCGGCCACATGAGGGAGAGACACATCCCTTGGCCTAGCTTAGATGAATCAACCATGTAGACTTCCTAGCCTAGCTTCCTTGGCAAGCCAAGGCTTGCACACCTCACCCTAGGGCCGGCCACAACAAGGTAATGCCACCTCAAGCATATAGCCTTGATGAGCAAGCAGTTTAGCTAGGTTTGCTTGTCAAATTGGAGCAAGAACAACCGGCCAACACATAGGGACTAAGGAGAAATATTTTGGCCTTAAGGATCAATGCATAAATTACAAAAGAAGGATCACTTGAACACATGACACCTCACACACCCTAGCTTGGCTTAGTAAGCAAACTAGCCTTGCTTATGGTGAACAAGAACAAGCTCCAAACTACACCAAAGGTCAGCTAACTTAGGAGAACGACACCTCATGACCCCTAGCCATCATGAGTAAGCTCCCATAGCCTTTCTACTTGGCAAAAAGGGGCAAGGAGAGCCGGCCACCTCATGGAAGTTTAGGAGCAATTGTTGTTCCTTTAGGGGCTAGTTAGCAATTCCAAGAGTTAGAGATTCATCTATAAATAGGTGAAGGTTCTTACATTTCATTTTGTTAGCAAATTAAAGCAAGCAACACACTCCCTAGTTCTGCCCTTAAGAGCCGAAGTAAGAAAGGAAAGAAAAGAGAGAGGAGAAAGCAAGAAAAAAAAAGGAGAGTTCGGTTTAGTGTAAGAAGTAAGAAGAAAATTTCAAAACCCTAGTTGAGATTTTCATCCGTGGAACTTAAGGTAAATATTGTAATCCTCTAGTTCTTTATTCAAGTTTCAGTTAGGGTTTGAGTATATGACCATTAAGTATGAGCATGAGCTTAGTTTGTTAAGTTTTATGCACTATGGTTTTGAAATGCTTGTTTAGGGTTGTAAACTGGACGGTTTTTCTGGAAACGAGATTTTGAGGCCTTTAGAGGCCGATTTTGGAAAAAGTCAAAACTGTAAAGTTGTAGAGAAGAGAAAATCCTAGGGGACTGCATGGACAGTTTTTGAAAATAAGGCCTCTAAGACCTTTGATTTTGCAAAAACCCGAGACCAAGTTAAGAATAGTAAATATGGTTGAAGAATTTTCAAAGAAAGAAACAAGCAGGTTAAGTATAGATTTGAGTTTTGAGTTAAACACAAAAGTTGTAGGAGACTTCAAGATCTACAACTTTCATGAAGAAAACCTTTTCAAATTTAAAATATATTTGTACGAAAAGGATCAAACATTATGAATTAGTTTAAAAACCCAGTTTTCAGAATTCAAGGGTTTTACTAAAATTTCAAAAGGAGTTGAGTTTTAGGGTTTGTACTTTAAAGAGTTAGAATTGTTATGATATCGTGATAGGATGATGCTTATCCTATGATGTTCTTGAAAACAGGAAAGGGACCTGTTTGACTGAAGTATTTTAATTCAAGGCGCAAGTAACGGTAAGTACGACTTCGCCTACAACATAAACAAAAATGTTGTTGTTATATGCCTTCAAGTTTATGATGATATATGTATGACAAAAGTTTATGGCTTGTATGATAACAAGTTCATGATGTTGTGTGTATGACGATTGTTTATGGTATGTGTGTTCAAATGTTATGGCATGTATGCTTTCAAGTTTCTGTTGTTAAATACAGAATGAATGTCTATAGCACGTATGTTCATATGACGATTGTTTATGGTATGTGTGTTCAAATGTTATGGCATGTATGCTTTCAAGTTTCTGTTGTTAAATACAGAATGAATGTCTATAGCACGTATGTTCATATGATGAGTATTTTGATATTATGGCATCACGAAGCATGCTCATTAATGATAAGTCATTTGGTAAGATATGAAATCCCAGTTTCAGTTAAGAAACTGTTTATGATCATGAAATAAGGTTTCAAGTATGAAACAAGATAAGAACAAGTTTTAAGTATCATGATAAGCAGGATGCTATATGTCGTATCGACCCGCACTAGGTCGGTTTGGTTCATTGTTTGAGTTGGACAGGGCTGGCCGCCCCAACCACTCCATGGCAGCGCGCCACGGTACGTACATTTATGTTATGTAAGGGCCCAAAAAGTATGCTAACCTATGAAAACAGTAAGAAAGCATAAATGGTTCATGCATTATGTTATCACGAAATGTTTTGCGGATTAGATAGTTGTGCTTGCTGAGCGAAAGCTCATAGTTCATGTTTATGCTGTAGGTAAGCAAACTTATGGCAGTCCTTGATGCAAGGCAGTGGAGCGTGGTGATGCAAAACTGTGAAACTGTGGGTGGGGAACTGCTACGTTTCTTTTTGTCAAATTTATGATACTTTAAATAAGTTGTATTTGAGTACAAGACTTTAGTACTATGATAAGTGATTAAGTATATGTACATATATGTATGAAAGTAAGGACTAAAGGGTTTTCCCAGTTCAAGTTATTTATCGTTTGTATAAAAAAAAAATTTAGCCAAATTTTCATATGTTCTTAAGTAAGTATGTAAGGTAACGGCCTACGATAGGCGGGTTGTTACAAACAGGATGCCTACGTGTTAATTGATTCTGGAGCTACGCATTCATTCACATCACCTAGGTTCGCTAAAATACTAGGTAGAACAAGTGATAGAATCGGAAGAATATTTAGGACTGCATTACCCTCCGGGGAGATTCTGTTGTCTGATTATTGGATACGTCACGTTCCAATAATTATATGTGGTAGGGAAATGTACGTCAACCTGATCATCATTGACCTATACGATTACGACGTCATCCTGGGTATGGACTTCTTGGGGAAGTATAATGCAGTTATCGACTGTCCACGACGAACTGTCACGTTCAAGCCAATGGGAGGCGAGGAGTTTATTTTCAGAGGATCTACTCCAAAACAGCTGAAGATGTTTATTTCGACGCTAAAGGCTAGAAAATTGTTGGCAGAAGGATATATTGGATTTCTAGCCAACATGGTGGATAAGACACAAGAGACCAAGAGTGGGCCGGAAGAAGTACCGATAGTCAAGGAGTTTATAGAGGTTTTTCCTGAAGAATTGCCAGAATTGCCACCAGAACGAGAGATCTCCTTTGAGATTGAGTTACTTCCTGGATCGGCACCAGTATCCAAGGCACCTTATAGGATGGCGCCTGCCGAACTTAAAGAACTGCAGATTCAGTTACAGGAGCTTCTGGATCGAGGATTCATTCGTCAAAGCTACTTGCCATGGGGAGCCCCAGTTTTGTTCGTTAAAAAGAAGGACGACACTCTTAGGATGTGCATTGACTATCGGGAATTGAATAAGATAACCATCAAGAATAAGTATCCCTTGCCTCAGATCGACGATTTGTTTGATCAATTGAGAGGAGCATCAATTTTCTCGAAAATTGATCTACGACCCGGATATCATCAGCTCCGAATTAGGGAAGGAGACATTCCCAAGACAGCCTTTCGTACGCGATATGGACATTACGAGTTCCTCGTTATGTCATTCGGATTGACAAATGCTCCAGCAGCCTTTATGGACCTGATGAATCGAGTATTCAAGGATTACTTGGATAAGTTTGTTATCATCTTTATAGATGATATCTTGATTTATTCAAGATCAAAGGAGGAGCATGAGGAACATTTAAGGATTGCTTTACGAATTTTAAAGCAAAACCAGCACTACGCTAAATTCACAAAGTGTGAATTTTGGTTGGAAAATGTCCATTTCTTAGGACATGTGGTCTCTAAGGACGGCATATCTGTAGATCCGGCTAAGATTGAAGCAGTAAGTGAATGGCCAGCTCCGAAAAACGTCACCGAAGTACGTAGTTTCCTCGGCTTGGCGGGCTACTACCGACGTTTTGTTGAAGGATTTGCTAATATTGCAGTGCCACTCACCGCACTTACACGGAAAGGAAAGAAGTATGAATGGACTGCAAAGTGTGAAGAGCACTTCCAAGAGCTGAAAAATAGGCTGACTCGCGCTCCTATCCTCACAATTCCGAATGTGGAGGAAGGAAACTTCGTAATATACAGTGATGCTTCCAAGATAGGATTGGGAGCCGTTCTCATGCAAAATGGAAAGGTGATCGCTTATGGTTCACGACAGCTTAAGGATCATGAGAAGAACTATCCGACGCATGATTTGGAACTTGCGGCGGTAGTATTTGCGCTCAAAATCTAGAGACACTACCTTTACGGTATTAAGTGTGAAGTTTACACGGATCATCAGAGTTTGAAGTATATCTTTACACAAAAGAAGCTTAACATGAGGCAAAGAAGATGGCTCGAATTGGTGAAGGATTATGACATAGACATCCGTTACCATCCAGAGAAGGCTAACAAAGTAGCCGATGCCCTTAGTCGGAAGTCGTCTTCCTCATTGATGTCCATACAGTCATTGGTCGAACCTCTTCAGAAGGAGCTAGTGGAAGCTGGAATAGAGCTTATCACGGGAAGTTTAGCTGCCCTAACCTTCCAACCTACCATTTTGGATGGCATGAAGGAGCGACAAGAAGGAGATACCTCGCTGCTCAGAACAAGGAACGATGTCTTGGAAGAAAAGGAGTCGGACTTCAACATATCAGATGAGGGCATACTCTATCGGAAAAATAGATTATGCATCCCTAACGAGGACAGGTTGAAGGACAAATCATGAAGGAGGCTCACGAGACTCCATATTCCGTCCACCCAGGAGCCACAAAGATGTATCAAGACTTGAAGGAAAGTTTTTGGTGGCCCAGAATGAAGAATGACGTTGCTACATTCGTCAGTAAATGCCTTACATGTCAAAGGGTGAAGGCAGAACACCAACGTCTAGGAGGAGAATTGCAGAAAATTTCCATCCCAGAATGGAAATGGGACCAAGTGACCATGGACTTTGTAGTTGGTCTACCCCGAACTCCTAGTGGTAATGATGCTATATGGGTGATTGTTGATCGTTTGACGAAAGCTGCACACTTCATCGCTATTAAGCTTAGCTTTTCAATAGAGCAGCTGGCAGAACTATACGTTGCGCAAATCGTTCGCTACCATGGGATTCCAAAGACGATCATCTCTGATCGGGATGGTCGTTTCACTTCTAAATTTTGGAGGAGTGTACATCAAGCCATGGGAACGAAGCTTACTTTTAGTACGGCTTTTCACCCTCAAACAGATGGACAATCAGAAAGGACCATTCAGACCCTAGAAGACATGTTGCAAGCGTGTGTGATGGATTTCAAAGGAACTTGGGATAAGAAGCTTCCTTTGATTGAGTTCTCGTATTACAATAGTTTCCAAGCTTCAATTGGAATGGCTCCTTATGAAGCCCTATACGGGAGAAGGTGTAGATCTCCAGTCCATTGGTATGAAACAAGAGAAAAGGAACTTGTGTCCACAGATTTTATTCGAAAAACCACTGAGGCCGTGAAACTTATACGCCGACGGATGGAAACTGCATTTAGTCGACAAAAGAGCTATGCCGACAAACGCAGAAGGCCTCTAGAATTCCAAATAGGAGACCTGGTTTTCCTCAAAGTTGCTCCATTCAAGGGAGTTATGAGATTCGGAAAGATGGGGAAATTAAGTCCAAGATACATAGGGCCATTCGAAATACTGGAAAGAGTTGGTAATGTGGCTTATAAGTTGGCTTTGCCCCAAGAATTAGCATATGTACACGACATATTTCATGTATCGATGCTAAAGAAGTACATCCCGGATCCATCACATGTATTGGACCATGAACCAATTAAGGTTCACGAGGATTTGACGTATGAGGAAAAATCGGTTCGAATCTTGGCCCGAGAAGAGAAGGTGCTAAGGAACAAGGTTATACCTTTAGTTAAAGTCCTATGGCGAAATCATGAGATTGAGGAGGCTACATGGGAACGCGAGGAGGATATGAAGAAAAGCTACCCCGAATTGTTCTGATTTTCGAGGACGAAAATTCTTTAAGGAGGGTAGATTGTAATATCCAAAAATTTTCACGAACTCATGATTTTCTTGTATATAAGAAATCTAAAGTTTGTACAATGTGTTTATGTGCAATTGTATGAAAATTATGAATACCAATACAAAATTCATAATTTTATCCGTATAGGGTTGAGTTCTCGGTAAATTAATTACGAGACTCAATAATAGGCCTTTTAAGGAAAAAGGCATAACGGAATTTCATGAATTTATAATGGTCAAAGTTTGACCAAAAAGTCAAAGTTTGACCAGAATAAGTCAAAGGTTGACCAGAGTAAGACGGTATTGTATTATGATAAGCAGTATGGGAAATATACTATGAAAACCGTCTTTACAGGCAAGATAGTATAATTAAGTTTTAAAATCACCATAGAAAAATCAAGCACCTAAAATAGGATATTAAGGGCCAAAGGGCTTTAAATAAAAAGAAAAATTTTTATACAGTCCAACTATACACAGATAAATTTTGGACTGCAGTTCAGTATAACAGTACTGAATTGTACTGTGTATTAGTGAGCACAATACTAGAAATATCTGTGTTGGTTTTAAAGTGGACTGCTTTTTAAGGAAAAAGGCAAACAAGCCTTAATTGTGCTTACCTCATCACCTTTTGGATTTATGACATCATTAAGGTTTTAAATAAAAATAAATAAATTATAAAATATTGGACTATTCTAGATGGTGAGGTGGCCGGCCATTTAGGAGTCAAAATAGAATTAATTTTGCTCTATGGATTTATGAGCAAATGTTGAACAAAATTTTTTTGCAAAAAGGTCCCATTTTTCACTCTCCAAAAATCTGCAATCTCAAGTGGGGGATCAATTTTGGCTGATAAAAAACTCAGAAAAAAAAAACTCGAATTAAATAGGCTCATGGGGGGATCAATTTTGGCTGATAAAAAACTCAGAAAAAGCAGCCAAATTCTGCCCATTTTCCCTCTCCAAAAATCTGCAATCTCAAGTGGGTGATTGAGTGAAGAAAAAAATTGAGAAACTTAGGGGTTTTGATGTTTGTAGTCTTCGGTTTCCCCTAGCAAGTTCAAGCAAAAATTTTGGCAGTTTTTGTGCCCAATTTTGGGGCCAACAGCCGGCTGCCAAGGGGGGGTGAGTGAGTGAGAAAATTTGGATTTAAGAGTGCTTAGTTTAGGTGTAAGCAGCCACCAAGAATCAGCCAATTTTGGTGCCAATTGGTGCAACAAAACCGGCCTTGGGTGGTGTCCTAGGAGGAAAATTTTTGTGACCAAACCCTAGCCTTAATTTCTTCAATAAATCAAGGTAAACCATTCTAGACCTTAATCTCTTTCAATTAAGCATTCAATTTGAAATTTACATGTATTTCAAGTTGAAATTGTAAGAGCATAAGCTCAATTTATTTTGTGCCCAAAGTTAGGAATCTAGGGTTGTGCTTGATCTAGAATTAGGGGGTGGTTTGATTTTTATGTGCATGTTTGCTTTAATTTTCTTAATTTGCATGCTAAATACTAGTTTATTATATGTCCCCAATCTGCCCTAGTGTTGGTGAATGATAATTTTGTGCTAGGTTGCAAGAATTTAATTAGTATGCTTGCTAGGTTTTGTGCAACCAAAATCATGCAACTTAGTTGATCCAATATCAATTAGGTTTGCATGGTGATGTTAGAAATTGTGATTAAAGAAAATTTATGCTAGAAAACTGCTGCATGTGTGTATTAGAGCTCCCGCGGTGGCTGGTTAAGCTAGATTCCACGTCTAGGACGTAAAACGAACTCTAAACCGAAAAACTGCCAGGTTCGGGTGGATCCTAACCAGTTTTACGGCAAGCCAATTTTGAGGCCTTTAGAGGCCGAATTTGGAAAAAATTAAAATACGAAAGTTGCTCGGAACAGTTTTTCCTAGGGGGTCAGTGCTGACGTTTTTTCAAAATAAGGCTCCAATAGCCTCCGTTTTTATGAAAATCTGAGGCTGATCAGCCCAGACCTAGTCTACACGTTCGGTAAGTTTCAAATTAAAACTGACAAGAATCCAAGCATAACTGGGTTTTTCTTAAAACATGAAAGTTTTAGAATTTTTCAAGAGCAAGAACTTTTGTGGAGACAAGTTTTTCAAATTCAATCTGGATTTTTAAATACAACCTGAACTATAAAAACTGTGCATAGAGCAAGAAATTCCTGCACAGGATTTTCTAAAACAATGCAGAAAAACTGTATTTTTGCACCAACACCCCTGTTTTGTCTATAAAAACTGTTCCAAGGCAGTTTTCAGCCTTTAATGATTTTTATAAAGTCACACTTTGAAAACCACGAATTTTCAAGTTAAACAAAAGATTGTTGTCAAATTTTCCAAATTTGGATTTTAAAAGCCAAAGTATAGTAACAAGAGGTTGACGGATAGTAACCGGGAAGGATACCCAAGTTACTAAAGTTTAGGCCGATGATAGGAATAATAACCTGATACTATTCATATATACATGGGTTTAATACCCAAGGTTACCTCAAGTAACCTAACAAGTAAGGAATCGAGTTTGGCTAACCACAAACTCTAGGGTTACGATTAGTAACCTAGTAAATGATCAAGACATGTGTGGGGGACATATAACTAGAATGTTGGAAAGGTTACCAACATTTTTATAGGATCCTTATCCTATGTTTTTTTGTATGTAACAGGAAGTAACCTGCAGTTGCGATCTGAGTTAAAGCAACAAAACTTGGAACATAGCCTATCAGGCAAGTATCAAACCTCACCTACAGTATGAAAATAGTAAATACTATTTTCAAATATGCTATGTTAAGCTATGCTATTTACACCATATTTTCAAGTGTACATGCTATGTTATATTATGATATGTGATGCCATGCGATGATATGCTAAGATATGCTATGAAATGTTATGCCATGTTACAAGAATGTCATGTTGACAAAAATGCCATGTTTTAAAAATGTCATGGTTTCAAAAATGCCATGTTTTCAAGAATGCCATGTTATGGCAAGTGTTAGGTATGATATGACATAGTGACATCATGAGTCATGTTCACTAATGTTAAATCACATGGTAAGATAAATCAAGTAAGGTGTCGTACCAACCTCCCGTGATCGTGGAGGCTACATGTTTCAGTTGTGACATTTACCTTCCGTGATCGTGAAGGGTCAAGTTATAATTCCCAGAACTGTTTGGGCCTTGCAAACCCTACCTTTGTCTAGAGGCTGCGCACTTTTGGTACGGACACTATGGACCCACAGATTGAGACAAGATAATAAATTAAAGATTGAGTCTATAATGAAGCATAAGACATTCAATCAATCATAAATAGTTCATGAATAAGTTACATGATGATTGGCATGTTTCTAAAATGTTTGAAATATTTTGTGAGATTATGTTTATACTTGCTGGGCGAAAGCTCACTCTTATATTCCATACTGTAGGCAAGAAGCCTGCAGCTTAAGTGGTGGGCTATGCGGACGATGCAACGGGTGAAGGGCGGTGTGGGATACCACTACGCAAAATTTTCCGCAACCGCTTTTGAGTTAAAATATATATATTTCAAAAGTATATTATGTTATGTAGTATGTATGAAGTTTGAAGACTTGAGATTATACTTTCAGAATGGTATGTATGCATGACAAGTTTTTCTCTACAAGATAACTTATGTGAATATGTTTTTAAAAAAAAATTTCTCAAATTTTCAAGTAAAGAACAAGTATGTATGGTGTCGACCTGGCTTGGGAAGTCAGGGCGTCACACTTTCAACAAGGGTTTAGAATCAAATTCCCCAAGCTTTAGAGGTATTACCCTTAACCCTTCACTTAAGAATTTCATTAAGTTTAATTCAAGAAAGTTTAAGTGCATTTAAAGCTTGGGTTGTAAGAGCATAAGCTCATGTCTCTTTTTGTTTCTATTATGGTTGTGATGTGATTAGTTTATGCATGATCTAAGTTTAGAATATCTTGATATCTAAGTTTGAGCATGAATGTGATTTTATGTCCTAGAAGGAATGTGATAGTTATGTATGCCCTTTATGTGATTGTGAAAATGTCTTCACATGCTTAAGTAGAGAAATTTTATGAATGATGATGGTGATGATGATGGTGATGATTTTTGTAAATGATAAATGTGTGAGGGTTAAGAAACTAACCTAAAAACACCATTTAGTAAGGTAGGTAAACTTATCTATTTAATGTTCTTTAAGTAAGAAGATAAGTGTATAGTTGTAAGTTACAAACAAATCCGACACGTTGCATGTTGACGTAGGCTCACGGTTGTGACCATTTGAGGTAGTGTGTGTGAAATTTTCCAACAAGAACCAACAAACACAAACTGCCGGTTTTTGAAAATTAATGGGATAGTTTTCTGGAAACCGAATTTTGAGCCACTTAGAGGCCGAATCTATAAAAAGTTATAACTACAAAGTTGTAGAAATGGAAAGCCCTAGGGGACAACGAGGTAGTTTTTGAAAAACAGGCTCCAAAGGCTTCTGTTTTTATGAATTCTCAAACCTGGCCGGCCAAGATATTATGCACGCCCAGGATGTTTCAAAAAGGAAAACAGATAGGTTAAAGGTAGAATTAAGTTTTGAGTAAAGAATGAAAGTTATAGGATTCATTAAGATCTACAACTTTCATGAAGAAAACATTTTCAAATTCAAAACGAATTTAAAGATAAAACTAGATTTCTTTCAAAACATTGCATGGTACAGGAAATTCCTGCACATGCACTAACAACTAAATTTACGGGGTTGTTTTCAAAAGCAGTTTTCAGAATTTTATAACTTAACTATCTCTATTCAAAAGGAACTATGGTTTTACAAAAATGGTTTTAAAAGGTTGAAATTTTACAAATGATTTTAAAAGATTATATCAATTAATAAGGTTTTGTGAGAAGAAGAAAACATGGATAAAGTGGGCCAAGTTATTTGTAAACATGGAAACAATATTATGATGGATAGTAATCGGATATAATACCAATATTAATATGTTGGGCTTTGTATCCATGGTTACTTATAGTCACCAAATGAGATACCACTTTAACATGTTGGGCTTGTATCTATGGTTACATATGGTTATTGGATTGGATACCAACATTGTATGTTATGGTTCATAGTAAGATAGGATGATTCTTATCTTACGCCCTATTTGGAACAGGAGTGTAACCTGTTGTTGTGTCTCGTTGGAACGACAAACCAAGAACCTAAGACAATCTGTAAGTACAACTCCGCCTACAGCATAGACAAATTGTTTTATTGCTTTACATGTGTTTCAAAGCTCATGCATTAATGTATGTGATGCATGTGATTTATGTTTGTGGCATCTGTAAGCATGCTCACTAATGATAAATCATATGGTAAGAATAAGATCAAATTTCAAGTAAGAAACTGTTTCTAAGGAAACTGTTTTTAAGAAACTATTTTCAAGTAAGAAACTGTTTTCAAGAAAGAAATTGTTTTCAAGTAAGAAAGCGTTTTCAAGTATGATGTTAAGCAAGTTTTCGCGTGTCGTATTGACCTACCACGAGGGCGGGTTTGGTCCATGGTTTGAGTTGGACTGGGTTGGCCGGCCCAACCACTCTATGGCTGCACGTCACGGTACGTACACTCATGTTAAGCAAGAGGCCCACAAATATATGCTAACAAAGAAAGCTTAATAAGAAAGCATACTCAAATCATGCATATGTTTATTAGGATTGTTTTGCGGAATGATAGTTGTACTTGCTGGGTGAAAGCTCATAACTTATGTTTATACTGTACGTAAGCAGCCTATTGATAATACTTGATACAACACGGTGGGGCATGGCACGGCTAGCTGTGAAACTTTGAGTTGGATACCGCTATGTGTTTTGAAATGAAATGTTTGTATGTGTTACTTAGTACAATCTGCAATGTGTTAAAATAATTTTGAAACTTCAATACTCAATTGGGTGTGTGTATATATATATATATAAGTACGTGGTTGAGTTAGGTTTTTAGTTTTAAATTTTTTTTTTAAGTATTTCCAAAATGTCAAGTAGGTTAAGTAATGAAGTAAATAAGCATTGTAATGGCCTATGTAAGGCGGCTCGTTACAGAGTTGGTATTAGAGCGGTTTCCTGCCTTCCGGTTTCACAGTTCTCCTGCCAGTGCCACAGTCGTTGTGAGTAAGAAGAAATTTTTTTTAGTACATGTATACTTATTATGCGAGTATAATATGACATATTACATGGTCTCGAGATGGATAGAAAAGGATCGTGACGCTTCATTGGTATTTTTTGGAATGGAACCCCCTTACCTTCGTTAGAACTTGAAGAATGGTGACACTAGTAGAATGGCTACATGATATGAAGAATTTATTCAGATTATGTGTAATAGCTGTTCTTTTAACTGATTCATGATATCCTTGATAAGGAATATGAATGTTTATGTGAAATGCTTGATCTGATTTTATCATAGTATATTTGAGTTCTTATAGTCTTATAAGACTCAATAATAGTTTGCTTAGCCAAGCATAAGGCCTTTTAAGGAAAAAGGCAGAATAACAATTTATGATTTTATTCCGGTCAACGTTTGACCAGAATGACTCAAGGCATGATTATGACGGTACTGCAGTATAGCAAGCCATATTAAAATTATACTGTGAAAAACCTTCATCACTGATGAAATAGTAAGAATAAGGTTCGAGACCACTCTAGAAAAATTAAGAACAGTATTTAAGATAATAAGGGCTAAGTAGCTTTAAGTCATAAGAAAAATATATACGCAGTCCAATTATATGCAAATGAATTCTGGACTGCAGTCTAGTATGACAGTACTGTTATTAGTTGAAAATAGTATATGTAATCTTTGCATTAGTATGAAAATGGACTGCATATTAGGAGAAAAGCCAAACAGAGCCCTAACGGGGGACACCTTATCTTAGATAAATATGTGAATTTTTAGATTTTTGGAAAATAGAATTGAGTAGATAATAATGGAGATTACTTGGCCTCCAAGAGACCCCATAATGGCCAGCCACCTCATAAGGACCAATGAGTAAATATTTTGCTTTTGAGGTTAGATGTGCAATTTTGAGAATAAAAATAATTCTAGAAAATAAATCATTTTTCACCTATAAATAGGTGAGGTGGGTCAAAAATTGTGACCATTTAGTGAAGCCCTAACTTTCTAGTTCACTCTCAAGTCTCTCCCTCCCCTAGGAACCGAAACCAAAAAAAAAGAGTGAGGGTCGGTTTTGTGAAGAGTGAAGCAAGGAGGAAAATTTTTGGATCCGAAGTCTAGATCCAACTTCAAGGTGTTAAGGTAATCCCCGTAAAACCCCCAAGCCTCTCAATTAAGTTTTGATTCAAAGATTTATGTGTATTTCATGTTGGGTTTGTAAGAGTATAAGCTCACCCCTTTACTTTCATGCAATAGGTTTAAAATGTCTAGTATGTGCTTCATTAGGGTTTATTGGTCTTAATTTATGGTTTGATGTATGTTTTTGATGATATGTTTTAGAGAAAATTATGGTATTAGTGTATGCCTAGTAGGTGTTTGTTATATATCCCCACATGCTTAAGAAGAAGCATGGTATGCATGAATGATGGAGATGAGATTGTATGATGAATTAAGAATGAAAAATCTACCTAAAACCCTAAGTTGGAAAAAGATTACCACATGGGTTGCATGGATGAGAAACAAATGCATGTTGATGGAAACCCTACATAATATGCTGCATGCTTGACGTAGGCTCACGGTTGCTACCATTTGAGGTAGGGTTTGCGTAATTTTACCTAAAAATCAACCAAAAGTAAAACTGCCAGTTTTCAGGTAAAACTGGGCAGTAATCTGCAAATGGAATTTTGAGGCCGTTAGAGGCCGAATTTGGAAAAGATAAAAACTACAAAGTTGTAGGAAATTGAAAAACCTAGGAGAAAACTTGGACAAATTTTGAAAAATAAGCTCCAAAGGCTTCCGTTTTTATGAAAAACCGAACCTGGTCTGCCAGGACTCTGTGCACGGCTAGGCAGGTTCAACAAGGAAAAAGAGTAGGTTAAAGGCAGAACTGGGTTTTGAGCAAAGAACAAAAATTGTAGGCTTTTCAAGATCTAAAACTTTTGTGAAGAAAACTTTTTAAAACTCAAAACAGATTTTAAGATAAAACTAGATCTTAAAAACTGTTCAGTAGATCTTAAAATTTGTTCAGGAAACAGGAAATTCCTGCACAAGATTTTCAAAACAGTGCATGAACAGGCAATTCCTGCACATGCACTGATAACTGGAATTATGCAACTATTTTCAAAGATAGTTTTTAGAACTTGACAGTTTTATTACCTTTACTCAAAAAAATTATAGGGTTTTTATAAAAGGAAAAGCTAGACAACCATACTAGGTTTTGTTAAGAAAAGAGGAAATTGAATACATGGGCCAAAAGTTATTTTTAGAACATAGTAACAAGATGATGACCGTTAGTAACCGGATAGGGTACCAAGCTATTGGGTTGGGCCTAAAACCCATGGTTACCAATATTAATATAATAAGATGCTAAGTATGATTGGGCCTTGAACCCAAAGTTCATTAATAAATCAAACAAGATACTGGGTCATGTACCCTAGGGTTACACTTAGTAACCAAATGAGCTATCATGGTAGTGTGTGGGGGACATATAACTAGGGTTACTAATGAATGTTGGTTAAGGATACCAGCATTGAATGCAATGATTTATGGTAAGATAAGATGACCCTTATCTTACGTCCTTTTTGAAAACAGGGAAGTAACCTGTTGTTGCAACCTAATTTGGAGCAACAAAATCAAGGACGTAACCTGTAAGTACAACTCCGCCTACAGCATAGGCGAAAAATGTTTTTACTGCTTGTATGTTTTCAAACTCATGCATTCATGTTAGTGATGCATATGATTTATGCTTTATTATTGTGGCATCATGAAGCATGCACACTAATGATAAATTACTTGACAAGAATGAGAACCCAGTTTCAAGTAAGAAACTGTTTTAAAAGACTTTTTTCGAGAAGAAAACTATTTTTTAAGAAATTGTTTTCAAGAACAAGTAAAGAAAAAGTTTTCAAGTATGATGGCAAGCAAGTTGCCTTGTGTCGTACCAGCCCGCTCTTAGGTCGGGTTTGGTTCATGGTTTGAGTTGGACTGGGCTGGCCGCCCCAACCACTCCATGGCTGCGCACCTCGGTACGTACACTCATGTTAAGTAAGGGGCCCAAAAATATGCTAACCTAAGAGAGCATAATGAAAGCATAATTGGTTCATGCATTGTTCCATTATAAAATGTTTTGTAGGTTAAAAGTTATACTTGCTGAGCGAAAGCTCACGACTTATGTTTATGCTGTAGGTAAGCAACCTATCGTCAATACTTGTGTAACGACCCGCCTATCGTAGGCCATTACCTTACATACTTACTTTCTTACATATGAAAATTTGATCTAAATTTTTTTTTTATACAAACGATATATAACTTGAACTTAGAAATCTTCTTAGTAATTACTTACATACATATATGTACATATACTTATTTGCTTATCATAGTACTGAAGTCTTGGACTTAAATACAACATATTTAAGTTAACATAGATTAACAAAAAGAAACGTAGCAGTTCCTGACCCACAATTTCACAGTTTTGCATCACCACGCTCCACTGTCTTGTATCAAGTACTGCCATAAGTTTGTTTATCTACAATATAAACATGAGCTATGAGCTTTCGCTCAGCAAGCACAACAATTAATCCGCAAAATATTTCATTATAACATAATGCATGAACCATTTATGCTTTCTTACTGTTTTCATAGGTTAGCATACTTTTTGGGCCCTTACATAACATAAATGTATGTACCGTGGCTTGCTGCCACGGAGTGGTTGGGGCGACCAGTCCTGTGCAACTCAAACCATGAACCAAACCCGACCTAGTGCGGGTCGATACGACATATAGCATTCTGCTTATCATGATACTTAAAATCTTGCTCTTACCTTATTACATACTTGAAAAACTATTTCATAACCATAAACAGTTTCTTAACTGAAACTGGGTTCTCATATCTTACCAAATGACTTTCATTACTGAGCATGCTTCGTGATGCCATAATATCAAAATATTGATCATGTAAACATACATGCTATAACATATCTCATGTGCATATCAACATAAACTTGAAAACGTACATCTCATAAACATTCATCATACCTTGAAAACATACATGTCATAAACATTTATCATACGCATATCAACATGAACTTGAAGGCATACAACAACAAACATTTTCATTTATGCTGTAAGAGGAGTCATACTTACCAGTTACTTTGCACCTTGAATTAAAATACTTCACTTAAACAGGTTGCTTTCCTGTTTTCAAGAAAATCAGAGGATAAGAATCATCCTATCATGATATCATAAATAATTCTAGTTACTAACTAATTGCATTACAAAACACAAACCCTAAAACTAAACTCCCTTTTGAATTATAGTGAAATCCTAGAATTCTGAAAACTGTGCTTTTAAAACCAATTCATAAGTTTGGTCTTTTTCTTACAAATCTGTTTTAAATTCGAAAAAGTTCTCTTAATGAAAGTTGTAGATCTTGAAGTTTCCTAAAACTTTTATTTTTAACTCAAAATTTAATTCTGTCATTAACCTGCTTGTTTCTTCCTTTCAAAATGTTTCAACCATAATTACTATCATATGATTGGTCTCGGGTTTTTGCAAAAACAAAGGTCTTAGAAGCCTTATTTTCAAAAACTGTCCATGATGTCCCCTAGGATTTTCCCTTCTCTACAACTTTACAGTTTTGACTTTTTCCAAATTCAGCCTCTAAAGGTCTCAAAATCTTGTTTCCAGAAAAACCATCAAGTTACAAACCCTAATCAAGCATACCAAAACCCTAGTGCATGAAACTTACTAAATGAACTCATGCTCATACATATTGAACATATACTTAAATCTTAACTGAAACTTGAATGAAGAACTAGAGGATAAGAAAATTTACCTCAAGTTCCACGGATGTAATTTCTAGTCTAGGGTTTTGAAATTTTCTTCACACTAACTTAATCACCAAAACCGAATCTCTCTCTCACTTTCTTTTCCTTTTTGGTTCGGCGCTCAAGGGGGAGAGTTAGGGAATGAGCTGCTAGTTAAGGTTCACTAAACAAAAGTGTAATGAAGCACCTTCAACTATTTATAGGTGAACCAACTTACTTCTCCAAATTGCTCAATAGTCCTCAAAAGAAAATAGTTTGCTCATGGCTTCCTATGTTGTGGCCGGCCAAGCATGTCCCAATGAGCCAAGTAAGCAAAGCTAGGGAAGCTTGCTCACCAAAGCTAGGAGCATGAGGTGTCCTCTTCTTGTGATGGCCGGCCTTAGGTGGAGCATTGAGCTTGCTCTAGTTAGCCAACAAGCAAGGCTAGCATGCTTACTAAGCAAAGCTAGAGAGTGTGAGGTGTCATGTCCCAAATGAGGTTCAAATTTTATAATTTACCAATTGATCCTTAAAGCCAAATTATTTACTCAAGATCCCTATGTGGTGGCCGGCCATTCTTTTCCCAAATTGCCAAGTAAGCAAAGCTAGGGGGCTTGCTCACCAAGGCTAGTCAATGAGGTGTCTTCTCCTTGTGGTGGCCGGCCTTAGGTGGTGAGTTGTGCAAGCCTTGGCTTGCCAAGGAAGCAAGGCTAGGGGGGTTTGCTCATCAAAGCTAGAAGCATGAGGTGTCTCACCCTCATGTGGCCGGCCATAATGTGCCAAGTAAGGCAACTAGCTAATTGAATCATAAAACATAGCAAATCAAGCAAGATTAAAGTGCTTAGTCACTAACCTTAGGGCA